>CAJUYI010000011.1:614327-640191 GCA_910591695.1 Galerucella pusilla | reverse complement strand
TTCATTTTCTAAACGACTATTTGGGGGTGTCCCGCTCCTCTATTTAGCCTGTATGTATGTTGGGGTGACATTCACTGAGCCTAAAAGCTCTATTCTGGACCCTTGCTTCTACTTAGTTCCTTAGGAAAGTCTCAGATCTTTAAACCCATTCCCCAAAGGACGTTTAGGTGTTTGCAGCTTCTTTCATTCTACAGAATCTACATTCCTCTTGCTTCTCTAGTTTGAGATATTTAATGGCCTCATTCAGGCGACAGTGTCCCGTTGGGACACCTGCTGAAACTCCCAATGCAGTTTTATTGTTGCTAGGCACTCTCGCTTCGCTTCGCTCGCTCGTGCAGCTTGTGACACTGTGTGCAAAATAATTTTTTTTCTCCCTACAGTTACCAAAGAGGGATCGGATTGACCTTGACGGGCTGTAAGTCAACTTACCACCCTTGTGTGGTAATAATTTATGCAATATAAAACGTGTATCTTATGGTTTTCATTATAAAAATGAAAAATTGATCAATAGAAATATAGATTTTCAAATACCCAAGTAGGCAGACCCAATATTTTCTGTAGAATTTTTGGCAGTTTCTAAGAGATTCGTGTGTTTTATGACAGTTTAAATCTTTTGCGTTAGTTTTTAAACGAAATGTCGAGCACCAAACCAAAAATACTTAATAATTAAGGTATTTATATATTCAAACTTATTAATTTTTGCTTACAATAATTTATTACTAATTTTGTATAACAGTAAACCTATATACGCTTTTTTTTAGCACAATGCTATTTATTATGGATAACCAATATTTTCGGAAATTTATGAATTGAGAATGATTTAGTGCATCGTCTTCGTTCCCTACATTTCGAACACGTTGGTTTCTCATCACCGTCAAGTGTTTCCTCTCTTGTAAACGAATCCAAACATTGTGAAAGTCGTGACTGACCTATGCCTTGGGGTATGGGAAGGGATAAATCCCAAAAGGCATCGAAGGTAACTGAACAGTGACCACAGTGTGTACACTATTAGTTCAACAATGTGGTCCCGTAGCACAGTGAGGAAAGGAGCCGCATAAGGTTGTTTTCTATCTGTATCGAGTCCCGGGTAGTACATTTTTTATATTGTTTTAAATCAAATTTCTTCGTAGAAAAAATAGTGTATGCAACTCTCATGTAATGGTTATTAAAACATGATCGTTGCATAATATACCATTATATGAATATTAATAGTACAATTATGAACATTACTTACAAAATCTGGATAAATCTTTTCTCGTTTTTTTCTCAATTTATATGAAATATTTTGACTCCATAATTTCCCCATCTCTAACCAAGTTTTTTGTTATTCTTGAAGTATTGCAGGAGACTTCTGGCTTCGTTATATTGTATAAAATTTTATTTGCAACTTCCTTTTTATTGTTGACGCTCTCCGATACTTAAGTTTTCGCAATAGTGCAGATTTCTATCCGCCATGTCGCTTGAAAGATAAGACGTCAACTCCAGTATTAGCTAATAAATTGACCGACGTTCTTCTAAAGGAGTGTTCAGTATAGGTACTCCTTAAAGTTCTTAAAATCAAGAAATTTAGCAGCTTTAGAAATCGAGTTTTTCCCGATAGGCTGGCTTAAGCACTTTCCATTTTCATATCGCTTGAAGCGATGCTTAATATTTGTCATCTGGATCATGTTGGATCTTATAACAATGTAATTTTAAACTATTTTGAAATAACAATAAAACCAAATTGACCCTTGGTGTTTCGCATTAATAAAAAAATTGAACAATGTATAGCTTAACGCGTTAAAAAAATTGTGAATAGTAAAGTTCTTGGAGATAACAAAGCCAGTTCTCAATTGCTCTATGACTGTGGAAACTAAAATGGTTCGTTCTATCTTGCAGGTCTACCAACCCCGTTTAACTTTGATGTCCTCCGTGGCATATAGCCAGGGAAGTAGTTGTTGCTTCTTAGTGAACAGTCTTTGTTCTTTGATTTCCAAAGACTCTGCAGTAGAGATGTTGACAGGTGGGGATATTGTTATTACTGGACACAAATGAAATTTTTCGCCTATATACCTTAACGGAAAACCAATCATATGAACACCAAAAGTAGGACGGAAAGTATTGTTTAGCAGCCCAAACGCGGAAGATTCATAACGCCACGATATTTTATTCTTTCGCTATCTGTCAATTGATTACTTTGACGTTTCGCGTCCATTTTTTTTATTAATCGTCAGTGAATGTCAAAGTTTTCCTATGTTTTTCTTGATTCGGTAGGCGAAAAAAACAGTTGTGTGTCTCATATGCAGGAAAGGCCTTACATGCTCTAACTACTATCTAATATAATCTAATAATCTAGGGATGCTTAAGCTCGTTTTCTGCCCTTGTGACACAATATACTATTGAATAGTACCGATATCAGCTATACATCAACCAAATAAAACAAAATGCCGAACACGTCTTGAATGTGGTACACGTCACTGAAATCATAATAAAAAATCCACGTAAACAATAACAAACCAAAAGGTGGCTGTCCGACAAGATCAAGACGTGATGCATACGTTGTTTCCAATTCATGGAAGAAATTAATTTGAGCAATTTGCTTAAAAAAAAATTAATATTTGTTGATCACTCTGTATTTGACTTATTCTTATAAATGTCCGTTTTTCCAAAGTTAACTGTTGTTCGACTGTATTCCTGAATTTATAAAACAGGATATGGAAACAAAGAAACTATAGAGGATGAGATCAATCACATTCTTTGCCGACTTTTATGGTATAAGTTACCTATTCTTCGTATATTTCAACTGTGGGATATTATCGATTCAGTGATATTTCACGTTTTCCGTGTATACAATGGCATTTGAAATGTTAAGGTAAATGATTATTAGTTATGTTAAGAGAATGTTTAACGGTATTTTATTTATTAGGATTGTAGAATAAAAATAAAAAAAAATTCTGTTCGACCTGCCTCCTGTGAGGATTGAACTCACGACCCCTGGTTTACAAGACCAGTGCTCTGCCACTGAGCTAAAGAGGCGATGGTATTTGGGTCGCCAAATTACTCACTAATACTGTAGTATTATTATAGAATAAATTTGAGATAAATGATTATATTTTAGAATAATTAATTGTTAAATGCTAATTGATAATTGTTAAATGTTGCTGCATAAATCCACACTAGCGAGATAAGATTATAAATTGTATACTCGTATAACACTTTTAATCAGTGATAAATATAATTTTTAGACATTTTAACCATTTGTATGCAACTAGTAGGTAGGTATACTTTGACGAACACGACTAGGTATAACATGTTAAGGGGACGTCCATTAATTACGTGAGGTGTTCTAGGGGGGAGGGGGTCAAGCTAAATCTTTCCATATCTCACTTAAGGGGGATGGGGGGTCTTGGCAAATATGACCTAATTATTTTTCTCGCAGAAAACGGTGTAAAGCTGCATTTAAAAAAAATTACGTTAATATTCACAAATACTAGTCTTCAATGAAAGTAGGTAATAGAACAAATTTTTTTTCTCTCAATAATCAACAAGTTTACAGTCCAAATAAAGGTTTTATATAATCTCGCGTGAGATAAGGGGAGGGGGGAGGGAGTTAAGGAAAATCTCACGATATCTCACCAAGGGGGGAGAGGGGGTCGAAAAATTCTTAAAAACGACTCACGTAATTAATGGACGCCCCCTAAAAAAAAGAATTCCTGGGAAATATTTGGGCACCTCGATATTTCCACTAATTTTCCCACAGCATATTTACCTAAAACCAAACCAAAGTTCCTTGCTACATTTTGAGAACATAGGTATGTAGGTATACCTAGGTAAAGTAGGTATGTTCAAAATAAATTGCTGTTTGTATCTCTTGCCAATTTGTTCCTTTTTCTGGTACCTACAGGCAAAGGAAATAGTCTACAAGGGGATGAACACATGTTCGTTGCTTCTGCAACCGATTTTAGACTGCATCTGCTACGTGAGCTTGCATTCATACTTAAGTAGTTCTCACACGTATCTGCATACTTATTTATAAGCAGTCCAAATAATAAACTTCGCTTAATCGCGGATTCGTAAAAACTGTTATGTACCTACGCCCTGATTCCTTCATTGGTTCGAGTAATTCTGTCAGTATTTACTTCTTTCATCCACTCCAACCGTTTTTCTTGAATTTATTAGGATAAGTGCGATATAAGTATTATTTGTTAAATAAGTTTAATTCTCTAGTTGGGTGTTCTCGGTCTAGTTCCTAATTCATCGAGAATGTAACTGTATACCTAATTGACGTAATAATAGTACAAGTAATACTTTATTTATAGTAACAACGCACGAATTGTCCTGACAGCGCCATTTCCATATATACCATAATGAAATGGAAAAAATTGAATTCGCTTTATTTGATTTCTTTTTAGAGTTTTCCAGCAAATCAAGCAAGGAGGGCAAGGAGGTACATGCTGTTCACTTTCTTACAATCACGCTTTGAACATAAAATATCTGAGCATATTTTTTGAAAATGGTTTTGTTTTTTCCTCAAATTTGATCGAACAATAATTTTAAGAAAACTTAACCAGTTGCCTTTGGCTCAACTTTGAAAAGAGCTCGCAAACTTTGATCTAAGAAACCTCTATCTAACATCCAGCTATAGAAACAACAAAGGTTTGGGTGGATCTCTGGATAGTTTAGATTCACAGTTGGTCCCGGTAGATAGAGCAGAAATCGGGTTTGCACTCAACTCCTCTTAAACGCATGGACAAATTAACAGTGGCGACTCGTGAACTTTTTAAGATAGGAGGCTGGACATAAAAATATACTCTACTGAGTTAATTTAACCTTTGCACAGCGACCGTACCAGCTACTTCAGTGACAAAATTAATAATTGTTGCCCAGCAAAAACCAACGTGGATGGAGGTATAGAGTTTATTTTGCCAAAAATTTTATTTCGTTCTCATAATTCATTGTGCAGTGCTATTTTATCAAAAAATTTATATTTTAGAACTATTTAAAAGTGTATTGGAAAACTCTTTTGAAAAACATTCAAATGGGCTTTTATTCGTCAAGTCGAAAAACCTCAATTCATATAAATTGGAAAATCGAATCTCAATTTGACCTTCAATAGTATCTAAAATATCATAAAAAGTTGTTTATAATGTAGTTTCTTGTCTATCAAATTATATGTTTTCCTCCTTTTTACGGGAGGAGCGTCATCAGTTAAAAAAGTTTCAAATAAAATATTAAAATGCAATTCTCTATACGGAAAAACTTGAAATTTTATCAATGAGATTTTTTTTCCCTGGAGCCGTCCCTTCGCCGGTACCACCTCAGCCTCCTGGGCTTATTGTGGATACTCCTAGTGTTCTGACTACAACCTATTCAGCCATTCCGTTCCCTGTATTAGCTCATACAGGTTCTTTGCTGGTTGGTTGTAGAAGTCTTCTGGAGTCATTTGGGGTCTACCATACAGTTTCTGCCTTCTGTGGTCCAGCGACTCACAGTTGCATAGTATATGCAGAGCTGTTTCGGTATCCTTTTTGCATCTTCTGCATGTAAGGTCTCCGTTGTACTGCACTATTTTGTTTAGGTGCTGCTTTGTGGAAAAATGTCCCGTAAGTAGCCCCGTTATGGTGCGTAGTTTGTTCCTGCTCATTGAGAGCAGTTCTTTCGCCACTTTTTCTGATGTTTCTTTTATGAATGTCTTCCCATGTATTTGCCTGGTCGTGTTCTTCCAGTATTTATTGTGTTGTTCTTTCAACCACCCCTTTAACCATGACCTCGTTAAGCATCTGTGGATGCATCTAAAACAAAACAAGCACGCATTAACCGACGCTCGTATTCTGTATTCCGTAGTTCGTTTTGGTTCGTATATATCATCGCAACTGCTAGAAGCTATCCCAGACCAGAGGCTAGCCTACCGAGAGTGTTGCCATTTCCGCTCTTTTTACGGTATTAGCAATTGGACTGGTAGAAAAAACGGCAGCACGTGCTTTGAGAGAGATGTTTGTAGAATCTAACATCAAGGCACTGTAGTTAGATTCTAAAATAAGTAATAAAAACGGGGAATTAATTGTGGAATTGAAAAATTTTAGATAAACGGGAAATAAAATGAAGAATAATCAACAAAATATTTCAGTTGCTATTTGCTAGATAAATTGTTGAGGAGGCTGATCCTCCTTAGCCTCCTTCGAGGAGACGCCACTGCAAATTAAAGGCTCAGACAGGACATTATATCTTCCTGTCCGATCTCCCTAGTGTACCTATAATTAACATTATTTATAAATAAATCAGAAATTTTACTAAGAGTTGATGAATTTTTATTAAAATAAAGTAAGTAAACATCTTTTCAGTCAAACCAACTTCAACTGACATTTTTGTTTATTGGTACCTATATGCCAAAAGTAACATATTATGCGGAACTGTTTTATTTTGGTTTATATTTATAGCAATTCCTAAATTATACATACAATGTGAATAACCATCAAAACGCAATCTTTAAACACTCGCCATATCATTGCACTAATGAGGAATTATAATTTTGAATTCCTTTCATAAAAATTTATTTGTGAAATCGACAATCGTTAGCATCCTCATTAATAACACGAAATCATTTTTATAATAACACTGCTTACACTGGGATATTATGCAATCTATTATAGATCCGTATACCTATGTCAGTTACACTATAATCGCATTACAGTTTAGATTGATGCTATGGAATTAACAATGTTGTAATAGACGTTTAAAAGCGAAGCTTTTGTGAAAAATACCTGACAACGAAGTAACACACCTGTTAACTTGCGAAATTATTATCTTGATGGATATTGAGTAACAAATAGTAAATTTGTTAATATTTTTACGTCGATTGTTCATTTATTTCTTTTAACGGAACCTGACCGGGTCCACTATAGGCAACCAAACTTACATACATATACTTTGGCAAGTTTATCTGAAGCCGTGAAAGGAATGCAGTCGAAAACATTCGATATTGCCACGTTTAACTATGAAAAAGCTGAAGTGCTAAGTATGTAGTGATAATAATTAGAAAAGGGACTTTTTATTATTAAACAATATTAACAATATGATTAAACGTTAATTCTTTAATGTGCTTGTTTCCTTGGATTTTGTCTAATAACATTATTTTTTCAATTTATGAATATTAAAAGATGAGCACTTTTCCAAATTTGGTACAGGCATCTTCAAGCTCTGGCAGCGTTGTACGAACTCCAATATTACCACACCATCCGAATTACATAATTGGTGATTTTTATTGAAAACTGACTTCTTATTGACAAGCGCATGCGTGTGTTCTTTCCTCTCACTTCGTCAATTAACTGATATTGATTTATCCAGTGGCGTTGGTATTGTCAGTTACCTTTGTATTTTCAATTTTACTTGGTAAAATAGGTACCGTACGCCATTTGTACGCTTATGATATATATGCCTCGCCTTTTACCGATTCTCCGTAGTTTCAGCACAGAGTACACCATCTAACAAGAGACGAAAGCTTTGTCGGCTCCTTTGAAGTCGGACTTACACGATATTGAGCGGAAATACGTCGAGGCATTGACACATAAACTACTTGATACACTGAGAAAAGTAACAATACACTAAGAAAAATAGTAGTGTTGATGAACGTCCCTCCCAATTAGGTCTATAGATAATTATTTTTGAACTGCTAACATGAGAACACCTTATTGTTCATCTAATGTGTGTAATGAGAAGTGGCTCATTTTTAACCTAATCTTAAAATAATACCGTTAATAACGATTGATGTAAGCTAAAACTATGATTTGTTTTATTATAACCGGATAAATATAGGGTTGTCCAAAAAAAACCGGAATTTCCTTTTTTATTGATATTTTTTTTATTTATAGGTCGATTTTATTGATGTCGGTTTTGTTTAAAAGATAATTGATCAAGACACACTACTAATCTAATATTTGTCGTTTTGTTTAAAAAACAAAATGGCGGACACATCCAAACTTTACCAAACTTTGAAACTGACTGGAAGTTTTTTGTTTCGCACTGTATATGTTTGCGAATTATTTTACGAAAGTTCAGACATTTGTGAATGTAACGAGAGGTCAAACATAGAAATCGGTCAAAAATTGTCTGATGTATGGCTCGAAAAAAACAAAATAACATACTTGCAACGTAACTTTCAGTCAGTTTTAAAGTTTGGTAAAGTTTGGATGTGTCCGCCATTTTGTTTTTTAAACAAAACGTGAAATATTAGATTAGTAGTGTGTCTTGATCAATTAGCTTTTAAACAAAACCGACATCAATAAAATCGACCTATAAATAAAAAAAATATCAATAAAAAAGGAAATTCCGGTTTTTTTTGGACAACCCTATATATTAGTTACAATACGCTCAATTTGTTCCAGGTACTATGCATCTATCCCAATTTAATATATCCTTGGCCTGTCCCAGGAATTGCATTATGGTTGGGATTAGTTCAAGACATATTAATCCCAGTTGGATTGGGAATAGTAGATTCCAGGTTTTGTAAATGGGTATCCAGCGCCTACAGATGTTCTGGTTCCAATGTTGAGGAAAAACTTCCGCACGGTAAGAAAATATATCAAAAAATTTTCTAGTCTATCACAATTAAATAATTTTTCAATACAAACTCTACTTATTCCAATTTATGCACACTTTCAATTTAATTTTTTCAGTTGGATTAGTTGGAAAATTTCGGCCCTTTGGTATAGCCAGTCAACCACAAAGCTTGGAACTGCCAACTTCCGAAAGAAATCTTCCCGTTTTTCAAGCTGTCGAACATAGATTTCCAATCACAAATGGATCCTTATATACGAGTATTGATGGAAGATTGCCAGTTATTCACAATTACAGAAGAAACAGGGACAACAGAAGATGTAAATTAAAATTACGTTATTTACTTAATACCTAAAAACACTTTATGCAATGAAATTAAATTCACATTAATATTAGATAGATTTCGCAGAATAATTATTCTAATAGTTTATGAGTTTTGAAAAATATTTTTCAAAAAAAGTGGCCGTTCAACTAAGAAGCAACGACTACTTCCCGGGCTATAGGCACCGACGGCTATTGAATTACACTTCAAAGTCTAACGGGATTGGTATATCTATAAGATATTTAACACCAACCATTCTGGTTTGCAATTAGTACTATTAGTAAGGACAATAAAACTGATAGACCAGTTTCGGCGTATTTGCGCCTCATCAGTACAAATCATTCAATGGTACAAGGTATATATTCACCGTCCGAGAGCTCTAAGAGCTTAATCGTCGAATGTCAAGTTTACAATATGGCGCTGGTTTCGACAAGTTCGCGCATACGACTGCAACTTCAAGTGGGTTCTTTTTACGTGAAATGAGTATTAAACTATCACCTTCAAGAGCCCTAGTTTATAAATACAGACATGATATTAACTATTCGACAATCTTATATAAAGTGTGACCCATTTTGTTTGGAAGCACCCCTGTAAAATCCGCATTTTCAACCAATTTTGTTTTAATTTTTTTTTGGTATGTTTCAGTATCAAAAACAGTATTTGAGCACATATTTTCATAGCTTAATTACTATTTCCAAAGCCCTCTATGTTAATTTTTCTTTGCCAATAAAGACAAAACTACGCATTAGGCCATTTTTTCTCTCTCAAATATGACTATACCACTGGATTCAGAATCATCACAAATGTAAACTACCAAAATTTTATACAACATGAATTTGGAAAAAGTGGTATTTTCAGTAATATTTCACGTAGAATGTAGACAAATTTTGAAAATGGCAACGTGGTAAACAAAAACAAGGACTCAAACATATTGCATAGTAAAAATTCGAAGCCGATAACTTAACCTGTTCTGGAGTTATAGCTTCTGAAAGTAATGTAAAATTGTGCTTAATAATTTCATTTATTAACAAAATGAAATCAACGAGTCGCAAGTATAGGCTTTGATTTTGAAATTTTATTTATGTCAGTTAGTAGATTAGATTAGCCTGGATATCACCTCCTTTGCGTAGTTCTCTGCCCTCGATTTTTCTTCTCTGAGTAAGTGAAATCGCACCCTTGCTAGGCCTTCGCACTCACAGAGTATGTGCTCCGAAGTTTCGTCTTCTTCCTGGCAGAACCTGCATAGGCTGTCATCTGCAAGGCCAATTGTGTGCATATGTTTCCTCAGCCTACAATGTTCGGCCAGCATTCTCACCATCATCCTCGTCGTTTCCCGACTTTGACATAGTAGGTCGTGTGACAGTTTTGTCGAATGCCTGGTTGTTTATCCATTTGTGAATGATCTCTTAGCTTAGGCATTTTGCAATTCCACAGAAAGGTTCTGGCCCTATCATGACCTCCGTTGCTCCCTGCTTGGCTAATTCATCAGCCTTTTCATTGCCTTTTATTCCTTGGTCTGTTTTCGAGCCATCAGTGTACCAGTTGAGATTCGCTGTTATAGGAGACCCTGCTCTCCAGTCCTTTCTCTCTGGAATGTAAACTGTATAGTCGTTTTTAAAACTATATTGTGGGGCAATCTGATCCGTTGGCATTCCCAGTATTAGATCTGCCTTTATTTCTTCATACAGCTCTTTGTAGACCTTACCGAGTTCTTGGCTTATCGGAGAAGGTCCCTGTAATAATCTGTGACTAACAGATCTTGCATTTCCTTGAATGAGGATATTACTATTACCTCCAGGGCCGCAGTCGGAGTCGTTTTCATGGCCCTTGTGATACTTAAGCAGGCCTGCCTTTGAATACCACTTAGCTGTCTCAGCGCTCCAATCTGCAGTGTCCTGGGCCACCAGACAACTAATCCATAGGTTATCATTGGCCTCACAACCTGTGTATATATCCATTTGGTCATGTTAGGATTTAATCACCAACTATTTCCACACCTTTGCCTGCACCTTACAAGGGCGATTCTGGCCTTGTGTGTGGTTTTTTCAATGTGGGAGTTCCATGTGAGCTTTTATTGGTCAAACGTCACCCCTAGGTATCTAACTTCTTTCGCAAATGGAATTTCCACTCCGTTAATTTGCGGCTTTTGTAGACATTGCAATTTTCTCTTTTTTGTAAACGGTACCAGTGTACTTTTGTGGGGGTTCACTGCCAGTTCTTCCTCCCTACACCAACCACTCACTATATCAAGCGCCCTTTGGGTGCGCTCTGATATTGTGTCTGGAAACCGTCCTCTTATGACGATAGCAATATCGTCTGCATACCCCAGGCACTGAAAGCCTTACTAGAATCGCCTACAAAAGAGGCGATAAGACGCCTCCTTGAGGACAACCCCTTTCCACCCCCGCTATGATGGTTGCCTCCTCCAGGGTGGATGTGATTATCCTATTCCCTAGATTAGCTGCAAGCCACCCGCAGATGGGTTCGACCCCTCTTCTTTCCATACACCTTGTTATAGATATTGGAGAGGCGTTATTGAATGCTCCCTCTATATCCAGAAAAGTAGCTACTGCTATTTCCTTGTCGTCGATCGACTTGGACAGTAGCCTGTTTAGATCGTCCAGAGCCAAGTCTGTTGACTTACCCTGTTGATACGCATACTGACTCTCGCTTAGAGGGCGCGCACGTTTTCAGAGCGTTGTCCTTTATGTACCTATCCACTAGCTTTTCATAAGTCTTAAGCAGAAAGGACGTTAGGCTAATTGGTCTATATGACTGGGGCGTTTGGTCAGAAATTCTACCTGCCTTCGGAAGGTAGATGACCTTCACCTTCCTCCATATTACCGGAGTATGTTTAAAGGCTAAGCTCTCCTTGAAGATTTTACTTAGTTGTGGCACTAATACCTCTTCACGCTTCTGCAGTAGGACCGGATAGATTCCATCCTGCCAGGGTGATTTGAAAGGCTGGAATTCGTCTATGGCCCAACTTATTTTATCTGGTCTTGTAATGGCAGTGGCATGTTGCCAGTCTTCCTTACTGGGTCTACCTGCCTCTTGGGGATTGCTAACTACCTCTTGGCGACTTAGATCAATGGTAGCTCCTGGAAAGTGTGCTTTTGTCAGCAGCTCCAAGCTTTCCTGTGCCCTTTCTGCATAGCCTCCGTCAATCTTCTTGAGGAGATTCACCTTGTCATTAGAGCCCTCTTTGGCCAGAACTTTGTGGATTCTGGAGCATTCTGTGGTCTCTAGAACCTCCTCACAGAATCTTCTCCATGAGTCCCTTTTGGCCTTTCGGATCTCCTTATTATATAGAGTGAGCTTACTCCTGTATAGGTCCCAGTTTTGGTTCAATTTGGCTTCATTAAAAAGCCTTCTCACCTCTAGGTAATTGTTCCACCAAACTATTTTCCCTTTGCGTTGCCCTGTTCGTTCTGGGCAGTTTTCTCGGTAGGCATTCAAAATTGCCTCATTAACCTGGTCAACTGCCACTTCTAGGCTTTCTTTCCCTTTTATAGTGACTGTCCCTTCCTAAAGTGTCTCTCTGAGGGATTTATCGTATCCTTCCCAGTTCGTCTCTCTTGGATTTCTGAATTTACTCACTATTAGGGGTGGTGACTCAAGATCAAATCTTATATGCCTGTGATCGGAACATGATGGTTCCTGTGAAACCCGCCAAGCTACTATGTTATCACTTATTCTGTTGGTACTCAAGGTCAGGTCTAAAACCTTTTTCCTAACTACTGTGACAAAAGTAGGCTCTGTACCTCTATTGGCAATAAATAACCCTTCCCTAAGTATGAATTCATAAAATGACTCACCTCTTTTGTTGATGTCCGTACTGGCCCAGATGGTATGGTGGGCGTTGGCATCACTTCCTACTATAAGCTGCATGTCCCTCTCTCGGCAATAGTCTACGGCAGCCTTTAATACCTGTGGTCCTGTGGAGGACATGTTGGCTCGTCTCCTCTTCAGTAGTAACATTTGTATGAAATAGTAAGTACCAAATGTTCCAAATTCAACTATTTAACCATTCAAGACTAACTTGAAATTGTACTTTTTCGTGGTTACATTGACAGAAGTGAACGAGAAAGTAATAGAAATAGGTACCTAATCGGAGACATCCAGAACGCCGTATTTGCTGCTTTGTAGTGCACAAAATGAAAAAAAGTATTTATTGAGACTCGAGCAGTGACCAAACGTATTTAAAAAAAATTGTAGGCAAGACATTTTCATGACCGTATTGTCATAGACTACTTTGCCAACAATCCTAATTATTAAGCACAATTTTACATCACTTTCAGAAGCTATAACTCCAGAAAGAGTTAAGTTATTGGCTTCGAATTTACACTGTGCAATATATTTGAGTCCTAGTTTTTGTTTACCATGTTGCTATTCCAAAAATCAAAATCGGTTGAGAAATGCGTATTTTACAGGGGTGCTTCCAAACAAAATGGGTCACACTGTATATTTCATGTAATTTACAGGTACCAAACTGGAAAAACATCAAGCAAATGTGGCATTCCACACATCCCTACTCAGCAACCGTCACGATTTTATAGAGAATTCTCAAAAATTTCCGTCTTGTAGTAATTGCGAGACTGATCTCTGTCCCAGTCACTCGAATCTTCACCATCTCAGTACTAGCTACATTAACAAACAGCTCAATCAACTTAATCAGTTCAAGCCAACTGAAAATCAATTATTCAAATCCGGTCCAATCAATTGCAACAGTCCATTTACACCATCCAATCAACACAATTCCAATAAGTTTGGTCAGAATCACTTGAATCTACTTCATCTCAACTTATTGACGCACAAGACTCACGGAGAAAGAATTAGTCAGAGCGAAGAGTCGCTCCATACGGTACCTGATAGTGTAAACGCTAATTTTAATTTGAAAGGAAGTCCTGCTGCTTATAGCCAAGCTGTTAAAAATTCCAGGAATCTTATGAGACTAAATAAAATGAGACTGAGCAGGAGCGAAGACAGTCTCAATGATTTAGATATCAAACAAATCAGTAAGTATTGTAGTATTTGTAACAATAAACTGCTCTACAAAATTAAAGGTTCAGTAAAAGTTCAGTTACCAAAATAACCAAATAACAATAGCAAAGAATATGCGCATGTGCGATCACATTTATGAATTGACAGGCATGAGGATGGGTATCCATTATTTTGCAGCATGCGTGCCGAAGTTCTTCGCTAGCAAATTGATTGCGAGGATTCACCTTTACATTCAATATATTACAGATAAAACCTTGATGAATAAAACAATTGATTATTTTCAACATAAATCAAATATTTGTGAACTTGCTTACTTTTGTGTAAGGTGGTTTGCATAATCTAACTATTGTTTGTAACTTATGCAGAAACAACTTTAAATAAAGATCTCTATATGGTGTATCGTGATTTATTTGTAACATCCTTTTTCTTTAGTGCTCGACAAACATTTATGAAAAGGTGTTTGGATCAGCACTGTATAGGTACGTCCTTTTAAAACTAATAATGATATTTTTCAGATAATGTTCTTCATTTGAACTCATCGCAAGTCAAAAGATTGGAAACAAAACAAAGATCTCCTTCTATACGTCAAAAATCCATAACAAACCAATTAAACATGGAAGGCATCGACAAACATGATATTTATAGTTCTGATGACGATTATGCAACAGACATTAACGACAATTTCGACTCTATGAGTTCTAAAAGTTGTTTTTCCATCACCACGGAAGCTAATTGCGACTTTGATTTTTTCCAAAGCGGCCATCAAAACGAAAACTCCGATGTAGCTAGCGACAAAGGAGACGGGAAGGAGTATTTTATTATCAATAATGTTAATAATAGACCGATTATTACTTCTTATAAAAATGGAACTGAAAACGAAAGTCCAAAAAGTGAACTTAGGAACTTCAGAATCACAAGATCAAATTCAAAAAGGTTAGTAGGTACTAAAGTTTAAAAAGAAAAAAGTAAAGGTTCTAAATTTTCCCTATAAATTAAGATCTTGGTAACAAAAAAGAAAGTGGTACAATAGGTTTGTTGCAGCTGGCATTTATGAACCGTTCTTGAATCGTTTTAAGTAGTGTATAGTGCACTAATAACTAGAATTTTTGAGATGGACACATCAACTTCATCACCCCTTCCAGGAGGTACAGTTTGTATACCGTCTCAAGCAGTCCAAATATGAACGATACTATAAACAGTTGGACCACGAAATAAATACAGCACTTGCGCGAACAATACCAAGAACGGTTCTGTCGCCAGTTGGAACAAACCTAATAATGTCTAGAAATGCTCAAGTTGACTACGACAATCCCTAGGCTTTAGAGACCAAGCAATAGAGCATCAAAATAGTGAGTTTTTGACAAAAATCCTAGTAAAAACGGGCTGTGCCATCTAGTACAAGACATTAGTATAAGCGTGACATATTTTCACTTATCTCCATCCATTCCTCCTCGCCTCTCCACCATATTTTCCCAATACCCTGCCTCTCCCAGTTTATTTTCCAACTTCTTCAGAACATCCTCGTTCTTCCAGCATCTAAACACATGTCCCACACATCATCCTCCACTTCACATCTCTCGCAGTTTCTCTGTTCACAATCTTGTGGAGGTAACCCACTCTCGACCTATGCCCTGTGAGCACCTGCGTCAAGAAGTAGTTCACCTCCCCGAATTTCCGGTCCACCTAATTTCTCCTGCTTCCAATCGCTCCTTTTAGCGTGCCCTCATACCCATCCAACTTCTCTACATTTCCTCATCCATCCATTACTGTACTTCATCTCTAGTCGCACCCCTCCAGCGTTTCTGTCTGGCTCTAGCCATCAAGTCCAATAGATAGGACCTTGACCCCACCGCTGCTGCCAGTCCACCAACTGTCCTGTACGCATCGCGCACCACCCTCAGGAGTATTCCTCTCTGCACCCGCGGAAGTGGTCTAACCCTCGCATTCACCCCTTCTTTTTACCCCACACTTCCGCGCCATACAGCATACTCTGCTCTACCATCCTACCAATTACCCTCCTCTTCCACTCTCTCGGTCCTTTCACATTACCCATTAATCTCCCCAGCCATGCTGCCCTTGCTGTTGCCTTCTGTGCAGCCCTCAACTTATGGGTTTTAAAGGATAATTGGCTATCCAACCACACCCCTAGATATTTCACCGCTTCCTCCATCCGAATTTATGTATGAGAAAGTCTAGCTATACTATACTGTTACTATTGTAATTTTACATGTTTTAGATCCTTGGAAGACTTTCAAGCTTATATAGAGGTGGAAGAAAATCTGAAAAATAATAACACCTTCACTCTTCAAAGATCCAATTCCTATATGTCTTTGGAAGATCGTCGTAAAATTGGATGCAATGACCGGTTTTTAAGAAGCAGTTGTAAAGAATCCGACTGTTCCCAGTTCCAAGTGGTAAGGCAGAAAGTTAAATCAGAAGAATATCTACCCAACACAACAACAGTATATATCGAAGATTCTACTGGATGTTTTGATAAGACTTGTAATGAAAAGTGCGGCGATAAATGTATTCATAGTATACCAGATTTCAAAAAAGTGTTTATTTCTGAATATATTTGAATATTAATAATATGTTTACCTGTTCTTGTAAATATTAAAATATTATAATATATTGTCTTTTTTAATGTGTAAAATATACTTTCAATTAAATTTCTGATATACATATACACTCCAACCGGTATCTCGTGACAAGGCGAAGCTTCCAGTACGCAGAGAAAGATAGTATTCGGCCAAACTGGGATGGAATTTACCCGAGCATTAGATATTAAAATTTACATAATGTTGTGGATGATTACAGTAATGTTGGGTATTGTAAGATAATGAGCGATAAAAAATTTGTAGCTGATTTCATCTAATTCATATGGCGCATGTGGCGACATCGACGAGTTAACTCAAATCCTCTCAGACACTCTTGTTTACCCTTACAAAAACTAGTTCATACCCAATTTTCAAGTCATTATGTAGAAAAGCAGCTGATCTATTAACAAAAATCTATTTTATTTTTTTTTTCTTTAACATCCAGTACCTCAGTAGGGAGCATACTAAGACCCATTATTGTTAATGAAAATATTATTATTTTGGCCTTCTGAACGTAGATTTACAATTTGGCCCATTACTTATGAATCACCCTGTATAAATAATTAATACCGGAACACGCCAAAGCTAGGTGTAGCGATAGAGTAGACCATAGATAACCTACTTAAAAAAAAAGAAGAAGCTTGTAGCATTCGAAGACAAATCCTTATCATCTGATTATTGTCAATTTTATAATTAAATATACCAACAATAAATAAATGTTGCATTATGAGTTATTTTTATAACTAAAAATGAACAAATTATACTTAATTTTAACTGATGGAATATATACGTATGGAGTGTACGTAATAAAAAATAAACATGTTTCAGAAAATGGTCCAAACATTTTAAAAAGTAATGCTAAGAATATACAAATAGACAGTGCCTTTTGGCATTATTTACACAAAGAATTAGTTCTTAGCTATTGGTACCGATCTCATTTTATTTATTGCTGGACTTTAAACTCAAACAATAATGTGATATTTTACCTTACACCCACAAAATATAATTTAATAGATTACAATTGGAATGATAGAATGTATTACCTAATCAGAGAAAGATGCGAATTAGACCATACGTTATCCTGGTTGTCAACTTTAGGAGGAGCTTTTTCAGCACTCGGTAAGTAATAATTCAATTGGGTTCTGTCTGAACTTCTAAAAGATCTACACATCTAAAAGCTGGATTTATATATTGGAATGTTTGAAATATTCAATTTAATTAATTAAGTGAAATATTTAAAATAGTGTTAATGAAAGCAACGGATATTTTCTTAAAGCAGGTACTGACCTATTGTCTATTTTTATGAATGAGAGAATATTAAAATAATAAAGCAATTGTAATCCAAAGGCATCCCCCTCCTTTAGTAGATGGTTGAAATATTTTTATACCTCGAGTATTTTCATATGAAATAACATTTGTATAATCTTATATTTTCACCTGATAATAATATAACTTCTAAGCAGCTGAAGATAAAAAAGTGAGTTATATAGGTGTATAAGGGTTTAATCCTGGTTTAAACCTAGACTTATATGCCAGTACAATGTTGTCATATCAAACAAAATTTTTTGGTAAACTCCTTGGTAACGTTTGCTTTATAAATTCTCATCAACATTCTCCTATAATTTCCAAAAATGAGAACTTTCGCTTTAACGAGAGCGAACTTTACCGTAAATTACGGGAACGTTTGCACAGTAAAGTTTGCTACTCACAACACCATCCATAGTCAAAATGATAATATTGCCAAAATCTATTTTAGGGGACTATTTTCCAAATTGTGCCGATACAGCTGGTAAGATATCATTCCATCAACTAAAACTTGCCATTAGGCTGGGAGATCCTAGTATTGCTACAAGATGTAGACTTTATCTAAGCCTTAGTTTAATTCAAAAAAAGAAATATAAATTGGCCCGAAGGATAGTTGAACGTGAATATGAATATGCAAAAAACTGTAAAGTGATTGACACTAGACTTCTAAATATGTGCAAAGGGATATGGGCTAAATTACAATATGAATATTCAATTTATATATACTACAAAACATGTTATTAAAATTCAAAGTTGAATATTGTTTGATACATTCTTATAAAGAATTTATAACAATTATAAAACTGTATTTTCCATATACCATTATACCAAACATAGAATCAATTAAATTCATTCAATAGTGCAATATTTGTGAAATGAAAACAAAAAACACTTGCTTATGCTGTTATTCAGTATGGGTATTTGAAGGGTAGTGATTTTTTATAAAATTATACAAAATAGAAATAAGGAGATAGGATTTTAACTGTATTTTAAAAATAATGACAAGTACTTAAACTTGATCTTTTCTGTATGAGAACTGAACTAAGATAAGCAACCCAATATTAAAAACTACATCATTAAAGACAATCTATAATACACAAAGATTGTTAACAATAGTGTCCAAAATTATATCTAGTTTATCAAAGGTTTAATCTACCCTTAAGTTAGAACACACACACTCACAAACTTTTATTGGATAATACCATCAATCAACGATAATACCTTAAATTCATAGGTTCATTTTTATGACAATCCAACAATAGACAAATTACATTTTTTTGCTGTATCTGTTAATAAAAATCAATTAGCTGTATGTTTTATGAAAAGACCAAATAAAAAATTAACAAAATACACAGTTACAATTACAAATTCTACATGATCTTTTAAAGTATTCTGAAATGTTAGGATACTTTGAAAAATAATTAAAACAAAAACTTCAAGTTCAAATGACGTTTTTGCATGTAAATGTGAAAAGAATTCTGCTACCCAGAATAGAAAATGTGGTAACAGGAACTCAGGGACTGACAAAAGTTGTACCAATGTTTTCAAGTCATTGTGCAGAGAGAATTTATACGAGCTACTACAGTAGTTTGCATAATACCAAAGGGAATTTAAAAGTAAATTCAATCCAATGTCAAATAAAACTACCAAGATTCAAAATTACTATTATAATACATATCACAAAATCTCATCAATACATTATATATTTTATGAAATTAAATATCTGGGATCATTTGTGACTTTATTTTCTTAACACTTCTCTCGCTAGGTTTTGTAGTTAAATATTTTCCAAATACTGTAAACTTCATATCATCTAAGCGAAACTCAAATACACATCCATCTTTAACAATAACTAAAACAAAAAATTACCATTTAAAATGTGGACTATATAGTGTAGGAAGAAAGAAAATGGCAAGGAGGCAATTGATTATCCACAGACTATTATTTTAAATACATCTATTCATTTGATTGTTTGAATATCCAAATTCACTGCTTTAATAAAAATCAATTATAAGATGGCTGGAGAACCTTGGTCAATAGCCACTTTGTTGTACCAATAAATTACATTTATTATTATTATTATTATCAGATTAGGAATTGGGAACAGTTAGGATAGCTGTACTTCAAATTGGAGTTTCACTATACAGTATGGAGTATTGCTAGGTAGCAACAATACCTACCTGATTACAGTAAGTTAATTGAATTTTCTCAAAAGATCTATGTAACACACTCTCCAGACATCAACACAGCTAAACATAAAACTTAGATCAAGTGATACAAATAATTTAATTCTGGGCAACCATGTATTGACCTTAGCTTTAGCCATAATAGGTAAAATAGCTTGAACAGCTTGATTACCTTTACTAGCAGTTGCCACTGCTATTTTGCTGAATACATAAAAAGACGTCACGTAATACCAAACAAACATGTTGGTTTGTCATTGTTATATTTACCTTTTAATTGAGATTTGGGTGTTACAATTTGAAATGTCATTTTAGTTTCCAATACAACAGTTCCTCTCATTCTAATTAAACTAGGTATTTTTGACCTTACTATAATTAGTTCAGCACCAACTAATTCAGATTTTGCAAGGACTGTACTAAATGCACTCCAGTTTTGATCTAAATAATTTGGTGCTTCCACCACATCCAAGTTATCTCTCATATAAGATGTCCACATTTGTCTTAAACATTCCAATTCTTCATAGTTCCATCCTTGTTTTGGTAATTTGAGTAAATTCAATTTAATTCGCTGCCGCCTAGTGAGAAAACTTTTCTTGCCTTTAAATTGTCTTTTTTTCTTCACAAAAGAATGTTTCTCAAGAAGAAAATTCCATTTTAATTCATTAGTAATATTTTTACTATCTGTGCTGGGTAAATTTTGCACTAAGAAACGTTTGATGAAATCAGAGGAGTCTTCTGTACAAATAGGAGGCAATTTTGTAATTTCAGTTGGAAGTGTTGTATGCAGAATATCTGAAAATTATAGATTTTTATCAAAATAATGTTCTAATGTTTATAAGTATAATACCAAATAAAGTTTTTTCATCCATAACTCAAGCTAAATCGGTTGAAGTATATTATGGCTAAATCTAAATATTTTATTTTGAGGTTAATTAATTTTCATCATAGATATTATAACTTAACATGGATGCGCCTTAGAAAGAGACACCATGGGACCAGAGCAACCAGACAAAGACAGATATAGAGGAGTGGCAAAAAGAGCGTGAAAGAATTGTGAATTGTGAGTTTTGGATTATTTTGTACTCCTTAAATGATAAATTAATATCGCAAATTCAAAATATATTCGTGTGTACATTATATTGAATATAAAATGGTGAAATCTTGTTCAGCTTACAACTGCACAACTAGATTTAGTAAGGAAAGTGAAATAAAATTTCACAAGTAAGTTCATAATTATTTATCAAATTTGAAAATTTACTTAATTATATTTTGCAATTTTTAGATTTCCTAAAGATGTTAATCTTCGTAAAAAGTGGATTTCAGCTTTACGAAGAAAAAATTTTAAATCAAGCGATTCAGTTGTTCTTTGTAGCAAACATTTTTTCTTCAAACTGATTACCACCAAAATGTTATGGGAAGCTTTCGACTAAAAAAAGAGGCTGTTCCAACTATTTTTGATTTTCCTGCACACTTGAAAAAAAAGGAAACAACGAGAAGAACTTTAAGAAGAACATCCAATAGTTTAAATGGTAAAACTAATAGGTGACTTTTTTTAAGTTTATTTTCAAATAATTCTTTCTTTCCAAGCCTTCACAAGATGTTGTAAAAATATGTACTGTAGCCGAGAGTGTAATAAGAGTTGCAAATCTGTCAAATGCAAATATTTTAAATCATTTAATTATTTTTTCTTTGAGAAAATTGAACATCACGCAACTTTTTCAAGATTTATGGGATCATTCTAGGGATCAAGATCCCCTTCAAGGGCATATTTTACAGTTGATTAAACTTGTATTGAAATCATATTTCACAGTCAGACTTCATTATGAAAATGAATTGAAAAATGAAATCAGTTCACGTATTCGGCCTAGATTTACTAAATTAATTCATTTTAAACATCAGTAAATAAGCCGAATAATACGGAAACTATGCCTTTTAGTGCCTACCTATATAAATTGTGTCATACAGTGTTTAAAAAAAGGAAAAAATGCCTATTCAATTCAATTTATTATTTATGTATAATTATAATTTAGAACGAATTTCTACATTTATTTATGTTTAGAAAATAAATAATTACGTTTGCAAAATTTATTTTAATCCATTCCCAAGCCAAACTTCCTAATAAACTATAAATAGACAAAATTAATTTCAATTTTGTATGTATTTTCCATTGCTGGCTCGCGCTTTTTGCCACCCTTCTATCTCCATCTCTCTCACACTGCTAGTGCGACACACGATAATATGAGCTGAATAGTGACAAGGCGCATCCATGTTAGGTTATAATATCTATGATTTTCATATTCCAAAATACCATAGAACTGAAACTTTTTATTATTCCAGAGAACTAAAAATAAAATTTCTTCGCAGGAGAAGAAAGCCACGGCAACGTTTTTCTAATAAAGATCAGTAGCGTAACAGAATAAATAATGAGAGTTAACTCACCAATGATACATAATTTCGAAGATAAAATTAAAATAACCAATATATATCATTATAAACTATAACTAAAACGAAAATTGAAAGAAAATAGGGAAATACCAGTAGTGGAATATCGTTACTCAAAGGCTAGTAGTTTCCTCCAATTGGCAATTTTACATTGAGATTGAGTACGATTTAACTAATATTAGTTACATAGTTACAGAAACTATAAGATATAGTAAGTTGCCTTGTAATTATTACAGATGTTTGCTTACAGATATGCTCAGAATCGACCCATGTGTCTAAAAAAAGTTATACTTTCAATTAACGATTGGCGATGCTCGTTTGTAGCACCATTGTCTAATATTTCTTTATATTAGACAATGGTAGCACCAATCATAGGCACCAGTGACAGGTCGCCTTGTAACGACCGATTTTTATTTCTGGCAAAACAGTTGGCAAACTTCACGTGGCCTCTTCTTGTGTGAAACGGAGTCTACCAAAAAGTGCTCAATGCGGTTGAAGAAGTTTTAACTTCAAAAACGAAAAAAAGGAGTTAGCAGTCAGATAACTGTTATTTTATTGAAGATATATTTGTATTTGTGTCCAGACTATGATTTTGATACGTACGATCGGAGACAAGTACTATATTAAAACCACAGAACAACAAACTACATTGGGTTATTCCGAGTTAAAACCACTACAACGAGGTAGTAGACACAATAAGAGAAGATTAGAGAGTTGGCAAGTTGCCAGAGTCACTACAATTGTAGTAGATCTACTACAACTTTAAGGGTCTAACGCTACTACACTTTTTTAGTATTTACTACAATTTTAATATTTCTACTACATTTACAAATTTACCTTTTTACTTCCATAAAATCTTATATTTTTTGCTAAAAATTAAAAATTTTTGGTGCAAGCAACTTCATACTTCATTTTTGTCGAATCTGGTACAATTTGAGAGTCAATTACATTTAAAAAAGTCTGGCGTGGCAACACTGGGCAAGTATAGTATTTGACATTTTTGATTTGAGTTTGAGCCTTAGCCTCTCTCTCTCTCTGGCCTTAGCAGCAGAGATAAATTATTCTGTTCTGTCATTAGCAGTTAGCCTAACCTATGTTAGCATAGTTATTTGGCTTTCTTCAGTTCTTCTTACTTTCTCAATAGTTTTCCCTTCAATTCGTTGGAAAGTTTGACCTGCCTTATCATACAATCTTGTATTATGGAATCAAACAAAAAAGGTGAGACAGTTTATTTTAATTATTTATAATTTAAAACCAATGAAATTATTGAGAACGTTAAATGCAGCTGTCAAAATTTTCTTTGCACCCTTTTAAAATAACAATTTCCCTTTGTGACACAAAAAATAAATTTCACACATTAAAACGTATAGTTCAAGGTGTCTTGGATGAAGATATTCTATCTACATTCAGAAAGGAGTTTTATGTTGACCAAAAAAACATTCTTGCCCAGAATGTTTGCACAAAAATTGATCCTTTTGAAGCTGCTCTGAAAAGAAAAACTCTTGAAGAAACTCATCATGTATTCAACCATAAGGTAAGAATTTAAAATTTACTTAAATATGGTATTTTTGTAAAATATATCCTTATAGTTATATAAAAAAAATTGATTTGTTTGCTGTAAAAAAGATCAAATAAAAATTTATATATGGGATTTAATATTGAAGTAGGTAAATTCCAACAATTCCATTGGAAACCTTGTTTAATATCATTAACCAACCAATGTTATTCTATTAAGAATGTTTAAAAGAGTTAGGCAAATCTCCAAAGATGGAGTTAGTTTTAAGAGTTTTGTGCCCAGAGGGTAATAACCAACTCTATTACTAAAACTTCGCTATCTGTCTATCCATCTGTTACCGTTAGATGTTGAAATTTTCACAGATGATGTATTCCTGTTGCAACTTTAACAACAAATACTGAAAACAGAAAATTATAGAAAGGAAACATGACCAATAAATACAAAAAATATATTATTAATATACTGGGT
The DNA here is from genome assembly GCA_910591695.1 of Galerucella pusilla. Classification (NCBI taxonomy): domain Eukaryota; kingdom Metazoa; phylum Arthropoda; class Insecta; order Coleoptera; family Chrysomelidae; genus Galerucella; species Galerucella pusilla. The sequence goes on along the minus strand of CAJUYI010000011.1, from coordinate 615,822 downwards.
GTCTCATTATATTCTGACTGTTTTCAAGAGCTTATATCTTCGAAACGGTTCGAGATAATAAGATGCGGTTTCCACAGTTAGGTTTAACATTACCGTGAGTTTAGTTGTGACCGAGGTTGTGACATATTTATATAAATGGCATACTTCCGGTTTACCCGCTAGAAAATTGGCGTATTTTCAGAATACAGTAGATGTAATTTTTCAAATAGGACACCCTGTATATTTAGCAATTTCTTGAAAGACGCATATTTTTACTTTTTATCGGTACCCCAAAGTTTAAAATCAGTGCACAGAAAGCGAAGTTAGATAACTTTAACTGGAATACTGTAATGATTCAGATATCTTATTAATAAATAATAATCAAGGAGGCGTTAATATGCCACATCACAAAAATATTGCGATCATTGACAGAACGTCACATTGTGTTAGAACCAGTTAAAACAAGATGGTATTTTAAACCAAAATGTTTACTTTCAACAACCCCATTATTCCAACATAGCAAGAGAATCTGTTAACCAACAATTGGATTGGTAGGACTGGTCCAATAGAATGGCCTCTAAATTCTCCAGACCTGACTGTTCCAGATTTTTTTGTATGGGGATTTGTGAAAGATAGAGTCTACAACCAGATGCCTGCTACTATTGAGGAATTGCAAAATAACATACGGCAGGTAATGGAAAATATTCCTCTTGAAATGCTGACAGCAGCATTTGACAACTTAGTTCGATTCCACAAATGTATAGACCAAGAAGGAAGACACATCGAACATTTGTTTTAGAGTGCCCTAAAACTTAGCTAATAAAGTTCCAACTTTATATCTAAATTATTACAGTATCCTAGTTGAAGTTATCCAACTTCGCTTTCTGTGCACCGATTTTAAACTTTAAAGTACCTTTATAAAGTAAAAATATGCGTCTATCAAGAAATTGCTAAATATACAGGGTGTCCCATTTAAAAAATTACATCTACTGTATTCTGAAAATACGCCACTTTTTTAGCGGGTAAACCGGAAGTAGGCCATTTATATAAATGTGTCACAACAGAACTTACGGTAATCTTAAACCTAACTGTGGAAACCGCATCTTATTATCCAGAACCGTTTCGAAGATATAAGCTCTTAAAAACAGTCAGAATATAATGAGACACCCTGTATAATGAGTTAACTGTAAAGTTGGAAAAGTACTGACTGGACTTTTTACTAATTGAACTTTGAGAAGACCTGTTGGCAACAGATTTGATAATCTACTAGATTAAAATCAGGTGACTTTTACTTCTATAAATATTATAATATCAATGCAAACATTATTATTAAATGAATATTATTATAATGGATTTAACATAATCTAAACAAAAAAGTAAAAAGATAAAACTCAAGTATGAACAAATTACCAAACAACTGTTATAAAGTCAAGTATTCTGATAAGCCTTAAATTTATGAATTACAACAAAGTTGAATAGAAATGATATTAGAATGTTATAGATATGATAGTTTAAT
>CAJUYI010000011.1:569836-594327 GCA_910591695.1 Galerucella pusilla | reverse complement strand
ATTTGTGGTGATTCTGAATCCAGTGGTATAGTTATATTTGAGAAAAAAAATGCCTAATGTACTTTTGTCTTTTTTGGCAAAGGAAAATTAATATAGAGGGCCTTGAAAATAGTAATTAGGCTATAAAATTTTTTCCCAAAATGCTGTTTTTAATACTGAATCTAACAAAAAAAATTGAATCAAAATCAGTTGAGAAATGCGGATTTTACAGGCGTGCTTCCAAACAAAATGGGTCTAACTGTACGATATTTGTATGATGTTGAAACAATCTTCAGAATTGGACAATTTGCGCTCGTCGCCAATGATTTCCATTTTTGACAACCCGTGACATTTGATAACCTTCACCTCCAATAACACTAGTCCGTTTTTCGCGTATAGGTAGAAGTTTACATTTCTAATATTTGTACCATTTTTTTTAAATAAAACCGTACTTTTAACTTACGTTTCGGATTCACCTATAGAAGATCAGAAGATACCTACTATCGTTAACATAACCGATAAATTCATTCTTTAGTAACAGTATTTTGAAATATGGTCTAATTTTTACTCTTTTTTTTTTGTTGCAGATTAATGTGGATGCCGTTATTAAGATATATGTTACCGGAAATGTATAAATTATTTTTATTGACGGAAAATTTGAAAATGTAATAATTAGAAAATATGCTAAAATGATTGAACACAAATAAGATGAATCACTATTTAAATTTTCTCACATACTATTTTTTTAATGGGCAGCTTCTTCTCAAAGTGTTTTATGTGATACCGTCTGTGTAACCATACTATACTCCTGCATTCAAAAAGGCATATTCTTTTGTACGCCCTTTTATTTTTCTGTAAAATATCAAGTCTTTACAAAATCGTATCTGCTTAAATATTTTCAAAAACTTTAACTGACCAAGAGAAAGGGAAATATCTCTTATGCATATCCTGCTAACCTAGAAATTTACAAACACTGTTTCATACATTTTCTGTGGCATATTATACAATTTACATTGTAGGTAATACTTTGGGTTATGTTCACTGTCAGTTACCATTTTTATTGTGTATTTTTTTGAAGTTGTAAATAAAACAAATGAAAAATCTATAAAACTTATATACACCTATGTCTTTTATTGAATATCCGAAACATCACAGAGGGAATATTTAAAAAAAAAACTGAGCAGGAATATATTTCAAGATCCCTTGTTTTGGATACCAGGCTTTAGTGAACAAGGAAATGAAATAGTTGATGAGCTAGCGGCAACTCTCCTTGTAGGTTCCTAATCATTCCACTAAGTTGCCCGTAATGCCTTCAGAACATAACTAAAATCGAAGGAAAAAACTTATATATTTGCAAAGGCATTCCGGGACTGAACCAGTCAAAAATATCGCAGAACCTTCAACCTAATGTGATTAAGCATTAGTAAAAACAAACTAAGTGGCTTTCTCAAAGGGCATTATAAACTCAACCATCCTCTGCAATGTTAAGCATAAGGCGTCGAACAAATATTTTTTAAGTCAGGTTAAACCACAAGATGCGAGAGGGCGCATTTTAGCATTTTATCAAACACCTAAACTCTGTTAAATGATGAACCAATCTTGGGTGTTTGATACAAGGCGTCCAGAGTGTTCCCTTCCTTAGGGTATCCAGGACTATGTTCCACAGAAGGGGTGATAAGACTCCTTGTGGACATCCACTCATGACCAGTTCTCTCACTGTGATGTCTTCTACATTGATACTTATTACTCTTCTAGAGAGCATCTTGAATATCCATCCACCTACTACCAGAGGTACATTCCTGGAGTTGAGCTGCTGGGTAATTGTTGGAAAGGTTGTTTTATCAAACGCTCCCTCGATATCTATGAATATACCCAGGGTGGATTCTTTGTTGTCCAATGATCTTTCGATTCTGCCAACCACTTGGTGATGAGCCGAATCAGTGGACCTTCCCGGAGTATATGCATGCTGATTTGGATGAATAAGTGGGTTGTGAACTAGCACTTCGTCTCTTATATACCGCTAGCATAACCTCTCCATCGTTTTTGAAAAGAACGATGTGAGACTTATTGGTCAGAATGTTTTTGGTAAGTTGTAGTCCATCCTACCTGGTTTTTGTATAAATACCACTCGTACTTCTCTCCACTTACTGGGAATATACCTTGGAGCTAAAGAGGCTCTTAAAATTCCAACCAGGTGCAGAATAAGAATATCCATTCCCAATTGTAGTAGGGCTGGTCTTATTCCGTCAGGTCCTGGCGACTTAAAGGGGGAAAAGCCCGATATGGCCCACCGTTTCTTGTCCTCATCAATTACTGCACTAGCAGATTGCCAGTCGTATTGTGAGGGTGTTCTGTCCAATTCGACGATCTAGGAAAGACAGAACCTGGGAAGTGAGTTTCCTTAAGAATCTCAGCGCTCTCTTGGAGGTTGGCGGTTTTGTCGCCATTCTCCCCTGTCAGGATGCCGATACTCTTATGGTGGTCGTTTGAGAGTGCCTTCTGTAGCCCAGAAATTTATGGAAAGTCTTCGACTGCCTCACAATAGGCTCTCCAGGCTTCTCTTTGCTTTTGTCTGCAGATTTTTTTGAACTCTTCGAGGTTGGCCTTATATATTCCACAGTCCTCTTTGAGTTTTGTTCGTTCTTTCTGAGGTGCTATAGTTCAAGGCACCACCAGGTATTGCTCGTGCCACCTGTCTGAACCATCCTTATCGGACAGGATTTCTTATAGGCAATGTCTATTTTGTTTTGGATAGATATTGTGTACCTTTCCAGTTCCTCATTATTGCTAGGAGTCAGGAATTCTGTTTTCCGCAAAGCACCTTTTAAGAGTCGATTATAGAGTGCCACATCCGACCTCTTCGGGTCGTGGGATTTTACTGTGGTCCTGAGATCCTTTTTTTTAATTTTTTCTATTTTTCATTTTTTTGTTGTTGGGTGGAAACGCTTTATGCGCACCGGGTACAGGTTCTCCTCTTCCCCGATAGTGTGAGACTTCTAATACTCACTAAAACCACCCCCTACGAGAATACCCACATGGCCCAGGACCGTCTTTTAAGACATTACATCATGCCAAAGGATTCTTTATCTATCTGTACTCCCTATCTCTCGCCCTGCCGTTCGTCTTCCGCCTTTTTTCCCATTATTTCAGTGATAAACCTTTCACCAACTTCCCACTTCCCTTGCTTATTAACATCCATTATAACCATGGAGCTAGTATTAAGAGGAGTCGCTACGCCTGTCATAAAAGTGGTATCGGTTTCGCCATTTTACTACCACTTCTCTGTTAACTTGACATTAGTATTGTTTTGAAATTGTGAATTGGGTATTTTGGATTTTCTTTATGTTAGTGTCGTTTTTTTCTATTTTAATAATTGAACAATAATGGTTTCTTGTGCTTCACGAAGTTGTACAAGTAGAGACAGTGTAAATACGAAAAAATCATCAGGAACAACATATCATAGGTTAGTAAACAATCGAAACAGGATTGTACTGGAATATATTCCTTTGTGCTTCAATAAGTTTTATTTAACTTCATATTATATTCCATGTTTGTAGATTTCTTAGAACTCCATCAATAAGAGATATGTGGTTGATGTAATAATATTGTTTATTATTTAATAAAACAACTATTCTTAAACAACTTAACTTTTATTGGTATGATTACCAAGATTACAAAATACTCCTGTCTCATCTCTAACCTAAAACCTTGCTAGTTACCGCGCTTGTCATCTCCTCTTCTTTTTCTTATTACCTAGTCTACACTACACTATTACTACAGTTGAAATTTGTGAAAAGAGGTTCTTGGCTCTGCCGTCGACGCCATATTGCTAACACAACAATGTCACTCATGTGATACCACTTTCCTCAGTGGCGGATTTGCAGTCCTAGCCGCTCTAGGCCCCAGGCCATGTGCCGCCCTTTTCTCAGCACCGATCATTAGAGACTAGATACATAATTCATGAATTTACTTTATTGCCACTTTTATTTGATTCAGAAAATTGTTAACTAAAAGCTAGCTTATAAAGCTAGTTTATAATATTTTCCAAGGCCAGGGATGATTGGAAATTTGAATAAAACATTTAAAATGGTTTTAGGTTTCCTTTTTAATAAAATAAAGGTTTTACAATGTGTTACAAAACTCGTCGTCTGCACTTAAGCGCAGCAAAATTATTAATTAAATCTTCGCAATCCAATTTCCTTAAAAAATCAGCTTCTATGTTAAGCAAAGCAAGATCGTTTAGCCTCTGCTCCGTCATTGTAGTGCGTAAATAGTTTTTAACTCTGCGCAAACAAGAAAACGATCTTTCTCCTGAACAGTTACTGGCGGGTGTACACACACACATACGAAGACCAATATCCACGTTTGGATAAATGGTTTGAAGACCTTCGGTTCGTAACCATTTCAACAAACTGACTGCACTCTTTTGCTCCTCATTTTTTATGCTGCAGTGGGAACGAAAATGAAGACATTCTTCTGTAAAATTGTCTTCTAAGTCAGTAGAATAAATCATTTGCAATGCTTTGGCCTTATCTTCGACTTCTGAGATGCTTAGATTCTTCAGGTTGGTAATAAAGTGGAATTTATTGTAGAGTAATTTATAAGCATCCCGGCGTCTTTTCAGTTCTTCTGACAATGTATCAATTACTACCAAAAAAGTATGTATTCTAAAATTTTTACGGCCACTTTGTTGCATCTCTTCACCTGTATTAGTCTCGCCAGGAAGCAGCTTACGCTTTCGATTGCGTCGAAAATCTTTTTCATATTCCTGTACGAAGGACAGTTTATTCGCTTTTTTTTCGAATTCATCGAAATTCTCTCTTGTTTCGCCAACAAAATGTATTAAAGCCTCGTACAGTTCTATAACAATAGTAATGTCAATTTCCACACTCTGAAGTTTTTTACTTGTGGCGTTAATGCGATCTAGTAAACATCCCCAAAAAACAGCCATGAGAGCCGTTTCAAAACGTTCCAGTTTCAAACGAATACCTCTTGCTTCGCATATAACGGTTCTCTTCTGTTGTGTGTCATTTTCGATGGTGACTAGCGCTTTATGGATTTCATTCCAGGATTCGCGTAAACTTTTGCATGCGTCTGCACGAGCTGACCAACGAGTCGTTGATAGACTTTTGACGGTGAAATGGGTTTGAAGGAGTTCCCAACGCTGAGTTGACGCTGCAAAGAAATTGTATAACTCTTGGAGTAGAAAAAAGAACGAACAAGCCTCTTGGCTGCTTTCAGCAGCACATTCACCTACTAAATTAAGCGAGTGTGCTGAACAGGGAACATAGTCGGCAAGGGGTGAAATTTCCTTTATTTTAGCTTGCAGGCCGTTGTATATGCCTGACATGTTAGCTGCATTGTCATATGATTGCCCGCGGCAGTTTGAAATGTCAATTCCCAATTCAGTTAAAGTTGAGGTAACAGCATCTGCCATTTGTTGTGATTTGTGGCCTGTGTTTGGAATAAACTTGAGGAACCGTTCTACAGGTGACCCATTAGGCAGGACATATCTGATAACATAAGTGAGCTGGTCTACGTGAGATATATCCGGTGTCGAGTCAATAATCAGAGAAAAATATTTTGCGGTTAATATTTCCATAACAATTGTTTCCAAAACTTTGTTTCCCATAAGTCGAATGAATTCTTCGCATGTTGTTGAAGAAAGATAACTCGTAAATCCTGAGCCTGGATTTCCATAACGTGTAATGTGTTTGGCTAAGAACGGATCGAACTCAGCGATAAGCTCTAAGGACATCAAATAATTTCCATTGTGGATTGATCCAAATTTTTCTTCGTGTCCTCTGAAAGGCAAACCACGTGACGCAAGCGCTTTTACGCATGCAACTACTCTTTTCAGAATGTTTCTCCAGTAATTTATTTCTTCATCTAATTGCATTGTTAATGCGCGGTCAATGCGACCTAGCACGTTGCTTCGTTCTTTCATATGCAGAACAGATAATTTGTGAGTAGGCGAATTCTCATGAGTTGACACTCGATGATATGAATTTTTCCAGTCATTGAAACCTTCTTTTTTGTCGAACTGACTCTCCCCGCTATTAAAAAGCAGACAAGGACCACAAAAAACACATCCAGTACTTTTGGAATAAATTAGCCACTTTCGCGGAACTTTTTCACCGTTCAGAAGCTGACGTTCGAATAAATGTCTCGACAACTGTCGCGCTTTATCTTTGTAAATGCGCTCACTTTTAGGAAAATCATTTTGGATGTTTTGATTGACTCCGTTCTTACAAATGTGATCACGCGTGAACTCGTCGATTGTCCATTTAGCTGGATCGTCGCTGATTTCGTAGAGCTCCTGGTCCGTAGGATTGGGCTGCACTCCTACTCCTGCCACTCCTGGTACTAGAGGGACATCTTCGGCTTGTTCTTTCGATATGCTTGCCACATCGATCAAAGTATTTTCACTTGAAGACACTGCAGAATCATCAGTTGACGGAGCGCCACTACTACTTGGAACATCAAGTTTTCCAAAGAAATCGTCTAATTTCCGTGTTTTTTTAATCGTATCTTTTTGTTTATCATCTTTTTCTTTAGCTCTCTTGCGATACTCTGCCCCACTTAACCTTACCCTTTTCTTTCCGTCCATATTCAACTTAAGCAGTATCGCACTCAATCGCTCACTAAACTGAACTGTCCCACCGTCCAAACCCGTAGCTTATATATACCGGTGCAACGTTATACTAGAATAGTCGGGCAGTTTCCAGAACGCGCGCGTGTATGCATGCCGCGCGCTGTCTTGCTCACTCTTACGTCGCGCGTATTTCCGTCGCGCTTGCACCGTTTCTAGATCCTTCCTGCGGGGCGGCGCGCGCACGCATTCTAGCGTCGTGTAGAGCTTTCTAGAATGTTCGCGCGACACCGCAGAGTTGTTTTTGTAATAACAATAGGATAGGTATTCTTCCTAGATCACTAATATTAAACTAAACGTACGAACTATTTTTTAAGCACGATGTACGAAAGTATTTATACTTTAATACTCAAAAATAGTGATTTAGGAAGATTATAATCATACGTACGGTACGCGAGCCTCTAAAATATTTTGAGATACTTTGCATTTGAGTTATTTCTTGTTATCATCACTGAGTTTTTTTGGCACGATTGCCGCCCTTCGTATCTGGCCGCCCTAGGCCCGGGCCTACTGGGCCTTATGGCAAATCCGCCACTGACTTTCCTATTATAAGATAGTCGACTGTGTCATCTCCTCTTAATAGTAGCTCCATGATTATAACAGACCCTTTGTGGATACTAGTGCAGCCATTCTTATTTGCATCTTTTGTCTTTGGGTGTGCAACTTTTTACACGCTGATATTGTATGCTCGGGATCATCCCTCTGAGCACAGTACACACAGTTATCTGAGTCCACTTTTTTGATTTTGGGCAGGAAGGTCCTAAAACTCCCGTGTCCGGTCAGTACCTGTGACACATAATAACTGATTCTTGAATGCTTGCAGCTCATCCACTCGTTCAAGTTCGGGATCCCATATCCGTAATGGTTTCCTTCCGCAGTTCCTCTCTTATATCGGTGGTAACTGTCTTCCTGAGGACAAGCCTGCTCCTCTCCTCTATCGGAGGGATCCCTGCTATCACCGCTACTGCTTCCGCCGACACCGTTCTGTAGTCACTCACAACAAATCAGCATTTTTCTCTGAGTAGATATCAACATATCCCTATATTTCTTTAGGTAGATGACCTTACCCCACACCGGGGCTGCGTATAGAAGGATAGAGGCAACGACCCCGTACAGCACCCTTCTACTGTAATACCCAGGACCTCTCATGTTGGGCAAAATCCTAGTTAATGCCACCGTCTGCCTACAGGCCTTCTCACATACTTTCCTAACATGTTCACTAAAGATCAGTTTGTCGTCCAATTAACCCCCAAGTACCTTACCGCTCTTTTTGGAACGATTTTTAGTTCCCCTAGGAAGAAACAGACCCTGTTTCTCGGGCCCTTTATTATAAGAGCTTCCGTATTTTCTGGAGCAAGTTCCAGGCCTTTACTTTTAATCCATTTCTCAATCATTCGCAGCGCCAAATCATCTGCCTCGAACATGAGTTCCTCCTTGTCATTTCCATTTATAACCAGAGCCAAATTATCTGCATATGCAACCTTGTTGCAGTTTCCTGAGAGATTTAACTCCAGATCTATTATAAAGAACGTTCCATAAAACCGGTCCAAGGACAGATCCTTGCGGAACTCCCTGCGAAACTGGCATCTCCTTCTTCCCACCAAAATGCATCTATCGCGGAAGTAATTCTTCACTATGTTCACCAAGTACTGACTGATGTCCATATATTCCAAGGTCTGGATGATATGTCTCCACTTGGCTGTGTTGAACGCATTTTTAACATCAATGAAAATGACCGCCCTCCATTTCCATTTTCCTCTGTTTGCAAGCTCATCACCTTTTCAACCGCATTAACGGTTGACCTTCCTTTACAGAAACCAAATTGATTTTCAGATATTAAACCATTCTCCTCTAATTACTTTTCGAGTCTCAACTTAACGATATGCTCAAACAGCTTGGCAGCTGTGTCTATCAAACATATGGGCCTAAATTTTGATGCCGCAGGATCCCCTTTAGGTATCAGACAAACCTTAGATCGTTTCCACGCCTTTGGAATCTCCATTGTCCTTAGAATTTGGTTAATCATAGAGAGCATCTCTTATGGGATCTGTTCAACCGCCAGTTTGATGCTTTCAGCCAGTACACCGTCTGGTCCTGGCGCTTTCCCCACCTTTAACTTCCCCGCAGCTTCTCGCAGTTTTTCCTTTGTAGTCAATACTGGAGAGGCACTCATCGCTCTCCCTGTTCGATCCCTATCACTCGTCGGTGGAAAGAGCTCTCTGGCAATCTGTAGCCTCCTTAAGAATTTCATACGGTGTTAACATGTTGTTAGTGATGTAATTAGAAAAAATTATTACTATAATCAAAAGCGCTCTTATCGCGCGGGTTCAAAGGTCACTAACCATATGTATCAAATCAGAAGACATAGAGGTTACCAAAATGTGAAATTACAAATATACCCGGAAAATAATGATGGTTGATGTTTCCTGCACACTGGTTGACGAATTTCCACGTTTTCATTCATTCACGAAATAATCTATCAGATTAAGTACCATTTTTTTTGCTTAAGGATGCAAAATACCGAAAAACTGCTTCTCATTATTCATATTGTCACTTTGAAATGTCAAAGTGACATAACTGACATTTAAATAAATACTTCTCCCGTCAAAATTGCATAAGTCTGTCTTATTCATCTTACGGATTTTATTTGGAAGTTATGATTAAACGCAATAAAAGAAAACAAAAACGGTGAGTATGTCTTTGTTGAATCGTATGACCCGCATGATAAGACTTGAATATTGTATAGTACCTAAAACGTTGCAAACATTAAAGAAACTAATACATAACAAAAAAAAACTATGTCGACATCTCATGATATGCATATTTTTAAATAGCGATAGCTTGACTGATTAGTTTATTCAATCCTACAAACAAAATTTTGATATCCAGAATAAACTGGTTAATTTTGTATGTTATATAAACAAAAATGATAAGAAGAATTTAAACCAGATTAATAATTATGAACTTTCTTTTTAATTTAATCAGAAATTTTAATGAGTAAACAATATTGTAAAGTCCCCTTTTCTGGCACAAGAACTTAATCACTCAAAAAAGGGTATTGACGAAAACCCTTTTTTTTTCTTTACACTAGAGATAAAGTTTTAACCTATTGATAACCCAATTACTTCTCTAACAAGATTATAACATATTGTGAACCGAAATTTAATATACTTAATGCAAGAATAAAGTTTTATCTGTAACCTTGAGACCGAAACCCTTTTGTGGTATCAGCATCAATATATAACATAGGTAAAACTGGAAAAACCATAAAATCATACCATACTTAGTGTAAAAGTCTAGAAGAACTAAGACAGTCTAAAATTCTTCTGGTAAACTAATTCTAATACCAAATAAGATAAAAAGAATGAGTAACACTGTATTCTAATGTCTAACCTTATAAAGCTCAAACGAGTGGAGGAGGACGAATCATGATATTACAGATTCCGACACACAACACTTGGGAGACTATTGAATGGAAGAGGAAGAGTTGCCGAAGCTTACCTATAACCCTTGTCTCTTCCTATATCCTAAAATTACATCTACCTTCTAGTATTTTCTTTCAGGAACTAATTAGAAAAATATAGCACCGAAATATTAGATTTTCTTATCCAAAATTTTAGATACAATCATAAAACTACCAGTTTCCGATGGATTTGAACTAATTCGCCTAGTTTGAAATGACTACTGAATAATTTAATCTTCAAAACCAGTTTAAGAGCAAGACCGAATTAGTCAAATATGCTCAAATTGCTAATGGAAACCGTTTATAATTTAAATAACTAGGCTAATCTACTGCGACCTTTTGAGTTGTGCCTACTTTGGTATTCTTCTCTAGATAGTCTCGTGATCGCCTAATACACCAGCATAAAATGTGCTCCGGAGTTTCTTCCTATAGCTTAAGAGTTGGGATGATCTTTTCCAACCATTTTGCACTTATGCTGTCCCCCCAAGTTTATTCTAAACAAAATCCCGGACCTGGGGCGCTTCTTCCGTGATTGTATCATGGGAAGCAATTGGTTATATGTGGTCTGTGGAAGCAATGACAGACTTACGGACTGCACTGCCTTAAGCTTGTCTGAATCCATTTTGGCTTCACCACTACCTACCTTGACGCTTAGCTTTGCTGAAAGTCACCACTCTCGGTTCATGGAATTTTCCCCTCTCTTTTTGTTTTCGGGTAGTGTTCTTCCATCTGACCTTGGTCGTAGTTATTTTTTCCCAGGCCTTCGCTGACTTCAACGGCTCCTCCTTTGCCCATTTCGCAAATCACCGCTCTTTTACATTGGCTTTGGAGACTCCGGACAGCTTTGCAGCCTTGATTTCCTCGTCTGTCGTAAGATCTACGTCTACCAATGCATTCACCCTGGCAAACTTCCCTTGTTTGTTGCCTTTCAGCTTGTGATGTTTCTATCCCGGCCCTTACGTCCTCTAGGATTTCTTCAGATGATCCCTGTACTATGGCTTTAGGGACCTTATTTTTAGCATCTCTGCATGTGCGGAGGTGAGGTCTAAATACGATGGGGTGCGACCTGATGTCTAAAAGGAACGGTTTCTCAATACTTGACATAGGGATATGCTAAGGCTGGTGCGTTTTCTATAGGGTGTAACGAAACTATATGCAAACGGTTTGTTTCCAGCTTTGCTGTTTCTGCAGTAGATGTAGAAGTTTGTTCTTTTTCCAGCCAATAGTTGATACTCTTTGTCAACTTGTAAATATTTATATTTATTGATGATGACGATGTATTCCGTTATTTTTGTTATTTATTATATTTCAATTCCATTAAGTTCACTTGGAATTTACATTAATTCCAATGAGAACATTCTTTTACCAGCCTTAAGAGTTTTAATTCTTCCAAAATATGCCAATATAAACAATGTCAAAGTTTATTTATTTATTTTGCACAGATGCTGCAACGTCGTATTATTTAAATGTAATACTCATCCAATGGAATTGTTTCAAACCTTGAAATGTGGAACTGCATGTAATTAAGTAAATAAAATAAATAATATATTGTGCTGTGGAATTTTTTATTATATTTTATTTTATTTACTGCTTAATCATAAATGTATAAAAATGTTACTTCAAACGCCGAAATGTGATACACTTTCTTTTGAAGTCAATTCGGCTCATTTTAGTCTTATAATATTGGATTTTCTCTTTTTGAATTGTAATAATTGTAAGCTTTAAAGAATATATAAAACATGTAGACCGTTAGGTATACTTACCATTTTAAAAAAGTCAAAAAGATTGTGTGTGTTTATAATTTCAGTAAACAGTTGAGACATGCTTTATATAGTACCTATTGAAATCTAAAATTACCATGAATTCTAATTGATACTCCTTGCACACTTTCAAATACTTTTTATGTAAACGAGTTCTCACGTATAGGAAACTAATTTCTCGTCACATGGATGCAATATTTTCCACCATCGGTGAAAGTGGAAGTATAATTCAAGGCTTTTATGTTGATACTCAACAGTTAAATACACCTCAAACTTCACCATGTCTATAAGTGTGTAAATCGATAGAAGTGTTCAAACTGATTGAATATCTTCACGAAAACGAAGATCAAGATAACACTGGTATACTTGCCGTAATATATATTGTGCGAACTTAAAGTTGTCGGCTCTTTGTTCGACTGTAATTCGATACGATACCGTCATAAAGGGGGTATACGATTAGATAGCTGCATTAAAAATATTACGTCTATATACCTATACAATATAAAGCAGCAATGAAAGACTGTATAAATTATTAGTTCCCTTTCACTGCCCCTGAAAACACTAGCTGGTACGCTACCGAAACGAGGAATTCCCGAAATTAATAATAAAAGAATAATTAATATACCACAAGGAACATACAGAAGATATTCCAGTATATCTTGGAACCCACAGTAATATACCTATCCTACCTATCCCATCACATCCTTTCTTTTATTCACCTTGAAAATCAATTATTAAATATTCCAGAAAATAAATCATTTCCAAAAATAAATGAGTACCTACTTCCAAATATGTCCTTCTTGATGATGAAATTTATTCTCTTTAAGCTGTTAATCAAATACATGATGCATCACAACTGACAATAACTTTTCATATCAAAGCTTTCATGCCGTATGTGCGTCCATTTCAGTGCTGATCGAGCATAATGACCTTCGACTACCACCAAAGTGAAGATCATAGTGAGATCGATTCACTAGTACTCATAGATAACCTTAATATACTGCTAGTACGTGGTGGGATGGAGATTGAGCAGAGCTTCGTTATCTTGAGGCATACTCGGGAAAAAGACGTGCTTTCCGCCGGAGATAACATGTTTTCCACCTCTTTATTGCTTCCTTCAATCATTAAATTGTCTAGATGAATAACTATTCACTTAATTACAGTCTCTTGTAAAAAATTGTCATTTTAGTAAATAATACAAAATCAAGATTTTTTTTGTGACTTAGAATTTTGCATTGTGGTTAGATGTGGGGATGCTGCTGTTATCGCAGACAGTGTTGTACTCATCCCCACGGAGATGCCTACCAACCAAACTCACCTCAAACTCGCCGTTACTCCCGCCTTGGAATCACTACCCTAGCATACGTCAAAACGGGCGGCGGTCTCTCACACACTCTCCATCATCTTCTTCCTTCTATCACTCCTACCTCTCTCATGCCATAGCGAGTCCTTCTCTTCCCCTAATCATGCTCTCTACTACGCCACTTATCTCCATCCATTCCTCCTCGCCCATCAACATAATCTACACCATATTTTCCCAATACACCGCCTCTCCGAGTTTATTTTCTAACTTCTTCAAAACTTCCTCATTCTTCTAACATCTAAACACATGTCCCACATCATCAGCCACTTCACATCTCACGCACACTCCAGTTTCTCTTTTCCCAATCTTGCGGAGGTAATCCACTCTCGACCCTGTGAGCACCTGCGCCAAGAAGTAGTTCACCTCTCCAAATTTCCGGTCCACCCAATTTCTCCTGCTCCCAATCGTTCCTTTTATCGCGCCCTCATACTCATCCCACCTTCTCTCCATTTCCTCATCCATCCATTCCTGTACTTCCTCTTTGCTCGCACCCCTCCAGCGTTTATGTCTGGCTCTAGCCATCAAGTCCAATGGATAGGACCGTGACAGCAGTGCTGCTGTCAGTCCACCCACTGTCCTGTATGCCTGCACCACCCTCAGAAGTATTCCTCTCTGCACCCGCAATTATCCTCCTCTTCCATTCTCCCGGTCCTTTCACATTACCCATCAATCTTCCCAGCCACGCTGCCCTTACTTTTGCCTTCTGTGCAGCCTTCAACATATGGGTTTTGAAGGATAATTGGCTATCCAACCACACCCCCAGATACTTCACCGCTTCCATCCGAATTTTCTTTCCTTTCACCATCACCTCCACCTCCCTTGCCTTGCTCCGCCCCTTTACCAGTAGCCCCACCGTCTTATCCTCAGCCACTTCCAGTCCACACCGCTCCACAATCTTCCTACACATCCTCTCCGCCTTTCTTTCTATCTCCTCCTCTCCCTTTGCCGTATATACCAGACATACATCGTCCGCATACACCGTAATCTCACATCCCTCTTCACATGCTATCCCACAAACTTCATCAAACACACACTTCCAAAGCGTCGGTCCCAGAACCGAGCCCTGGCACTCCAATCTCCGTCCCATACCTTCTCCCCCTAGTGTCCACTATCGCACGCCCCGTCAGGTAGTCCTCTACTAGATTAACTAGCCCCTCCTCTACTCCGAGCTTTGTCAATGCGCTCAAAATCGCCCGTTTACTGACACTGTTGAACGCGTTCCCCACGTCGAAGAACACAAGTAGGGCCAATTTCTTATTCCTACCGTTACCCTGCCTAGCCCTTTGCACCAAGTCCACCACCCTGCCCAGCGCTGAGATGCATGACTTCCCTTCTACAAACCCAAGTTGGTTTTCTCTAAAACCTCCATTCCTATCAACTTCCTTCTCAATCCTAACCTTTATTTATTTTATTAATCTTTATTACCCTGGCCACCTTCCACTTTTCCGGGAACTCTTCCTCCCTCAGTATCCTGTTGAACAGTTCCAAAAAGTATTCCCCATTGTCATCCAACAGCCTCTTCACCATATCACCTCTCATGCCATCTATCCCTGGGGCTTTCCTTACCTTAACATTTCTCCCCCCTCCTCTACTTCCCACTTCTCTAACGACCTTATCCCTCTCATTTTCCCCATTTCCCTAGTATTCTGGGCTTCCCGAATTCTGCCCTCCACACCTCCCTCTACCCCTATAAACAATTTCTTTATAATCTCTTTCTCCCAATCTTCCTCTAGCACCACGTTCCTATTTCCACCCATTCTTTTCACCGCTATCTCATACGCCTTCCCCCATGGGTTGTTTTCCAACTCCCCCAGTAACTCTTCCCACTTTCTTCTTTTTTCCCTCTCCACCCTGCGCACCAGTTCCTTCTTCTTCTCCTTATATCCACCTTTTCCCTCCATCCCTACTTTTCCCCTCAACATTCGTCATCGTTTGTTCTTACACTCCCTCCACAGACTCTCTATTTCCTCATTCCACCAGTAATTAGCCCTCCACTTGCGCCTATTACCCCTTTTTACTTCTCTACTGCAGCCCTGTATCACATCATACAGTTTCTCTACCTCATGCCCAAGTCCCTTACTTTCTTCCTCATTCTTTCTGCCTCGGCCTTCGTCCACTTCCATCCCCACTCTTCCACCAATTCCTAGCCTAGCCTGTTTAATCATCAAAGATGCTGACAGTAGGCTTAATGAGAAACAACTCTTATTTTCTCATACCGTTGGTGTGATAGTACTCTAACAGTTAAACATATTATTGTTGCTGTTGAATAGAATGTTATAATTAACTAGTCATAAAAATTTCTGAAACTGGTTATATCCAGTTACTGCAGTTCTTTGCTTGACCTGCTGTCCGTTTTATGTAAACATTTATCATGATTGCGTATTTTATCATATTGGAAATATATACAGACAAAAAACTAGCTATATACTATATTTATATTATTTCATTGATATTCATACATAATATTTCATAATAAAATGGATAATTTTCATTTTCCTTATGTTTATGAAAAAGTTTTTATTGTAACAAACTAATATTTCGCTTACAATATTTAGTGGATAATTAAATGGTGTTTTAGGGTATACAGGTTCTGCCACGAATTACGAACTATTTTTAATTCTATCTTGGATATTTATTTATGAAAATTTGTACCTACACGTGGGCTACAAATTATGGCGATTTAAAACCAACATATTTTGACAGATATATATCAAAAGAGGATAACAATTTTCGAACCCTATAGGTCTGTTTATTATGAAAGATAAGACAAAAAGTCAATTGAAAATTAGTTACAATGTAACATGAGTTCCAGGCGACTTACATAAAAAATGGTTACATTTACACACAATGGCTAGACCAATGATAGCCTATGGAACAGTAGTGTGGAGGACAGGCACTGCAAGTGGAGCTGTGCAGGACCGTGCCAACTACGTGTGCAATGGGTTTACAGCACAAGGGCTGAGACAGCCACTTGATAATATAATAATTATTGCAGCAAAAAATTACATAAATTTTTATTTCAGATGTGTAGAGGTGATAGGGTGCGGCCATTTATCTCTCTGTAACCATAAAAACACCCCACAAGTGCAATCGAAGTCTTGTTGAATCTGCTTATCGAGGAGCTGAAAGTTCTTCGCCCAGGATAGAGGGTAATTCCTGCAGACGAGTAGAACATTGAAATATTCCCCCTGGCCGAATTTACCAAGTTGCCAAACTCGGCTTGGTACCTATACTAGTCCCCGATCGAATCCACTTTGTTGTTGGTCGGTACCTAGAGGACTCCACCCTGGAGATGACAAGGAACATTGATTATTGTTTCCTGGACACAAAAGAATCTCCTGAAATGCGAAACTTGGAGCTTTCGGGATATACGAATCCGAATTTGTCGAGTATTGTACTGGAAAAATGGCACCAATAATGTTAATTAACAATTTAGGTACAATAAACTGTATAACCACCAGTATAATATTCACCAGATATATATTCGGATAGCGCGATAACCCTTGAAAAGTATACCAAGGTGGCTTTTTAGTCATTTTTTTTACATTACTTCAATTGATGTTTTTTGTACAACGATTGTCTAATTTTTCTCGATCAACGTCTATCAAACTGCCACTTCCTGATGGTATGCCTCCTTCCGGTAGTGACTTAGGCGTGTGAAAACCGGCTCTAGCACCCGGTTATTTTTCCAAGAAACGATACTTTATCTACATAGCCAAGCTTCCTCTTTCATCGAATACTTCAAGCGGAAGTGGAGCTCATAGCTACGTACAAGAACTGGCCATAGACGCTCGAAGGTACTTTTTCCCGGTTGACCGGGCTGTCTGAGTAAGTAAGTAAGTATACATTTTTGGGGTAATATTCACTAAGACCTAAAAGATCTATTGTGCCCCCTTACTTCTACTTAGGTTCTGAGGAGAGAGTCTCAGAGACTAGTAGCTCCTTTAATCCTATTTCCCAGAGGAATATTAGTAAATCTGCAGGCTTCAACTAAGGTACATGTTCCTTTTCTATCCAGTAATGTCCTAGGTGCTGTACCCTAGGATTCTGAATTGCGCAATTCGAAAGTTTGTGGATGGAGGTTTCTTCTTCCATGCCACAAAATCTACACTCTGATTCCTGTTAAAACTCTTAGAGCAGTTTTACTTCGACTTATACATTCATTTAATCTCAACAGGTTGTAGTCATCCAGAAGAATCTTTGATTGTCTAAGCGCTATGTCATATCCAATGGTCAGATCTCTTTTCTTCGGCTTTTCCTATTTTTTCCAATATTACATTGGAGCTGATTCCGTAAAAGGGTATTTTAGTCCCGCTCTTTGCTAGTTCATCTGCTATTTCATTTCCTTCTATTCCTTTGTGTCCTGGAAGCCACAGTAAGGTGAATATATTGTTCTCGCCTAGTTAATTGAGTTTGCCAAGGCATTTCCACACCATTTTGGAACTGATTACACAAGAGCTCAGTGCTTTAATGGATGTTTGACTATCCGACATCCTTTATCAATATTCAAATGGGCGCACTTTTTTATGGTGTGAAACTAAAAGGACATACGAACATTGACACTTCTGGTGTCATGTGCCCAAGATCTATAAATGTATTTTTTTCAAATTGCATTGCATGCAAATAATTCGTCCAATTATCGTATGGTAAACAATCTACAAAATAATACTTTTAATTTTAGTAGAATTTTAATGAGTTTTACCTTCGTAGAAAAAAATGCTTTTATTCCAAGAGGCCAAAAAGGTATAACCAAATTTTTTTCTTGTATATTTAACGGTTTACAGATAATCCCTCTTGTTGATTAGTTAAATTATACAATCAATCCAGTCTATTTTATACACAACTTCTCCTATTTTGTGCAAGCTATTCCCTGTTCCAGGTCTTGTTATTTTTTTCCAGGATACCAGCTATTAAAACATCCCATTTTCTTCTAGGCCTGCCACTATATTTTCTCCATAAATAGTAAAATTTAAATAATAAACAACACCAAAATTGCAGCTGATATAAGTGGTTTGCCAATTGCAATCTTAACGAATTGTATTATGCTTGCTGACTCTCTCAGTGCCAAAAAAAATCTAGCTTGAACTAATTCCTTAAATAAATCTAAAGGCGTTAGATTGGAGACCTACAAAACCCCTGTGTTCGTAATTTCCGTAGTTTTTATATATCACCACTTCTCTCAATCTTTAATGATACTCTGCTGCTATTGATATTAA
This sequence comes from Galerucella pusilla, assembly GCA_910591695.1. NCBI lineage: Eukaryota > Metazoa > Arthropoda > Insecta > Coleoptera > Chrysomelidae > Galerucella > Galerucella pusilla. The sequence goes on along the minus strand of CAJUYI010000011.1, from coordinate 575,894 downwards.
ATAATCAATATTCTTCTGCTTTTCGTCAGCTTCTCCTACGTATTTCTTCCAATCTTTTTTTTGTTGAATATGCAGAAAACTTTGTTTTCAACATCGACTTACGAACTCACTAAAAGAGTAACACATCAAATCTCCTTATGTAGGGCGCTCTAAAGTTGCCTCTGCAATCGCCTCATCATTTTTATGAAAATCGCTTTCCACCAATCAATTTTTGGCTTGGAAACAGAAAGTAATTGGAGGGAGCCAGATCAGGTGAATATGGCGGATGAGCGAATATCAAATCTGCATAATATTGGCTAGTTATCGTTATCCCTTTTCCTAACTAACCAATAAAGATTACAATTTTGAAATCCCAAAACACTGTAATCATGACCTTATTGGCGAAAAACCGGTTTTTGCCTTCTTGGGAGCCGTTCCTTGGATGGAATCCATTGTTTCGACTGTATTTTTGTTTTTGGGGTATAATTATGTACCCAAGTTTCATCTACTGTGATTTATCGACGAAAAATTCAATTTGAATAACATTTAAAGATATCCAAACATTCGTTTCAATTTTTAACGATCAGAATTGAGCAATCGCGGCACCCAGCTTGCAGATACCTTTTTCATATACATATGTAACCTTACATGCAAAATATTCGGTTGATATATTCACTTCATTAGCTATCTCACGATTATATTGAATAATTTTTTGTGACAGTGACTTCGTACATACAACAACCTTTAGTTTGGAAATATCTTTTTTTATTAAATAATTGTTATAGGTATAATACTTTTTTTACAACCACTATGCAAAACACGCTTTTCTACACAAATCTTTATACGCAAAGTAGGAATTTTTTAAATTTTTTTGTTACCGTTGGAAAAGTAATGCGAAAAGTACACGTTATGGCACTTTTTTTCACAATTCAACCTAATAGTAAATATCTTATTTGTGTACACTTTTTAAATTTAAACCAAAAGTAAGTAAGCTATTTATTGCATTATTTATTTTAATTAATTAATTATAAAAACAATTTGAGGAATTATAAACCAAGATCAAATTAATTTATCTTTTGAGTTGTACAATTCGGATATTGAAAATACTCCTCCAGATATTATTGCAAAGGCTCGAACTGCAACCGAAATTTTGTTACCTGAGGTTTCATTACAAAATTGTTCAAAATTTAGAATTAATTATACATTCAACTGATTTTTCTATTTATTATTATATTGTAAGTTCTTTCTGTTCAAAGTTTGAAAAAAATAACTATATAAATGACTGTAGGTATTTCTTTCATTAATAAATGTGGTTGCAGAAAAAATATTGTGTACAACATGTACGCATGTGGGCACTAGTTGTACAAACTACTATTTCTCTTTTGCTTAATTCTACATTAAAAATATAAAAATAAAATATCATTTACGTTATGCTATTAGAATTAAAGCGTTTGTGACGAAATTCAATCATCAATTAATTTATAAAGAAGATTTTTCATCAAAAAACCACAATTAATCAAAAACAAACTTGAAAAATATATAAATGTATCTCGCACTAGCACAATCATAGCGCGTGAGTTCAAATTTGATGATAACATTCATGAAAGAGTGTATAAAACAGCACCAAAGAAACTTACGTTAGCCAGTCCCCACTAGTGTGGTAGACAAAATAAATCTTATTAAATAAAGTGCCGACTTTGTAATACAAGTTAGTCAATCTTGAAAAAAAAACGGTTTCTCTTTTTCTTTAATATTAGATATCATTATACAAAGTGTTATATAGTGAATTTTAAAAAATATACAAAATGCCTCCAAATGTAAGTGCCTATAAATATTATTAATATTATTTAGAATTTATTATTGAAAAGTTAAGCCTTTTGTTATTTATTTTCAAAAATCGACGACCTTAAAAATTTTACAATAAATTTTTAAAGTCTTAAACTCAAATAGGGACAAGAATTTTATAAAAACTTCAATATTCTTGATAGCTGGAACGCTACCGAAACTTTGAATTAAAAATATAAAAAATATTGTGGTTTGATTTCCCAAAATAAATAACAAAAAGAATAATTAATATACCACAAGGAGCATTCAGAAAACATTTGTTACTTACGGAAAAAATGAAAAGTGAAATTAATTATAGTTTAAATATAAGCTTACACTTCATACAGAGCCAGAGAGCTTGGATTAATTATTATAAATTGATTTGTGACAAATCCTACTCGCTCAAACAATCGGAAAAAGAGCACAAAACTGATCGTTTATTATCGAAAATGAAGTTGATGTTTTTCGAAATACTATCCTGGTGTTCCATACAGTTTTGCATGTTCTTGAACCAATTTTTGAAGACTATTTTTCGCGACAAATGGGATTCCTCAAAAAATAGATTCATGGTTTTTTTGGGTGTTGAAGAGCGTTCATTTTTTTTAATTTATGATATAGAGAGAGCAAAATCATGGGTGTTTGGTGGATTAGGAATTAGACATTTTTATGGGAAATTTTTTTTTTAATTAAGTAATCTTATTGAGTTAAGTTTTTTTTGGTGTGCAAGACTAGAGTATCAATTGATTAAATTGAACAAAAGTTTAAATAACTTTACTCATAGTAAACCTTAGGGTATTCGGTGGTAACAATCAGGAATGAACTTTAGAGCGACCTTGGAGGATATTTTCAAAGTTAGTGAGCGAAAACACTTTTTATGGTTATAAAACCTAAAAAAGCCAGAACTCTCTTTACAAGAAAGCAAAGGGGTTGCAAAATTTAATGTTAAAGTTTTTAAATAATGTAAATGCTGAATAGAAAAAATCAAAATTTATATCTTTATTGTCTCTAAACTTGAATAAAAGTAAAATGACAACGTCGTTAGAACAGATAGTTTATAGAAAAATAGTTATAATAAAAAAATACTTGATTATAATTATAGAAATGAGATGATAATTAATTGGGACACATAAAAACTTCAAATATAAAAAAGATAAAAACTTATATAGAAGTAAGAATAATGAAAATTAGAATAAATTATATTAATATTTAACGAGGATTATACTATGAACTAATTATATAATTAGTGTTTAATACCTACAGCCTAATTATCAAATAAAATCAATAAATAATAAATTTCATACCTGTTTTACAAATCACTGGTCTAGTTTTTTTAAATTTGTGGATTCTCCTAACTTAGCCGATTCCAAAAATGTATCACAAGTGAGGGTGGACAAAAATGTGAAAGTTTTTTGTAAATTTAACATTGTGAAGATTTGGTCCAGGCTTTTACAATTTAGAAGAATTTTGAAAGCATAGTGGAATTATGTTTAAATTTTGGTATAATTTTAGCAAAATGCCGTATCTACTGCACCATCCTTAAGAATTGCCATCATAGGGCAAAGTGCCTTTGCTGTTGATGTAATGCAAAAATTGATTCAGCACGGCCATACTGTCGTCGGTGTTTTCACAATCACAGATAAAGGAAACAGAGAAGATCCTTTAGGTAAGTGTCATTCGCCGCAAATGTGATTATTATATAAATTTCAATTGTGAAATTTTTTCAAATTATCTTAACTTTTAACTTTCAAATATATACTTCTTAAAATAGAATTTGAATTATTATCATCTCGTGACCTTCAATGTTTTAAATCTGAAAAACATATTTAATTGAACATTTGCATCTGTTTGTGGGTTGTTCTTTGTATCATATGCCTTTGTGGGATTTCTTCTTTTGTTATCCTTAGCAGAAATATTCTTTTCTAAGACAGTTTACATTATATACCTGAGAATAGTACAGAAGCAACGGTAAGTGTAGGAATTTTAACCATCTGCTGGTCCGAGGTCTTTGCCGAGGACATTTCTTTATCTGGGTGATAAACAAATATATTGTAGCTCAACTCCACGTGACGTCATGCGATGCAATATGTCTTTCCCAAATTAACAAATCTACATTTTGCTTTCTTGTTACTTGTCTTATCTCTGTTTAGTTTGGGATAATTTGAAGTGAGCCAAGAGTTGCAGCGTTATTATCTGCTATAGAACATAGGTCCATTAAGAGCTCATCTCATAGATTACACTGTCAAAAGCCTTACTTAGATCACAAAAAGTTAGAGCAGACAATAGGCCTATACTCTCTACTATTGGCTCGGCCCGTCTTTTCGAGGAGACGTCGAGGTTCTGAGTCCATGGATGTTGGGCTCGATAAAGAGCCCTACCACTGGTTGGAACACTAGTGGGTTCACTGGGTTCGGCAAAATTTCTGGTTAGGGGTCGGTGATTTGCTTCAGTCACAGAAATAGAGCGAATAAAAAAGTTATCTAAAGAAAGTGTTTAACTAAATAGGATATTTATCACAATATAAATATTTACCAAAACTTAAAATTTTTTATGACAGGTTGTTTCTGATATATAGCATATAGCTCGAAATAAAACTTTAGATTATTTAACTTATTTAGTGAGAATAAGAATGCAGTAACCTCTTATCTATCAAAAAGTCATTATATTATTAATATGAACTACAACAAATCAAGAACTTAATTATAAACAATACAGGTTAAATATCAGAGAATGTTATTCAAGGTTAATATTACGATCAATAGACAGTACATTGATGGAATGCTAATGTATTATTTCTGATAAAATACAATTGGAACAAATTCAAACGAAGGTTGGAATTAAAAAAATTTTATCGATGGCTTGAGGCATCGTGTTATATAAATGACTTAAATGCCGTGTGCAACAAAAATATTCTGTTGCATAACGAATAATTTTTTAAGCTCAATTGAATAAACGAGGTTGTGAATGGAAAATTTTTGATTTCAGTAGAATATTTGGTGAATATATGCAGCTCAAAACTGGTTCAAGTTTTTTCTTATCCTTTAGTATCATTAATCCCATGTAATATTATAGGGAAAGCATTAATCCCCATAAAAACTATTAAAAAAACTTACCATAATAAATAATGCAGATATGACAGTAGGTATCTGTAGAGTAGGGAGGGTGAGTGTAGGCTTACAGCACTTAGGCCAGATGTGACCCATTGTACATCCTCCCGAGGAGTTGTCCTCCAAGGTCATCGTCCATCCTGTCCTTCTCAGAAAGGTGGACTGGTCACTAGGAGACATCTCCTTTATATCGACAGGTGTAGGCCAAGACTCACCGAACACACACTCTCTTATCGACGATAACTCCGGACACTCGCAAAAGACCTGCCTGACAGATTCATCTTCCTGTTCACACATCCTGCATAGAGGTGTGTCCACTAGCCTCATAGTATGGAGGTGTTTCCTTAGTTGACAGTGGCCAGTCAAAAATCCTACTGTTAAACGAAGGTTTTTTCTGGTCATCGCCAAATATTTCTTCGGCGCGAGCTTCCCAGGGTCGCCCAGGGTGATCCTGGCAAGACTGCATCTTTTGATTCCATCCCATCTCTTAAGGGATTGAGCATGGGTGTAAACTTTGGCTAGTTCCGCAATTGTCGAAGTCGTTAGGCCGTAGGTGTCACTGGATCCTAGAATTTTTAGTCCAGCGGCTTAGCTGGCTAAAGAATCGGCAATGCGATTTCCTTTATTCCTGTCGTGCCCTTTAACCCACCTCAGGATAATATTGTTATCTGCCGAGGCGTTAGCTAAATCTTGGTGGCACTCTAGTTCTAGCCTCGATATAACACGTTGTCTGTTGAAGGCTAATAGGGCTTGTCTACTATCAGTGCAGATTGTTATGTCTTTGCCAGAAATTCCTCTTCTGGTTAGTTCTTTTGTGACAATTGAGATACCATCCAGTTCTGTTTGAAACACGCTGGTATTGTTTCCCATTCCCCACTTAATCTTTAGGCTCAGTGGTCTCGAGTAAACTCCACATCCTGAGCCTTCTTCAATTTTTGAACCATCTGTATATATGCGTATTTGCAGCAACTGGATCTGTGTTCTGTTTTATTTGTATTTTGTAGGGTTTGTAAAACAAAAACCTGGTTTCAATTGCATCATTGGCTACCTGCAGCATAGGTAGCGCAGTAAGCGCTTCTTTCCATAGGCTTAGCCTCAATTGGCCCACTCCTACTTCGGGGTTTACACCAGCCGTGCGCAATCGTACCATG
>CAJUYI010000011.1:520506-541026 GCA_910591695.1 Galerucella pusilla | reverse complement strand
TGAACGCATTATTGAATTTCTGCATTAATACTTGACGTAACTAACATCTGTTGTTGTTGACTTGACAAGTGACATAGCCTCAGTCTAGAATGACCGACTCTTAACCATTTGTCATCTCGAAACAACGAGCTGTTGCCACATCTTTTACTGGAGTATCGAGTTTCCTAAAAGATACTACACTACACTATCCACTGTAAGTTAACCTAATTTTACAAAGGCGTTCTTTTTTATTTACTCATTTCACCGATGCTGCATATACTATGCAAGGGTATCGGTTAGACTTGAGTCGGAAATAAAGTAGAGGATATGAAGAAATATTAATTTGATATGTTTGGGTTTTAAACAACATAACCTAATTTTCTTTGGTTTTGAGTTAATGATATCTATGCGGTTATGGAAATAATAACTTTATTAGATGCTGTCTATATATTAAACCTATCACTTGAAGATGCACAGAAGGTAACATGTTATCATATAGTATCTTATTAACGCGTCTGTAGATCCCCGTTTTAATATATTGTGTCGTTCTTTTTGGTGCTCACGCACTATATCTTAGATCACATTAACTGAAGCTAGCTGAAATTACAGTCAAAAAGAACGCACCTATAGTATTATAGTGGTTAATATCGATATAGAAGTATCGCTCAAAACAGCGACAAGAGACTGCATGAAAATGCACCTCAACAGTAGAAGACTGAAATGACAAATGACATGGGCACGCAAGTGAAGATCAAAGAGAGATCAACTGAGCGATGTGGAGATAAAGTAGAGCTTAGTTATCTTGAGACATGCTTTCCATAACTCTATTGTTAATTCTCCTGTGTACGGACTATACTTTTTTTTAAAAGGAACACTTATAAAACATTAAATTAACAATTAAGTTGAGGGAAAACTTATATTTCTAATTTGGCTCGAAGACAAAAACAACAAAAAAAAGCGGAGTATTCAATTTAAGATTGGAGGTTGATATTTTTATACAATAAGCTTAAGTCCTAGAAAATAAAATTATGTCTCAAAGGCACCTCAGAGCTGCTATTTTACAATAATAATGTACAAAAAAACCATTTTATTCTTACTATACTACTTAGGGACCAGGCACTTTTTTTTCGAAAAAACGATTTAAAATTAAACAAATACCCGACAAAATTGTTTTTTTTATATGAATTAAAAATACTAACAGTTATGTCAATACTATAGAATTGTAAGAAACTATTGCATTGGTTTGTCATCAAATCATTTTGATCAGTAAACTGACCCAATTTGAACGGTTTTTATAGAAATAGACCTTCTAGATACTAGTGAAGAGTTTGGGAAAAGTCTCCAAAGAATCATGAGATATTGTTCTAATTCCGCCAAAGATCGATTAGAGAGTTTCATTTTAAGGCGATATTTTTTGCGTCCTACCTGAAAACCTATCAATTTATAGAAAAAATATATTTCTGTTGAAAAAAAAAACTGTCAATTAGAGGCTTGGCCCATTTACATGTTTGAAAAAAATTTCCTTTGAGCAAACACTCTCCGTTCAACAGTTTTTGAGTTGCAGAGCTGGAAATGTGAATGTTAATAATAATTGATACCAATTTTTTTGAAATATTATTTACCATAAATGATGTAAAGTTATAAATTATTATTTATATATAATATGCTATTTTCTGTATTTAGTAAATAAATATTAACCTCAATGTAAAAATATAAATCATTAGAATTACTGAAATTAAATTATTTTTCTGTCATTTCTAAGTTGATGGTAGATTAATGTTTGCTTACTACCATTAAGAAAGTTGAACTTCTCGTTCAGCATTTACGACGTTTTTAGTTCATTGATAATATGATTTCATAGTTCTATGAATTCAAATTTACTTTACTTTATTTATTAACTACAAAATGTCGTTTTTAAAATTGACAATTTAATAACTTTGTTGATTTCATAGTTCTATGAATTCAAATTTACTTTACTTTATTTACTAACTACAAAATGTCGTTTTTAAAATTGACAGTTTAATAACTTTGTAAATTATATTTATCTAAAAAAACTTTACGTGACTGTTTAAGTTTTAACATAGATACCACATGAGTTTCAAAGAATAATTTATTATTAATTAGGTACTTTCAAAACTGACAATTATTTCATTATTTAAACTGACAATTACCCCATTATTTTAATTCAATAGTATTTTAAGATTTATAAACATTGAAAACAACATTATCTAGGACACAGTTATTTAAAGTGAATACTTCATAGTAATAATACTTCTAACTCCATTTGAATCCACATTAATATTATCATTGTAATTGAATATTTTATTAAATATTATGAAAGTGCGGAATTAGATAAAACGTTGTACGTAAACACGTTATGGAGAGAGCTACATTGTTCAACTCGCGTAATTTGCAGAACTCGCTAGCGCTCGTTTTGACAAATATTACGCTTGTTGAACAATATCGCTCTTTTCATAACTAGTTACGTAAACAACTATTAATGGAAGATCAAAAAACATTCATCTTTCCAACTCTACAGTTCAAAAACTGTTGATTGGAGAGCGTTTAGTGTTTACCCAAAGTTAATTTCCTACGAAAGCTTTCTACTCATTTTTCTAAAGTTGAAACCGAAAAATCGAATCCAATAATCGACTTAATTTTTTTTCCAATAGGAATTTTTTTTCTATAAATCATCAGATTTTCAGGTAGGACCGAAAAAAAATCGCCTATAAATGAGACACCTTAACAGACATAGTTGCTTCAGTTTTGCAGAAACCTACCTGAAAGATCAAATGGAACATCATAAAGATCAAACTAATCAAATACCCCATCATTGTATATTTACCTTAGATTTATTTGAAAAAATTTGGAAGCAGAATTTATGGGGGTACTAAACAACCCAATCTTCCATTCAAGAAATTTGAGAATTTGTAAAAATAGTCGAAAGTGGAAGACATATTATTAATTCAAGTAGGTGCAATATATTTTCAATGCAATATTCCTTACGTGTTCAAGTGAAATCTAATCAAGAGCCAAGCAAAACCTGTCATGTGTAAACATCTTCAGACAAAACAGAAAGTCTGGTAACTCACTTGTATACTTCTTTCCACTTTTTTGCATTTCAGTTCCTGTGAATTAATTTCAACAAGTTTATCATGCTGAGCTGTTGACTAAGCAATTTTTTGACAACTATTTTTTAATCAACGTGTCAAAGGTAATATATGACAAAACCAAAAAAAACTTGTAGTCTATAAATAATTTAGAAAAGACAGCAATTCAGCATAGAAAGGTGTTTTAGGGTTAATTTTAAAATGTTCTTATAGATACAGAATGTAGAATTCCATAAATGATATACAAAGCGAAATTTAGCACTGAGCAGCAAAAATAAGTGGTATGGAGTAAAATTCGAAGCAACTAAAGCTGAATAAAATAAATCAAAGTTCTTCAATAATAAATTTAAAACAATGAATCGGACTGATGATCAGACCCTTTCTGAAACGGGTCTTGAAGTTATAGGGCAAATCCTTGTGACATTACAAATCATTTTGACAGTCGCCCTAAGGATAAACAAAGGGATTTTTGCACATAACACGTGGTTATTGATGGTTATTTTGGGCCCATTTAGTTTTGATTCGATGCTTTTTTCGATGTTGTTTTAAATGCTTTGAGCTTCCTTACTAATAAAAAGAGTGAAACCCCTTTTTCTCTAAAATTGTTTAAGTATAGTACAAGTGTGTAAGATTTTCCAAAAACTTTTACACACACACAATACGATGTAATTTCATACAATAGCTCTCAATCTACCCAAATAATATTTTTCTGAGGGCGACTGTCATTAGTGTCAACTGTCAGTTACTGGACATATCCTATTATCTTCATTTGAAAAAAAATATCAAGGAGGGTTTCTTTAAAATATACTGAAAAAGATAAATCTATAGATATATTTCTACATATTACATTTAAAAAGTGGGACTGGGATTAGAATGTATGAATTAGGAACGTTTGAGAATCTTTCAAGCGTAAATTCACGACATGGAAATGTGTGTCCAGAAGACAAACGATTATTATCATGCCCGATAGTCAAGCAGTCAAGTGCTTTTAGTATTGTAAAGCAATAAATTGTAGTATATCATTTGTTTGCAATAACTGATGTGTTTACCAACATTTGACAAAATACTTTAAAAATAATATATATCTACAAATATCTTAATAAGGAAGAAAAATATTCCGCGTTACACAAAATCTGAACAGAAGTAACCACAAGGAAACGTAGATTTTTCTTGACCATAACTAGAAAGTGTTTTAGAATATGCTCCAGTTCTGTACAAATGAATTGAGATTCCAGAATAGTGTTTAAAACTAAAATCTTGATTATTAACCAAAATATATTATATTAAAAGAATTATTTATCCATAAGAGTCCGTTTATCGCTGGTAAAAGAAAGTAATCATTTCAAGGTCCAAAAAATCAATACAAAAGGACCCTGCACCATTTTATAGGTAATCCTGGCTCTCGTACGATTTTCGATTTTTTTTTATATGTTGTAGTCTTATTGATAACTAAGAGATCGTGATGGGTTAAAACTATGCAGGTCCTCCGGTTTGGCGGTGGTGGCGTCTTGTAGTTGCATCCTGAGCATAACATTTTGTCTCCTAGCACTATAAATCTCGCAATAATAGCAAATGTCTTGTATGTCGGGGGCTCATGTGGAGGTCTGCCACACTTCTGTGCCATCCAGAATCACAATTTCTCCAGAGGGTGCTTCCGCAATGATCAATTTGTTGGCCAGTGTTTTAACAACAAGCGGAAGCTATGAAACCCAACAAAATTATCAACAACGTTATGTAGTTTAGTTGGATCCATCTAACTCCCAAAGTCCTCACAAGTGGGCCTCAAAAGACTTTTTAACATGTTCTTGATCCCACGCACCCAAAAGTTTTTTGGGGCCCACTCGTGAGAACTTTGGGAGTTAGATGGATCCAACTAACCTACATAACGTGATTGTTGATGATTTTGTTCGGTTTCATTGCCTCCGCTTGCTGTTAAAACACCGGCCTAACAAATTGACCATTGCTGAAGAACCCTCTGGAGAAATAATAATTCTGATGGCACAGAAGTGTGGCAGACCTCCTCATGAGTCCCTGACATACAAGACATTTGCTATTATTGCGAGATTTATAGTGCTAGGAGGCAAAATGTTATGCTCGGGACGTAACTACAAGACGCCACCACCGCCAAACCGGAGGGCCTGCACAGTTTTAACCCAACACGATCTCTTAGTTATCATTAAGACTACAACATATAAAAAAAAATCGAAAATCGTACGAGAGCCAGGATTACCTATAAAATGGTGCAGAGAACTTTAATTTTCAATTTAAATTATTTAGCGTCATCAGTCCAAGAATTAAAGAGTTTCCAGACTATTCTATCTGCTTTTATAACCAGTAATACAAGATATCGAAAAATTCTGTTTTAGTTTGTACTTATTTTGGTATTTTAACAGATTTTCAATTTTGATGAAATTTTTTTGTTACTTTCAGCACAAAATTCCGATATCCTGTTATATAATTATGCTTAAATTTATCTTTTAAAATGTTTGAATTCGGATTTTTAATTGTGGCGATTTTTTTCAAAAATATCAGTATGTATTGGAAAACCTAAGCTTCATAAATACTGAAAACAATTGTAGATATGTTTGTTTGTGTAATAAACACAATTGAAGTTTAAACGAAATTTCTGAAAAAGATCACCTAGAAATAACATCAGCAAATGGTTATTTAAATGACTAACCTGTTAATGATATCACTATAAATATATTAAAAATATTCAACAAAAACCCCGTATATACAAATCTATTACTCACTCTTTTTCTTTTATCTCTGTTTGCCTACTATCTTTAATCATATCACTTTCTTCATTATTCACCTTAGCTTCTTGATTTGTTACTTCTGATTTGTTTTCCGTTTCCTCTTTGACTATTTCTTTTTCCTTTTCACATTCTTGATGTGTTTTTATAGAGAAATTGCTATCACTGGTTTCAACTGGTGTTGCCACGGTAGCATTAAGTATAATAGGAGGCTCTGGCATTTCAGATGGAGCCACGGTTACAGGTTTTTCAGCTGTTGTTACCACTTCACATTTAGAACTATTGCTAACCGGTACATGCACATTCGTATCACTTGTGGCAATTTTTAATAATTGATTTGTTCCACTATCAACCTTATCTGTAACAAATATCAAATAAATAAAAACTTGAATTGCAAAAACACACATATGTAAAGATTCACATTGGCGAACAAAAATTAAATAGTTAATTACTGTATATAGAAAAACAGCTTCTAGCGATATTTGTTCTCCAACATTTTAATAAAGTAGAACAATAATAATTCAAAACACTGACATCTGCTGTCATAATAGGGTACAAGCATAAATTTTGCTATTGGTGGGAATTGACGCTTTATCAGGTCTCCTAACACCTTGCATGCCTATTTTTTCAAAAAATATAAACTTTACTTTTAAAATCATAAAATTTGAAAGTCCGCCAAAACGCGCTTTACGTCATAAAGATGGCTGCCCCATGGAGTGACGTCATTCGTTCACGTTCTTATTCGTGTATCACGCTCTGAGTTCTTGTGACCTAATTTGTTTCCGAAAGCTTTAAAAATGGATAAAGCCGAAAAAAAACTTTGTATTCCGAGTATTGCATTGTTCCAGTATGTAAATCAACGTCTATTAAAACTCCAGACAAAATATTTGTTACTTTACCTGGTGGCGCAAGCAAAAATACACTTAAGAGAAGGGCATTATGGTTGCCAGATATGCGTCGAAACAAAGACGATATTTCGACAAATACTACTACTTTTGTTTGTGAAGACCATTTTAATGTAAGTACCTACTTCTATGCTGGTAATTTTTATTCTTAAATAGTTTGAGGTTATGTACCTATATGTCTAGAAATCAACCATAAAAACATCATTTTCTTACGACCACACATCGAAATATGGTTGGTATATATTATATAAATAAAACATAGTTTAAATCGTACATACAAAGTAGCTGTTTGACTTCATAAATTCAAGCAGCATAAATGAGTCTACTTTGGGCAAGTTATAAGTTTGTGCTTTTACAAAACCTTCGCTAGCCATATCTTTATTCACAAAATATGAAAGAATCTTCACTGAACACTGAACTAGTAAATAAAATATTTTCTTCTAAAAGTTTTAAAATATCCTTGGAAATATAGAAAATTGATGTCCAATTTCCACTTTACGTTGACTTTTAGAAATAAAAAAAGGTAGAACGTGTCGCGGGACACACGGTAGGAACTTTAGTTCCTTTTAAGCAAAAATTATGTAATACATTTGACGTTATAGATAATCAATTTGCATATGCCTCGGTGGCCGAGTTTTAATCAAACCAGACTCTCACGCGGTAGACCCGGGTTCGATTCCCCGTGAAGAAGTTTTTTTTATTGTTAATTTTATTTTTAAATAATTATTCTACTTGATATTAATAACAACAGGTAGACGTTTGAAATATTTGGCAGAATATTCATTATTATAGATAATGGTACGGTACCCTTCATGAGGGAGTCCGACTGGCAACATATACTAATAACAGCATCGTATATTTAAAAAGGGAAAACGTAGCATTATACAAATTGGACATTTAAGAACTGTACGTTTACCACAAAAAAATTAGTGGAAACATAAAATTGAATTGTTAAATTTTCAATTTAAAGTTATATTACAGTTTATAGAAATTTTTATTTTCTAGATTTTTTCTCAAGTGGGTCGTAGAAAAAATATGCTGCTCGACTCGTGTGGTTTGTCCATATCGCACTTGAACGATTTAGCACTCCGCCTACGGCGTCGTGCTCAAACTTCGTCCTCGTGCGATATGACCATCATATCCACACTAGTTGCACAAACTACTAATTATTTCAAAATATGCCCTTTTACATTTAAAAACAACCTGCCAAATGTCAAATCAATTTATCCATCCATTTTAAAGTTATCGAATTAAAACATTCAAATTTTCAAAATTTCAACACCCTGTATTTCGAAAAGTAAATGTTCTAGTCCCCTTAATCCTCATATCATTTTGTCCAATTTTACGAGAGGAATCTACATACAAACGTTGTAATTACCCTCAACGTTCGAGATGCTTATACCATTTTTTGCGCGATCGTATTGAAATAAATTCCGAATAAAATAATTTAAATTTCTTCGAAATGAACAAAAAAGATCAATCGCGCAAAAAAATAATAGGAAATAATAGTCAAAATTTATCCGAACAAATTCAAGTAGATCACCAGCACTGCGAATACCAGCTTTGCATAGAATTTTAATATAACATCGGTGGTTCAGTGGTAGAATGCTCGCCTTCCACGCGGGCGGCCCAGGTTCGAATCCCGGCCGGAGCATATGAATCGCTGCTTCGTAAACGAGAGAGAGACTAAGGAGAGAGCACAAGCACGCAAGCAAGGCACATAACGAAGTAACGTAACATAACGTAACGGTCAGATCTTTTGCGTCGCGACCCCTGGTCGCTCAAACATAACCTGACGTAAAGAACTAAAGTTCTAAAAAGCACACACAAACACGTAATGGTCTCAAACAAACATATACGAGTAAATGATATTTTTACGTCGATGAAGCAATAAATAGTTGATTAATAGTATATTACGTAACGTGTGTGGTAAGGAGCATTTTACGCACGAATGGAAAAGTTACGCACGATGCCGCGTAGCGGCGAGTGCGTAATTCCGTGAGTGCGTAAAATGCTCTACAACACGAGTTACGTACCATACTTTACCTACGACCTACTTGTACTTGTATTTTTCATAAGAAGCATAAGAAATAACAGTTACATAATTAGAGGTACTTGGTAAACTCCATCTCTATTACTCTATTACCAATGAAAGAAGCACAGTAAAGAACTAACGTTTAATCATTATTAATATATTGTTGATAATCGAAAGTCCATTTTTCAATTATAATCAATACATATACATAGCCCTTTGTGCTTTTCACAGTTAAACGTGGCCATATCTAATGTTTTCAAATAGTAAATTTTGAATAAAATGGAGACGTCTATTGACAGTTGCTAAGATGTTGCTAGGGAAGCCGTGCGATTTACTTTACAGCTGTGCGTTTTTTTTACAGTGCGTAATAGCTGTCATTACATTGATACCGACTGTGTGTTATTGACTGATTACAGGGGGGGTCGTAGGTAAAATACAATATAAACACACAACTACACATAACCTAATGCAATACCGGACATATTGACAAAAGTAAACAAACAAGAGATATGACATCAGACGTATCATCGGTAGCATTCGAAAATCCTCAGGAGTTGGTCGGAAAGTGTATTGAAATTTGAATTTTATTTTTAAATTTGGAAGTAATTTCCAATGGAAACTTGTCTATTTCCTATTATTGTAATTTTTGATATCAACTTTACTATTATAAATTAATATCTAAGCAAAATATGAAATATGCGTGTACTCTATTTCTTCAATAAAGCTGTTGAAAGAAAAACTATAATAATTATACATACCATTGACATTATTCGTTTTATTGAGCTCTAGTTTTTGGTCTACATTTTTCACCAAATTTTCACTATGGCTGTTGCTACTTTCCTTTTCGACTTTTTCAACGACCTGAGGAGAATTCTTTTGCATCTCCATCTTGTTAACTTCCGCCTCCTTCATCCGCGGAGTCGACGAATCGTTTTGTGCTTGACTGGTCATCTTGTTAAGATTCTGCGTCATTTTTTCAACAACCGTTTCTAGACTCTTGTCGTTTTTCGAGTCTTTCGCAGATTTTTTCGAGACCGATGCCGGTTTGGTGATCGTAGGGGAAGATAGAGATATATTATGGCTTCTTGGTAATGGAGATAAACTTGTTGACGCCAAAGGGGGAGGTCGTATTGGTATCTGAAAAATAAATACAAATCAATAAATTAGTTTACAATAAATAAGGAAAAAGTAAAAATGATTAATTTATATTAAAGTATTTTGTCAAAGGATGGAGTCTGAATTTAATTATTCTACTTACATGATGATTGAGCATCGATTGCGTCAAAGCATCCA
Source organism: Galerucella pusilla (assembly GCA_910591695.1). Taxonomy (NCBI): domain Eukaryota; kingdom Metazoa; phylum Arthropoda; class Insecta; order Coleoptera; family Chrysomelidae; genus Galerucella; species Galerucella pusilla. The sequence continues at coordinate 530,948 of CAJUYI010000011.1, read as the reverse complement.
TCTTAGGACTGCTAGGGGATGTCAAAATATCCAAACCCTTCCTTTGGTTCAGATCTAAATTAAGTCCAGGAAGAGCCGCAGGGGGAAACGGTATATGCTGTCCATACCATTGACTGTAGTAAGCAGCCATCACCCGTGGATCATAAGGAGTAAATCCAGGCATACTGGGATAGATAAACTGAGTGGGACTCAAAGTTTTTGAAGGAATGTTGGGAACAAAAGGATTAGGTGGCGTGAAGTTCAAATTTACCTAAAATAAATTAAATATCATATTATAAAGTAGATTATAAATGTAATAAGTTTCTTATTCTTATTCATATTCGTATTCTTATTTATTAATCATCATGACAAATCAACATAGAGGTTAAGGTCAACTTCAGAAAAAAAGTTAGCCTACAGTGAGAATTCCAGTTAGACCCGATCTCCTCCCTGTCCATCTCCAACAAACTACTACTACTAAACGTTCGAGAATAGTGCCACCAGGAGAGCTTGAACAGTATTAAAATTTAGGATTAAGGATTTAAAGAGAACTGTAACAGTGTAGATAGTTGTTCTAGAGATTTGTGCTTGCCTCACATTGTCGTTTTGCGCCATTTTTTGTCATTCCATTTAATTTAAACTTGATTATTTGTTTGATATTAATATAATATTAATTAAATGTTCAGTTACTTCAACATTGTGTAATGAAGGTAAAATTGCAAGCATTTTAAATTTACCGCCAAATACAGGAATACTGTTTTCCAGCTGTTAGATAAGACCACAACCCTCTTAAAGCTGTTTACTGCTCAGGCTCTTAAAATGTCGCGACCCTTACAATTAATACGCCGTAGGATGCGCCTCGGGTAAGATGTCTATCTATGAGCAGATTATCTGTGGTATCGGACAATGCCAAATTCCATAGCTTGGAAACAAACGTAAGTTTTAGAAACAAAAATAGTGACATATCACTTTTTCCTCAATACAATTGCAATTAACAGCAAAGAGTTCGTTGCTTTCAATCGTCGTCCAATATAATAATAATTATTATTCATTCTGAAATATTATCACAAAAAAAAATCAAGAAAAAGGTTACATCAGATCCGATGACGGATAAAAGTTGAAAATTTTTCAATGTTGGCGGCAAATTTTGAATTTTTCCTTCAATCACAAAACTTTCGGATGACGGATCTGTGTGTGTAAATCGATTTTTAAAAGGATTCCCAGTCATGACTATGCAAGTTGGTTCACTATACTAACACACCCTCCGATCCTTAAACACATTAGATGAATATAATAACCCACAATACTGACAGCATGCTTACCGGGCAGGCAAATCTACGGAGACTGCACTGGTACATCTGACGGAGGATATCCGAGGTGCTCTAGAAAACCAAGAAACTGTAGTATGTGCATTTTTAGAGATAGGAGGTGGTTTTGACAATACTCCACATGAGGCTGTCAAAAGAGCTTTAAACAGAAGAGGTGTAGACAGTACAACATCCAAATGGATGTCGGAACTGCTCACCACAAGAGTTGCAAAGACGAGGACGAGCAAAGACATTGTCACCATCTGCACTACCAGAGGATACCCACAGGGAGAAGTAGCATCCCCATTAATGTGGAGTCTGACGGTTGACGAACTCCTGTGTGGTTTGACGGACCTCGGAATATCCTGCCAAGGATATGCCGACGATATTGTCATAACAGCCAGGGAGATATTCGAAAACACCCTTTGTGATATTGTACAAAAGGGTCTGAGCTATACAAATAGCTGGTGTAGGCATGTGGGACTTAGCATCAACCCCACTAAAACCATCTTAATAGCATTCACTAAGAAAAAAAAAACTCAACCTCAAAACCATAAAATTTGATGGGAACAAGATTGAATGGAGACAAGAAGTCCGGTATCTAGGTTTAACTCTAGTCAGTAAACTCCTGTGGAACAAACACGAAAAGGAGATTACATACAAGGCAAAAATGGCTCTAATGGTGTGCAGAAATCTGGCAGGAAGAAACTGGGGTTGTGACACAAAAATCCTAAGCTGAATGTACACTGCCATAGTGAGACCAATCATTACTTATGGAGCCATTGCGTGGAGTAGTAGAACTAACCTATTGACGACTAGAGAAATCCTCTCCAAAATTCAAAGACTAGCCTGTATATGCATTACAGGAGCAATAAGAACATGCCCAACGGCAGCCATGGAAGTGATTCTCAACCTCGCCCCTCTACATATGGTGGTGGAAAGCGTTGCAGAAAGAACAAGATACAGACTAAATAGATAGGGAATCATTAAAAAAAACAACCTCCCAACTTCTTAGAAATCATACAGCCTGGGACATGCCACAAGACGGTATGATGAAAAAGTATAACTTTTCAAAGAAATTCGTTACGGAATTAAGCAACAAGAAGGAATGGGATCCAAATACCATTACCAGACTTGGAAAGAATGCCATTCAATGGTACACAGACGGCTCAAAAGCAATAGAAGGAACTGGGATAGGAGTGTTCGGGCCAGGAACCAAACACTCTGAAAGCTTGGGAAAAAACCCAAGTATCTTTCAAGCGGAAATACACGCCATATGTAAGTGCGCCCAGTAAAGGATACAGAAGACAAAGGATTATCATAATGTCGGATAGTCAAGCAGCCATTAAGGCACTGAGCTCTTGTGTAGTCAGTTCCAAAAGGGTGTGGGAATGCCTAGACAAACTCAATGAACTAGGCGAGAACAATATAGTCACCTTACTATGGATTCCAGGACACACTGGAATAGAAGGAAATGAAATAGCAGATGAACTAGCAAAGAGGGGGACTGAAATACCTTTCTGGGGGCCTGAACCCTTTTGCGGAATAAGCCCCAATGTAATATTGGAAGAAATAAGTAAAGCCGAGAAAAAGAGAAGATCTGACCATTGGAAAGATCTAGTAGGGCTTATACAATCAAAGACTTTTCTGGGTGACTACAACCTGTAGTGATCAAAAGAATGCATAAGTCAAAGTAAAACTGCACTAAGAGTTTTAACCGGGATCCTAACGGGACATTGTCGCCTGAATGGGCACCTGAAAAAGCTCAAAACAGTGGAGGAAGAAGAATGCAGATTTTGTGGAATGGAAGAAGAAACCTCTATCCACATACTTTCCAGCTGCACAGCACTTCAGAATCCTAGAGCACAGCACCTGGGAGATTACTGGATAGAAGAGGAACATTTGCCTAAGTTGAAGCCTGCAGACATCCTAAAATTCCTCCGGGAAATAGGACTAAAGGAACTACTAGTTTCTCAGACTCTCCTCAAAAACTGAGTAGAAGTAAGGGGGCACAATAGATATTTTAGGTCTCAGTGAATGTCACCCCAAAATACATACATACATACAATACTGACAACACACTTTGTTTGTAGACTACATTTTGGAGTTCAGAATTTGTTTACCTCTGAAACAATGTATTGTAACCACCACTTTTGCATTTGGTTTTGTACACTTCATAGTGATTACCATTTTAAGAAACAATTTAAATGAATAAAGAAAGTATCCTCAGTTGATTTGCATTCAAATTCCCAAAAAATCAAAAATAATTAATATTATATCAATAAAAAATTTGGATCAAAAACATTATGTGAAGAGCTTCATGAAAATCAAAATTTTTCTTTAGCTAAATTTGTAATTTGACTTACTTTATCTCTCTTATTCCCTGTAGGCGAGTTCGACGATTTCATTTTGGGAGAATGGGGACTTTTCGGCGATTTCCTTTCATTTTTAGGCGAACTTTGTAACTTGAGCGGATTAAAAATAGACACAGAACTAGTATTTATCTTCAAATCATTCTGCAGATTGATACCAGCACTGTTCGGTATATTCACACTACTATTTAGGCACTGGGTTGGGTATAACTGGCCCGACATATGGCTATTTAAATTTTGATTGGTCATATTTTGATGGACCACCAAACTACTGTGGTTGCTTAGACTTGTTGTTTCTGGAGCTTTCTCGGACACTGGTTTTAAAGTTTTTGGATCGATTTTCACTATGGAGTGTTTCTTAATTTCGATTTTTTCAGATTTTAAAGTTTCTGTCGATTTTTCTTTTTCTGGACTTACATGAACTTGGTACATCGGTTTTACTCCTGAGGCAGGATTACCTAAGAGAAAATGAAATGATACTTAAAAATCAGTCATTTAATGAATGGTAGAACATAAATAACAAAATATTAACACTCACCTAAATACCTGGGAAGATTATTTCTCCTTTTGAAAAACTTTGCCGGCCGAACGTTTTTCAAATCCGAATATTTCGGATCAGGACTAGATTTGCTAATATTAGCTTTGGAGATTTGAGAGTTCCAACTCTTCGGGGGATCCCTTAATGTTTTATAACCTATAGGAGTGCTAGGTTTGGTTTTAATCGTCGTATTCGATACTTTGTTAGATGTAGTTTGATTCGATTGTTGAGGAGGACTGATAGTTATTGCGACTGTTGTTTTACTGACAGCATTGGTGTTATTGGCAACAGCCTGGGTCGATTGCTGCTGCTGTGATGGACTAGTACTTTTGATGGTAATACCCTAAACAATGTCATTTATTTTAATTTGAAGATTTGGAATAAGAAAGTGTTTTTTTTTTATAAAACTGAACTTTCAATCACTGTAGATGTTAATCAATGGATTTTATTAATTTTTTTTAAAATAGCACAAGCTTTGTATGCAACCAAATAGTATAAAAATGGCTTATTTGAGGATTATCGTCAGGTCTTTAAAATATACAGTGTATCTCAAAAAGTTTGATACAAATAGAAAAAAGTTCACTAAAAATTCTTAATAAAAAGCTCTGCATGACTTCCCCTCAAAATTTGAGCTCTTGCTTCTCACCAATTTTATCAAATATTTAAAAGGAACATTTTGAAGCCAACATAGTAAATAATAAAAAATTAAGACCAATTGTCTGGTGGAGATATGTAGATGACATTTTCGCAATATTGCCTTATGACTTAGTATCTCTGAATGATTTTTTAACAAATATGAATGAAGGAGAAAAATCTATAAAATTTGAAATTGAAAATAACAATTTTTTGCCATTTTTAGATGTTCTTATAAAAAAAACACCTACAGGGTATGAAACAAGTGTAAGCCAACACACACTAACAGGTATTTGAAATCCAATCATTCTATAAGTGTTAAAAAGGGATAGGAAAATCTTTATACGATAGGGCCATAATCATTTGTTCCAATAATAATCAATTTACAAAGGAGAAAACTTTACTGAAAAACGTTTTAAATACCAATAATTACCCGGCAGAATTTGTGAATAAAGAAATTAAGAATATAGAGAAGGGCTCATTGTCAATACCCCATAATAATAACAATAATATTAATAATTCAACTAACATAAGTTTTAAAAACTTGACAATACCATATGTTAAGAAAATTGGTAATCAATTCAATATTCGAACTAGCTTTAAATCTAACAATACGATGACATCTATACTAACAAAAAAGAAACCAAAAAATGAATAACAATCTTCAAAAAACTGCATATATTAGATATCTTGTGAATGCGACAAATTTTATTTAGGTGAAACATCAAGACCATTGAAAGTCCGAATAAATGAACATAAAAAGTATATCAAAGATAGGGAGTTCTTTAAGTCAGATATTTGCAAACATACTTAGGAAGAGCGGCATCAAATTCAATGGGATTCGACAAAAATAATATTGAAAGAGCCCAACAATAAAGGACGAAAAAGCAGAAAGTGCTTTAATACAACTAAATGCAGATAAATGTGTAGCTAGTATTTCAGCCGAATGTAGTCAAATTTGGTTACCAATGTTAGAAAGTTTTTATCCAGGTTTTCTTTTGATTTATCATTGGAATAGTTGCTAATCGATACACACTTCAATACATAAAATCACCAAACTGAGTTATACATATTTTGAAAACAAAAATAATCATACACCAAAAAGTAACAAAAAACGCGTTTTATTAACAACATTTACAAAATTGGCGAAAAAAAAGCGCTATCCCAATAAAAACCGTTCCTGGAACGTGTACTTCACTGGATTCCATTTTTGTTGACTATCATATCGTTAGAATGTCATAAAATAAAATATTTTATTTCACACTTTACCAGAGATATGATCTACTATGAATGGACCTAAATAAAATTTGTCAACAAAGCTTTGTAGTATTAAACTTCAAAATATTATTGATTGTTAAGTTGTCAAATTTCGTTGTATAAGATAGGGACCAAAAATTATTTAATTACTAATTAATCTTGACAACGGTAGCTGGAACGCTACCGAAACGTCGAAAATTAAATATAAAAACATTATTGTGGTTTGATTACCAAAAAAATTAGAGAAAAAAGAATAAGTAATGCCACAAGGAACGTACAGAAGATATTCTTAATATTAACTCTATACACTCGCCTAAAGCGTTAAAATGTTTCCCATTTAAAATACACGTAAACTTAGGATTTTTTTTAAAATATATATATCTCAGCCATATTTGATGCTATCAGATTGTTCTAGAGTGGGAATTACTCGGGATCGAAAGCTCTACAAAATTGCTCAATATGGTGTAGCTGTAGACCGCACCTGTAAGATCATTCGGATCACTCAATCAGTTTTGCTAAAAAATTCTCCTTTTTTTGACAAACCTCGTATATGCCTTAAAAAATTGATATCTGATGTTGGCATTTTGAATTTTGAGCCATGCAGAACTTTTTATAGAGAATTTTTTTTTCATGAAACTAATAATGAAAGAGTTTTCCTTAAGCCGCGTCCACATTATGTCGAATGGTATCGATCGACAATGCCGATCCAGTGTGGATGGTCGCCTGACAATGTCGATCCATGTCGGGTCGAATCGAATGCAACCCGAACCAAGTCGGTACGAATAAAAGGAAGTCGAATCGACATGGCTAGTTTGGACGTGTCGAAGCATGTTGTTCAACATTTCCTGAACGTAGTCATTTTGGTTAGTTTTGCGTGTCTGTGTTGTATCTCAATATGAATTGGAATGAAGAGCAATGGTATTTTTTCCTACCATTGACGAGGGTGGGCCGTACACAAAATCTTCGAAGGCGAGGAAAACGCTGTTGCTAGTTTCCAACAACTATAATAATAATTGCAACAGCAGCTGCCATTACAGCATCTTCTGCATCATTCATAATTAAAAATTTTAATGAAGCAAAACCAATTCAAAATATTTCCAGTTTTGACAATGGCGCGGCGATGTATGTTGGTCAACACGTTGAAAGTCGAACGTGTCGAATGAGATTTGCCGATCGACCTTGTCGTTCGACATAATGTGGACGCAGCTTAAAGCAAACACTGTACATAGAACTTAAAAAAAAACGGGGTATAATTTTTTTCAAAAAAGTAGCTGTTGATTTTTGTTACTTACCTGTGTAGTGTGAGGTGGTGGGATAGTATGTACACTTAATACTGTACATTTACCCGATTCTTTTCGAGTTCCGCTAATACTTTGTATTTTATTTGTACTTGTAGTTGATTGTTGAACATGTTGAGGCTGATTAACTGTTGTATCTTTATTTTGGATAAGCTGAGGTTGCTCGCAATGAGTGTTAATGGGTATTTTATTGTTGTTTTGGTTAGGCTGTGGATGTTGTATTGAAGTAATAGTTATTGATTTTTCAGGTTTTTGCGAAGTTGTTATTTTTGCTATAGCAGCTGGTGTTGGTTTTACATCCGACTTTGTAGAACTAAAATCAAATTACATGTTTTGCTATTATGTATTCAAATTGAAATTATAGCATAGCTACGACGACAACTCAACTACTTTGTTGTACAGTTTTATAACCTCACTTTCCTTACCATAAGACTCCTCCATTTTTTTTATTATATTTGTTGATCTATACATATTGTAAATTGTATTTATGTAAGCCTTATGGTGGAATTCTGAGAACAACTGTAAGATCTATCAGCCGAAATCTGCAAGAGTTACAGGAAATGCAATTCTAACCTTACCTGATACTTAAAGATTCCTTACAGATTCGTAAATATTTACGGGCTGGACATCTGTCACTGTAAGCAGTCCTGTACTGTGTGGTACAGAGCGTTGTATTATTATTATTATAATTATTATGAATTTTCGAGTAACATTTAATTAAAGATTTTAGTTTTTTTGTGATTTTCAAGTTTTTATTATTATGAACGGACAATTAAATATTTTCGCCGGTATTCTGTTGGAAGAGGAAAAGAATCGGTTATACATATTTTTTATGGTGTTATTAGGAAGTATTTTAACAGAAGATGGAAAAATAGACGCAGAACTTAATAACAGAGCAAATAAATCAACAAGATTATATTATTCCTTAAATCGAACATTACTAAGCCATAAATACATTGATATAAATACAAAGATGGAAATATACAACAAAATTACAGTACCAACTATAACATGCCAGTGAGAACTGGGTACTGCAGAAAAAGCATGAAACAAAAATAAATGCAATGGAAATGAAATATTTAAGGAGAATAGCAGGAAAAACGAAATGGGACAAAGTAAGGAACGAAGAAATCAGAAGCATATATAACTAATCAAGACCCAATAATATCAAATATTAAAAAGAAACAATTAAACTGGTTTGGCCACCTAGTAAGAATGAAGCAAGATAGAATAGCGAGAAATGTAATGGAAATGGGAATATCAAGAAAAAGACAAAGAGGAAGACCCAGGAGGAAATGGATAGACCAGATTGAAGAAATTGGAAAGAACAAAGGAAAGTCATTGGGAGAGATGAAGGCATTAGCCAGGGACAGAAAAGAATGGAAAACATGGGTTCAGGAAGAATTCCAATCCGACGCCTGAGAAGGCATAAGGATAAGAGAAAGAAAGAAGAAAGAAAGTTATTATAAATTAGGTACACTTTCCATATTTCCAGATATCATATGAGAATCTAACGAAGACACTTAAGGGATCAATTAAATCAGTTTGATATGCCAGAGTTATTTTAGACACATGTTTCGGTTGGAGAAAAATAGTGTTCAATTCTTAATTCATAATTTAACATCTCATGTTATGGAGAATAATTTAGGAATTCCCTTTGTAGTGAAAGTGATAATAATTAATTCACAGTCTTTTTACAATGCATTTAAATAATTGTGCATTTAATTGTGCCGCTAGCTCTTCCTACTTTTTTTATTAAATAATTGGGATCTAAAGTAGGGTTTATAGTATTACTGCGAAAAATGTAACTATTTTCCATAAACTGTAAGTATAACTCCAATTGCCCTGGAGACGTATTTTTGGTCCTTTTTCTTTTTACACCCTGAGTTCTACAAAATACATATATTTAAATAAATAAATAACATGTTAAATATATTATTCCAGTAGTTTACTTACGCCATTCTTTTATTACAAATTTTGAAAATATCAATTAGTATTTGGGCCTATTTCACAAAGGTACAAGTGTTGTTGAAAATAGTTGTCAGTAACAGCCACTTGTTTTCACAAGTTGTTACGCACAGGCATTTCATAAACAATCACAAAACTTTTTCGCAACAAGTTAAAATTGTCTATAACACTTGTTATAAACAAGAAGGGAAAGAACTTATCAACAACATCATACATAACCTAAAAATTTTGTTTATAAAACTGTTTTTCCATTGCCAGAGATATTAGCTTAGCTCCATAAGCGAGAAGTGAAATATGTCTAAAAGTGTGACATTGGGTAATAAAGTTCTTATTTTAAAAGAAATTAGAGACAGTAAAGACACTTTGTTCGGCAGTTTTTCCAGCAAGATTACACAAAAGGATAAAATAGAATGTTGGAAGGCAATTCATCAAAAGTCTGCCAGCTTAGGGCTTGTACCTCCTACTAAAGACTTACTGCCGAGATGTTTTTTGGCAAAACTCAAAAGTGACACTGGTAAGTTCAAGCACACTGTGGGCCGAAATAAAGGAGTACATTTTTTAATTGAAAATATTTTTCTTGTTTTTCGGGCGATTTATTTTCTTTTTGCAGGGCTAATAACCTTACATGTCCTCAACCAGAGCTGGGTAAAGCACTTTTGGAAAGTGTTTCAATTACCAAGCACAAAGCACTTCAATCGAGTGCTTTAGTGTTGAACGTACCAAATACTTTTTATTTTAAAAGTGCTGTTATTGTCAAGCACCAAGCATCAAGCATCCAATACTCATAAAGTATTTGAAGCCCTTGAAACGTTGAAAATATTTGATAAAGCTTCAAGCTTGAAGCACTTTGAAAATGCTTAAAGCCCTTTAAGACTGCTTGAAGCCCTTTAAGAGTGCTTGAAGTCATTTAAGAGTGTTTGAAGCCTTTTGAATGAGGTCGTTTAAAAAAAAATGATAATAATTTTAAGAAAACTAGTAGGTATGATAGTAAGCTATTTTATATTAAAAGAATAGGAATACAAAACAAACATAACAAAACAAAGACACACTCTTTTTTTCTTAAAAGAATAGATAGGAATACAAAACAATG
>CAJUYI010000011.1:504544-520106 GCA_910591695.1 Galerucella pusilla | reverse complement strand
TAAGTCCGACCCTGTACATTATTTTTGCTTCCAAATTTACAGTCATGTTGAGTACATGTTAGATTATTAGCCCTGCAAAAAGAAAATAAATCGCAAGAAAAATAAAAAGAAATATTTTCAATTAAAAAATGTACTTCTTTATTTCGGCCCAGTGTATATTCAACTATAATCTATGTATATTTAAAACTTGTCAGCTATCTACCTTTTAAGTTAAGTAGAAGAGCTTTAGTAGATAACAAGTTTCAGATGCAATTTTGTTGACTACCCTAGTTAAAAACAGGTAAATTAATAGTAAATAACAAGAACTTTACTTGTAAAATTGTGAAAAATTGCCTGTTATTACAAGAGTACACTTGTCGTTTTATGAAACGCGAGTAATTACATGTTTTGCTAAACTTATTAAAATCTACTTGTTACTTACCAACTTGTGTTTAATTACACAGCTGTTGAATACTTTTAATGGTTTTGAGGTTAGAATTTTGACATTATAAACAGATGTGAAGTTGAAACCTATATGGTTACTAACTACTATGACTCTTACAGATTTGGTTTCAGAATAGCAAATTTTACAAATCTGTAAAGGTTCAAGTTACAGATCCTATATCTTACAGATTATGTAGCTTATAGGTAAATTCTCAGCGTCCGCTTTATAGCCTGGACGGTCCCAAGGAAAAGTGCATGTAAACAAAAACCACGCGTGATCTATTCTAAGTCAGCTGCTTATTGGGCGACTTGCATTGAAGTGTTAGTAGTAGGGAAACAGCAACTCATCATTGCCTTGGTCATTCAATATGCACATGATTTCATTTACGAGTGGTTTTTTTACTCGTTTTCGAATCGGCCACTCTCGCCACACACACACATTTACAACGGAAAACTAATGGCAAATAAAGTGAGGTACAATAACTGTTTTCTACCGCCGGGTTTATGTTTTAAAAAAATTATACTTACACGCTGATACTTCCGCTTACCACAGGAACGGTAGAAATCGACGTAACGGGCCTAGGAATATTAATTATTGACCCGTAGACAGTCCGTGGTTGGTAACAAGGTGGTTTAACGCCGGTTTCGCTAATTAAAGTTTTGGCCCTTAATGCAAGTGGTTTTGTCGTGAACGTCGGAGTCCCAGGTCTTCCACTTTGTGTATTATTGATACTTTTTTTAGACGCTTCCGGTTCTAGTTTTTTAACGGGACTAAATTTATTTATGTCGGTGGAGTTTAAAATAGTAATCGTAGATGTGGTAACAACGTTGGCTAATTTAATTTCCGATTCGCATGTGATTTTTTTAAGATCCCGTACATTTTCGCCGTTTCTGTTTAGTTTTGAATGCTTCTTCAACGGATGGTTATTCGATAAATTAAGCAAACCGATATTGTGGTTTAAAATTATTGGTTTAGGTTGTTTTGTTGGCGGTTCTACTTCAACGTTTGGATCCAGCTTTCTTTTTAGACATTTGTCAGTTTCCTTTTCAGAATTTGTTTCGTTTACGTCGGGTTGAGCTGCTTTTAATATACTATCTTCTGTTTTTGTACTACATTTCGTAGTATTAATTGTACTGAATACCATTGTAGTGCCGCCTGAAGATAAAGTTGCACAACTGCTGGAAGATGATGGATGAGACATTGTCAGAAAGTCACTTTTTGTTGTTAAGGTGACACAGGTAATGGCTGTACTTATTATTGGATTCACATACGTTGGTAAGCTGACTGTGGTGTAACTATTGGTGAGATTACCAATGGAAATTGATTCTGATGGAGCTGTTATGTTGTTTAATAAACTTGTACAAGTAGTGTTAACTGAAAACGTAAAAATAATAAATAGCAAATATTTAATTTTTTACAAAAATTTAGAAAGGAAAGAATTTATATAGTACCGGGTGGCCAACTAAGAACGGCCGTCGGCCATATTTCAGGAGTGGATTATAGCACAGGTTCTGGAAAAACTTTTTATGACAAAAGTGGCCTCGAGAAACGCCTGGGAATCATTTTCAGAATTGTAGGTCCACCGCAATTTAAAGTTAAAATTTTAAAATGCAAATTTTCCAAAATTTACTCAATTAGGGAGCATATTACATATACATAATCAGATTGCTCGACAAATTCTGCATATTTTTAATATTACAAGCTCAAGTCTATATCTTCAAATAAGGGGTGGGGGAGAGTAGGAGCCCTGTTCTGAAGAAACGCCTGTAATTCCGGTTCTGCTTGACCGATTTTAATATACTTGATGTTGTTTGAAAGAGCTTTAGTTCAACAATCGAAAAGCCTTGGGCAGGGTAAGGTATAATATATTCGGCTTTAGTACCTTAGAGCCGAACGACGTCAAAAAAATATCACCAAATACAACCATAGACTTCGTCAGAAGTACAGGCTTGTGGGGTGAATTGTAATCCCTAGGGGTGAGCCACAATAGACTTAACGAAGGTCGCAGTGGAGGAGGCGAGAAAGCCCCACTCTCATATAGGAGCAATGGTGAGCACTCCTAAGTGCACGAAATTCTACTCTAGACTTTGTCGGACTCAATACACTCTCCGAAGAGGGGAATATTGTCTCTCTGTTGTTGTCTAGCTTTCTCTGTTTCACTCACAGAATGGCTATACGGAACATAATTATTTGCCAAATCTGTATAAGTGAATGTTCTATTATATTAATTTTAGACAGATTCCACAAATGGTTTAAAAAAAATCACTATTACCTTTACCAATGAATTTCAACCCCGGTATTTCCATTTTAGGTAGGGTTTGTTTATTAACTGACTGAGTTTCCACTACTGCATCATCACATTTGTACTTTGGTTCACCATTTACAATTTCCAGGAGACTTGGACTTAGAGCAGAATCTTGTATACCTGTTATCGACATTTCACCATTTTCACTTATTCTCAATTGTACTTCCTTCCAATTATTATTGTTACTAATATTATTGTTATTATTATTATTTGCTACATTCGTTCCTGTTGATTCATTCTGGTCCGAAACTTCGAGCTTTAGTTTTTTTGCAGTATTTTCGTATATTCGGTACGTAAGTTCTATTGGTCCTTTCTGAAAATTAATAAAAATAGAAATATTTATTCTCATATATAAAGGTCGTCATTACAATTCATATATATATATAAAAAAATAAACATTTAACACCAACAATTCACAATAAAAATACATATTTTCCAAAATTTATACTTAGGTGACATGTTTAACTTCTTCAAAATAGTCGTTAATATTTTATAGACACATATCCTTCAACATACTTTTTATTTTGGTTTTAAATATTTTTGTACGCAAGTTTTGAATTTCTTCAGAGAGTACATTAAAGAATAGAATACCTAGACCCTGGTACTTGTTTATTCTTACTCTTGTTGGGATAATTTGATGTTTTCCCCTAGTATCATAATTATGTAGGTATATCTGCATGACTTGTGAAGTGATTTCTATTATTTTCCACATAATTCAAATTTTCATTTACAATTAAGGAGAACGAACTCATAATTTGAAGCTGTTTAAATATCTCTTTACAAGATTCGTGATATTTTGTCTGTATAATGGAGCGTACAGCTGCTTTTTGTAAGACAAATACTTTTTGTAGCAAGCCGTGACTGGCATTGCCCCACACTAGAATACCATACGGAAGTTTAGAATGAAAAAATCCATAATAATCAGTTATTGCAGCTTCTGTGTTAACTATATTTGATATTCTACGTAGGGCATATACAGTTCTAGCTAGCCCACCACAAAGGTTATCTATGTGGGCGCTCCATGAAAGTTGTGTGTCTAGATGTATTCCCAAGAAAGTAATATATTTTATTGCATTGCTTGTGTGATTTAAGCTGAACACACAAGTTTCAGTTTTACTTTAATTGAGGTATAATTCATTGCTATCAAACCAAATTTTAGCTTTAATTAGGATTTTTGATGTGCTTTCAGTTATATCAGATATATTTTTGCAGTGATACGAAAAGTTAGTATCATCTGCATACATAGTGGTTAGTAGATCATTATTTATTTTATTTAATAATGTACATCTAATGAATATTGTCAACATTTGTTTAGGTAAGAAAATTAATTTCAAAATTCAAAGAGTAAATACTTTACTATACTCCATTTCAAAATATTTCGTTCAACACCAACCACCAACATTATTGATTCAAGAGAAAAACCCACAGCAGATATCATTAATCTGATAACAATAGCATAGTATTGTATCATACTCATTTCTGCCTAATGGTATGTTTATTTCACAACTGAAATGTTTGGCTGGTGAAATAATATTTACTTTTAGTATATAAGCACAAGTACAAGTACCAAGTCAACAAATTATTTTTTCTACGACCACTATTGAAAGTCATCTTTTGTGCCTTGAAAGACAACTGCAAAGTTGATGTTTTCCGCGAGCTGTCATAATTTGACATTATTGGCGCTCTTAATAGACCGTCAGCCCGCTGCAAAAATGCGTGATGATAGTTAAACGTATGCCTCCTTGAGATTCGATAATTTTGCTCACTTTCATCAACAATCAAGCGGAATAAATATTTGCATGTGGGGGAAACGACAGGATGAAATAGGCTAAATTGAAGAATACTTACCCTTTTCCATAAATAAATATATGCTACATCTATTAAAGTTAGGGAAGAACTAAGGCAATCTTGATTGTAAAGGATATCAACTCTATGATTCTCAGAGAGATCGTATTTGGAACGGATCAACTTTTTCAGGTGACCCATTGTAACTGCAGCAGGACATCGTAAATACCTGAAAATAATAAAATATGGTAACATTCATAAAAAAAAAGTAATATTTTGTTATATTTATATAAATAATTCTTATGTATGTGGGTATGTAATGCAACTCCTTATAATCACCTGAATATATTTTGGTCCCAATATGTGGTATTTAGAGGTTTATTATTGTGTATTATTCAACTTACCTTGGTTTACTATCAGCTCCATGATAACTAAGAGTAAGGCAAATAGTTTCTTCTGGAGTCAACAAGTACTGATAGGCTACTTCTCCACATTGCTCCAAACTTGAAGGTTTTGCTTCTGGATGGTTTTCATAAAACACTCTCCTTCTCTGCATCTCATCTTAAAAAAGTAATGTTTAAAAATGATCAGTGAACTTGTTTATTAGCAGTATTTCAGTAAGCAGTTTCTTTAGTTATGTAAATATACATACTTTGAAATAATCTTGGAACAAGTTTGTAGACAATATCTTGAAGAGTTTTGTCAGGTCGGATATTGAGTAATGGTTTTGATTTGTGAACTTGCACATCGCAAACTGGGCAGTATTTATTTTTCTGTAAATACTTGATAATACAACTGCGACAAACTGAAAATAAAAAATAAATTACACTGTTAAACACTGGCCTATTTGGAAGTTGTTCTTAACACACATTAGGTTCTCTGTACATTTTTAAACAGGTATGTTTAAAAATCCTATCAATAAGAAGGATTTGTAAGAAGTTTACAGGTATGAGTAAATTTACTTCCTACCAGAGGTTTCAGGTTTACAAACAATGCTCTATATATTATAGGTAATGATAGAAAAAAATAAAAAATATTGCCATATTTAGTTTGAATTGAGATTTCACTGTAATGTTTACCAATTTTAACATTGAAATAAAAGCACAAAAACATGACGTTTTGATTGAATTTTTATTGGTCAGGACTAGATGAATAAATATATTGAAACAAACATTCAAATTAATATACTAAACATTAAAAGCTGAGTAAAAATAGTCTTTTAATTTACTAAAACTATATATTCAAGATCTATTTTATAGATTCATTGTTATGTTTGAGAAACTTGAACAGGATTTTATAAAAATTATAAAATGAATACTCACATGTGTGCAAACATTCAATTATTGTACTAGCATCAACAAAATATCCACTACATATTTTGCAAGTTATATAGGCATTGAGATCAGTAATAGGTATTTTTGTGGATCCTTGCATGATCCCAGAATTACTTAACAAGCCTTTTCATATTCTGACCTTTTGGAAACCCATATCATCACTGGTATTGCCCATATTGGTCACAAGTACTTGACCTAAAAAGAATTAAAGAGGTGAGACTCGTAGATACTAATATACATGGACTATAGCTTAAAATGAGGCTCACCCAAGTAACAATTTTTAATATTCTTGCT
This sequence comes from Galerucella pusilla, assembly GCA_910591695.1. Taxonomy (NCBI): domain Eukaryota; kingdom Metazoa; phylum Arthropoda; class Insecta; order Coleoptera; family Chrysomelidae; genus Galerucella; species Galerucella pusilla. The sequence goes on along the minus strand of CAJUYI010000011.1, from coordinate 513,964 downwards.
TTTTTCAATAAATATTATTGTTTACTTCTAAAATAAATGTTTGACAGACCAACCTTGAGCAGATTTGACAGATACAGATAAAAATGGCGTCATTGCACATTTAACTCGCAGAAGTAAAGAAATCCTGATCAATTTAATAAATAAATAAAGTACAAACTTCTGAACATACGCGTTTTTATTTGTAACAATTTTAATTCAACTTTATCTTTCTTCGTTTAGCGTTTTTTGTTGACAACTGCCACAAAGTCAAACGCGCTACTTTTCATATTACCAACTTAATTTTGTTATTTAATATTTTATACAATTTTTTCCGTTTTTTTTCGTCAATGTCCAACCCAAAAGTAGTTGCGTTTCTTTGCGGAATTTGTTATGATCCTAAAGTACAAACTTTTATTTGATTCTGCATATCATGGAGTGGAGGTGGAGACTTAAAGCAGACAACCATGAAGGTCCATGCAAAACAACCCTGGTTGTCTCTCTTTGGAGAACAACTTTTCGAAGCCGCCAAACGTCGCTGTTCAAGAGCTCAATCGAATCGATCACTGTGATACTCTACTGAATCATTCTTGAAATGAATGGGTGATCATAGCTAAATATATGCCTCAAATATATTTATTTCATATATGGGAATCATTTGTGTAATTTGCTACCGTTCCCGCGACACCCATACTGATTTTACTCTGTTTAGTTCAGTGGTGAACACACAGAAATAAATAAAATAAGTTGTTTATATCTGTGAATAAACACCAAAAAGACTCTATGGTGGTAGTGACGAAAGCACAAAACTGTTTTCAGTGCTTAATTCTGTGATCTTGACCATCAGTGAAAAGTGAAAATCAAAAATAAGAAAATATGGTAGACGAGAGTACTAAAAAAACTTTAAGTAACATTCCTTTGCTGAAGACTAAAGCAGGGCCTAGAGAAAAAGAGCTTTGGGTACAAAGATTAAAAGAAGAATATCAATCTTTAATTAAGGTAATTAATTAATTAAATAGAAGAGCAGTCTTAACATATGGCACCTTTTAGTATGTTCAAAATAATAAAGGATCAGATAACGATTGGTTTAGGCTGGAGTCTAATAAAGAAGGAACGAAATGGTTTGGTAAATGCTGGTTCATCCACGACTTATTAAAATATGAATTCGATGTGGAGTTTGATGTAAGTGAAAACCAATTATCTATCTAAATATATTATGTTTTTTCACATTTATATTTCCAGATTCCCATTACATACCCCACAACTGCACCAGAAATAGCTTTGCCTGAATTAGATGGTAAAACAGCAAAAATGTACCGAGGTGGAAAGATTTGCTTGAGTGATCATTTTAAACCATTATGGGCTCGAAATGTTCCCAAATTTGGAATTGGACATGCAATGGCTCTTGGGGTGAGGTTTGAAATATATTTGTTGACAAATTATGGAGCTAAATTACATTATTTGCAGTTTAAATATCTTGTGGCATTACTTATTCTTTTTTCTCTTCTTTTTTTTTGGGAATCAAACCACAATAATGTTTTTATATTTTTTATTTCACTAATTAATCTTGATAACGGTAGCTGGAACGCTACCGAAACGTTGAAATAAAAAATAAAACATTATTGTGGTTTGATTCCCAAAAAAATAAGAGAAAAAATAATTTGCAGTTTACATTATCAATTTTTTGTATTCTAGCTTGGACCATGGTTAGCAGTAGAAATTCCAGATCTAATTGCAAAAGGAGTAATATCATATAAAGAAAAAACAGTTCAGCCATAATGTAAATTAATTATTAGTTGTTAAGAAATTATTTAAATTGACAACTCTCAGTCATTTGAAGTTGTAAGAAACTCATACTGGTATAACGAAAAAAAGTTATTTATTACAAATCTTAGGATTTTAAGAAATTGTATAATAATTATTAAAACTGATCCTGAACTCATTCCAAAACATTACTATAAAAGAATGTCCCAAACAATAACCTTGAGATAGACATTATGGGGTGACTTGTTTCTTTGGGAATGAAAGTTATTATTAATATTTTCTTGTTTATTCCACAAAGTTTATAAATATATATTTTTATAAATATATATTTTTACCAAAAATCTAATTAATATACATACCTCTCCCCAATTCCTTTTTAGGATTCCATACCCAGAGGGTAAAAAACAAACCCTAATACTAACACTTCGGTGTTCGTCTGTCTGTATCTTTTTGTTTGATATTGATACAATAGGTAGTGGACGCATTATTAGTGATTGAGAGATCGCTAGTTCGAATCACCGTGCAGCATAAACATTTTTTTTTGGTTCGTTTTTCAATTTTTTTAATATTAAGCGAAGCTATGAATATCAATCATAAAAATCAAATAAATCAGCTGAATAAATTATATTAGCTTCACTTGTATGTATGTTTTTATAGATGTACGGAACTAGTCTCGCACATGGTCGGTTATTCTTTAGTGGTGTTACAGAAGATGTGAACGCTCCGTATATTTGTTCTTTTTGTAACATGCTGTTCATTGTTGTTTATCTTGACAAGTATTGTCAAATTATTATTATTAGTTGTCAATATAATCTTTAGAGTTTTCAACCTGACTTTTCCTGCATTTTATATTAAAATAGTCTAAGAATCCTACCAGACACCTCTCTGACCATTTCTCCGATACAAAGTGGTCCTTCGCCTAAGAACTTCCCTAGGAACAACAGTTTTCACTGGAATAATGAATTCTCAAACCAAAATTTTAAAAGATGTACCAGGTATGGAGACGGAAGTGAAGAAACTTGATAAAAGCCTCCAAATATCCTTTTTTTCGGCGCTGTATGGTAAGACTAGTACATGTAGTTCACGAAAAAGGAGCATACTTTCCTTCTCTGGTTTTACTTTCCACGAAAATACCGACGATTATGATAAACACGTAGAATTTGTTAGAAAATCTTTAAGTCCACTACATTTACAAAGTTTATGTTGTCTTTTTGGAACCAAACCAAATGAAGATCTGTCTGCCAAGCATCTTGCTAAATATTTGATCAATAAAATTTTTGAATTATTAAAAAATGACAAACAAAATGTCCAAAATATTCAAAATTATGATAACAATACTCTCCAAATACCTTCAAATTCTCAAAACTCACATATTTCAAGAGCATCTAGCGTAAAATCTGAACCAAGTACACGGAAATTTAGTAAAAAAACTAAACTGCTAGAAATGCAGTCGGAGATAGATAAAATTCAAGACAATATTTTTAAAATGCAAGAGGATTTAGTTAATTTAGAGAGCGAAATAGATAACGAAACAAATTTAAATCCAGAAATAATAGAACAAAATAAAAAAGACAAAACAAGAATTGAAAAACTTTTAAAAATTTTCGAAAACCGTTTAGTTACAAAAACAAACCGGCTTGAAAAATATGAGGAGTTTTTCGAGAATTCTTCAGATTCTGTAGATGAAAGCCAATCCGAAGATGACCTTCAAAGCGTTGACTTATCTACTCAGAATGTCACAAATTTTCAAAATGTTCAAAACTGGACCAAATCAAACAATGAATACGAACAAAAAGTAGACAATTTGTCGAAATCAATAAACAATATGCTAGTCAGGCAAACAGTTGGTAGTCAGTTACAAAACTTTGACGGAACCTCATGTTTAAAATGGCCAGTTTTCTTTTCACAATATAATTTGTCCACTAAAGTATGTTCGTTTTCACCAGAAGAAAATGTTTTACGCCTAAACAACTGTCTTTGCGGAGAAGCTAGAGAAACAGTAAAAATGCTTTTAATAACAGCAAAAACACCAGATGATATCTTGGATATACTGCAGAAAAAGTACGGTCGAAAAGAGCTTATAATGGAAGAGCTTTTGTCAGAAGTTCAAAAAATTCCATACGTAGCAAATCTTGACGTATTTTTGCAATTTAGTAATGCTGTTCGAAATATTGCTATTGTAACACAAGATGGCATGTCAAACTTTGTAAATCAACGAAGTATTCTAGGAAAGTTGGTCAATAAACTTCCGCCACATTTACTTACGCAGTGGGGAAGCTATCTAGTAGAAAAAGGAATAGAAAGAAACGAAGAGACGCTCCAAAATTTTTCCCTTTGGGCTGAAAAAATGTCTGATGCAGTTTCTAGAATATCTTTCATGCCGAAATCTACAGAAACAAGCGACATCCAACAAGGTTCTAGTACAAGAAGTTTTACAAAAAAGTCACCACCACAACCACAACTAGAAACTGTTATAAAACAGTGCAAGATTTGTAAAAAACCAGAGTTTCATCCACCAGAGAGATGTACAGAATTCCAAAGTGCAGATGCCCGGCAACGTTGGAAAATTGTTCAAAAACTTAATCTCTGTTTCTGTTGCCTTAGAGGTCACTCAGGAAAATGCAAGAAAAGAGAACAATGTGGCATTAATCAATGCGTGAAATATCACCACAAATTACTCCACAAAGAAGCTTTTCAGGCTCAAGAACCGAGGTTTAACATTGAGAATATTCACAACGCGAAGGCAGATGACACAAAATGCACGCTTTTAAAACTTGTACCAGTAAAAATTAAAAGTCCAAATGGAATTTTCTGTATAACCGCCCTTCTAGATGAAGGTAGTACCGCAACACTTGTAGAATCTTCGTTTGCTAAAGAGATTGGATTATCTGGTCCTGTCAAACCACTGTGTTGCAAATGGACTGGAGAGATTTCCCGTTTTGAGGCCAATTCTCAAGAAATCGAAACTGTTATTGCTGCAAAAAATAGTCCTGTTTTTCATGAACTGAAGCACATACGAACGGTATCGAATCTAAATCTCCCTGAACCTAAACATGATCTTCAACTTTTGTCCGAAAAATACCCCTCATTAAAACAATACATTGCTGATTTACAAGAACTTAGCAAACCATTGCTGCTTATTGGTCAGAACAATATTGACTTAATTGTTTCACGGCAAATAATCCACCCTCATCCATCATATCCAATGGTGTCGAAAACAAAAATAGGATGGACCCTACATGGTACCTGTGACTTACAAGACAATAACCATAAGCATGCAGAAATTGCAGTTCTATGCTGCGAAAAAGCAGATGACAAGTTAGACGAAATTGTAAGAAGTTACATGAATTTAGAAAAAGTAGGAATTATTCAACCAGTTTTCGACCGTAAAAAGACAAAAGATGATCAGCGAGCTCTATCTATAGTGGAAAATTCAATAAAATTATGTGGTACTCAATACAAAATTAAACTTCCTTGGAAAGAAGATAACCCAAAATATCCCGAATCTAAATCGATGGCAATGCAAAGATTGTTATGTCTCGAAAGACGCTTGTCAAAAGACAAAAAGATACGCGATCGATACTGCGAAGAAGTACAAAAACTCTTTGACAAAAACTACGCAGTGCCATTAAAAAATGATGAGATTAAAAAAGTTAATTGGTTTTTACCACATTTTCCGGTACTGAATCCAAATAAACCTAATAAAGTAAGGTTAGTCTGGGATGCTGCTAGTAAAAGCCATGGTTCTTCATTAAACGATTTGCTACTCACTGGTCCTGATATGCTGAAATCACTCTTTCGAGTCCTGCTAACTTTTCGTCTAGAAAAAATTGCATTTGTAGGAGACATAAAGGAAATGTTCAATCAAGTCCTTATAGACGAAGAAGATACATTCAGCCAATGCTTCTTATGGAGAAATGCAAACAAAAATGTACCTCCAAAAGTTTATAAAATGAACGTTTTGTTATTCGGCACTACCTGTTCACCATTTATAGCACAATTTGCGAAAAATTACAATGCAGAAGCACATAGGATTCAGTATCCAGTAGCCGCAGACGCAATAATCAAGAAGCATTACGTCGATGATTATCTCGATAACACAGAAACAACAGAAAGTGCTATTAAACTGATAAACGAAGTTATAGAAGTCCACGCAAAAGGAGGGTTCATGATCCGAAACTTTATTTCAAATTCCGAAGAAGTGCTGAAAGGGATTCCAGCTAGTCATGTTGCTGAAGGCCGAATCTCCCAATTAGATCAAAGCAATTCTGAAGACAGAGTCCTAGGTTTGCTATGGAAATCGAAAGAAGACTGTTTCACTTTTAACCTAAAATTTGACAAGATACCGAAAAATATTCTAAATGGCACTGAAATTCCAACCAAACGACAAGTCCTAAAAATTGCAATGTCCCTGTACGATCCACTAGGTTTTCTGTCACCTGTCACAATCAAAAGTCGCATTATTTTGCAAAATATATGGCGCTCAGGCATTGGATGGGATGATTCTATCACTGACAAAATGCTAAAAGATTGGACTGCCTGGTTAAAAGAATTGGAATCTGTTAAAGAAATCAAAATACCAAGATGCTTTAACCCGAGACATAAAGAAGCAAGCAGAATAGAACTCCACACCTTTTCAGACAGTAGCGAAGAAGCATACTCAGCAGTAGTTTTTTTACGTCTAGTCTTCAATGACGACATTTCAGTATCCTTGATCGCCTCCAAAGCAAGAGTTACCCCGTTAAAAACTCTGACAGTCCCCAAGCTAGAGTTAACCGCTGCTCTTATGGGGGTTAGACTATGCGAAGAAATCATGAAATCTCTTGAAACACTCAAAATTCACAGAAAATATTTCTGGTGTGACTCGAAAACTGTACTTCAATGGCTACGCACAGAAAAGAAGTTGCAAACATACGTTGCAGCAAGAGTTGGTGAGATTCTGGAGTTTACCGATGTCAAAGAGTGGAGATGGGTTCCGTCATCTGAAAATGTAGCCGATGACTGCACACGCGGTACCACTAAAACTAAATTTGAAAATTCTTCAAGATGGTTTAGCGGTCCAAAATTCCTATATTTGAACGAAAAAGAATTCTCTGTTGAAAGATCAATGCAATCCGAAGATGCTCTATGTTTCGAAGAAATTTCTCTAGTTTTGGATGAACCTAAAGAAGAAAGTTTACCAGAAATTAAAACTCACTACACCTGGATAAAAATATTGAGAATTACAGGAAGAATTTTACAGTTTATTCAAATATCAAGAAAAAACAAAAATAAAGACACAACGTTTTTAACCTCTGAAGAACTACGATGGGCTGAGAAACAATGGTGGAGATCAGTACAACAAGAATATTTTATGACAGACATACAAAACACACAAAATAACAAACCAAACCGTAATGGCAGACTGCCGAGATTGCCTCTTATTTTGGACAACGACAAAATACTCAGAATACGAAGTAGAATTCAAAATATGAATGAAACAACAGTCGTTGAAAAAGAACCTATTGTTCTTGATGGTAAACACCCATATGTACAGAAAATGATTATTCACATTCACAAAATGTTTGGTCATCAAGGTCTAGAAACGGTTCTTAACGAATTACGACGAAAGTTTAACATTCCGAAATTACGACAATACGTGAAGAATATTATTAAAAAATGCTCAGACTGCAGAAGAAAGTTTGCTAAGCCGATGCAACCTCAAATAGGACTTTTACCAAAGGAACGATTACTTTACCAGGAAAAACCTTTCACGTCCACTGGTTTGGATTTTTTTGGTCCATTTTTCGTTAAAATTGGTCGTCGAACAGAAAAAAGATATGGCGCGATATTCACATGTTTAACAATGCGTGCGATTCATGTTGAGATTGCTCACAGCCTAAGTTCAGATTCATGCATTATGGCAATTCGTCGATTTTTGTCCAGAAGAGGTGAAGTAAAAGTTATATGGTCCGACAATGGGACAAACTTTCACGGTGCAAACAGAGAGTTACTTGAGGCTTTTGAAGAATTCGAGCTGCAGACTGTTATTAATGAAGTAACCAATCGAGGTATCCTCTGGAAGTTTAATCCGCCCTTAGCTCCGTTTATGGGAGGAATCTGGGAGCGCCTAATTGGGTGCTTCAAGAGAGCACTATCAGCCATTCTCAAAGATCGACATCCCACCGAAGAAGTTCTCCAAACCGTATTCGCTGAAGCAGAGTTTATAATGAATAGCAGACCACTCACACCGGTATCAGAACACTTTGAAGACAATCCAAGTATTACTCCCAACGATATACTCATAGGCAGATCCACAAATATTAATGTTCCAGGAGTATTTAATGATGGCGATTTGCATGCGAGAAAACACTGGAGAGTATCACAGATTTTAATCGATCAATTTTGGAAACGATGGTTGCGCGAATACCTACCCACTTTGATACCATCAAAAACATGGAGTACATCTGAACCAAATTTGAACAAAGGTGATTTGGTAGTTATAAACGACAGCAATTTACCACGAAACGATTGGCCAATGGGAATTGTCAAAGAGACATATAAAGGAAAAGACGATGTTGTACGAGTTGCTGACGTTCGCACTGCTCATGGAACCTATAAAAGACCAGTCCGAAAGTTGTACAAAATTCAAGATTGTATTGAAAAATAGCTTTTCAATACGAAGGGGTAGAATGTTACAGAAGATGTGAACGCTCCGTATATTTGTTCTTTTTGTAACATGCTGTTCATTGTTGTTTATCTTGACAAGTATTGTCAAATTATTATTATTAGTTGTCAATATAATCTTTAGAGTTTTCAACCTGACTTTTCCTGCATTTTATATTAAAATAGTCTAAGAATCCTACCAGACACCTCTCTGACCATTTCTCCGATACAAGTGGTATCGTGTGTTGGTCAACTGTTATTAAATATTTATGAAAAACTTAGTCTATGCGTTAGCTCTAGTACTAAAAAGTCAAATTATTATATTATGTTGTGTGGTTTATAAAAGTAGTAACTTAGTATTAGACATGGCCTATATATAATACACTCAGTAATTTTTCGTGTTATTCGTCCAGTAAATGGAGGAGGAAAAAAGGCAAAGTTAACATTAATGACGCCCTGTTTTCATCTTCCGGTTGGAAGTTGCATTTGGTACATCATTAAACATGAGACAAAGTTCTGCATGAAAACGCGTGCGAGGGCGGAGAAAATGGCCCCAAAAGACCAGGGAAATAGGTTTTCAGCCAATATCTCATAAAATATGGCAGTTAGAGATTTTCGGTTCAGATAAAAATTGAAGTTCAGGTCATTTTCTACAAAAATGGTCCTTATGATTTTTTTCGCAACATTAATATTTTCTGCAAAAAAATCGGGTTGAAATACCGGAAATTTTGAGACTTGTGAAATATGCAAGTTTTGTACAAAATTTGAGCTGGGGGGTGTTGGAAATCCATTATTTTCAATGTTTTGGATTGTGGAAACCAATTGTAGATGGCGCCACCACATTTTACAGATTGGGAAAATCCTCGGTGCCATAAATGAGAAACCCTGTAACCAGACACTTTTGATGGATATTTATGTTTCCGAGGGTCTTGTTTTCCTCTCAGATGAGGCCTCAAGATATACTTATAGGGAAAACGGGCTATAAGATTAATTCTAGCGAGATGGACCTCATCACCAGTGGACCTGAATCTAGCA
>CAJUYI010000011.1:469406-494544 GCA_910591695.1 Galerucella pusilla | reverse complement strand
TAATTTTATTGAAAAATGGACGACTTCGTCAAAAAAAGTAATTGCACCATCGAAAGGTAGACTTTCTTAGCTTTCAAATGATGTATCATAGAGACCGATCGTATCATGTATAAATTTGTAATTGAAGGTTGTTCACAAAATTTCCCCGCGATCCAAAAACAGCAAAACTTTGGGATTCAATAAACAACGATTAAATGAAAATTAAAAAAAATTAGGGTATACAAATTTTCAGGGATGACAAAGGATCTTATGAGGACCCATAATCAAGAAAATTTTGAGTAAATTAGTGCAATACAAAAAAAGGTAGAACGTGTCGCGGGACACACGGTAGGAACTTTAGTTCCTTTTAAGCAAAAGTTATGTAATACATCTGACGTTATAGATAAACAATTTGCATATTCTTTGGTGGTTGAGTAGTAAGCACACCAGACTCTAACGCGGTAGACCCGGGTTCGATTCCCCCCGAGGAATTTTTTTTTATTGTTAATTTTATTTTTAAATAATCATCCTGCTTGATATTAATAACGACAACAAGTAGACATTTGAAATATTTAGCAGAATATTCATTATTATAGATAATGGTACGGTACCCTCCATGAGGGAGTCCGACTGGCAACATCTACTTATAACAGCATCGTATATTTAAAAAAGGAAACCGTAGCATATATTATACAAATTGGACATTCGTTTACCACAAAATTAGTGGAAACATAAAATTGAATTGTTAAATTTTTAATTTGAAGTTATATTACAGTTTATAAAAATTTTTATTTTCTAGATTTTTCCTAAGTGGGTCGTAGAAAAAATATGCTGCTCGACTCGTGTCGATTGTCCATATCGCACTTGAACGATATAATTTGTCCCCCCGCTGATGTGTAAATACACGGACTGTGCTCTCCGGCATACATCACAGAAGCTCATTATTCGAGGTGCGCTTGGTGCCGTTTTTCTCGAAACCGGTCAAATTTTCGAGAAAAATCATGGGGACCATTTTTGTAGAAAATTAACTGAACTTTAATTTTTATCCGAACCAAAAATCTCTAACTTCCATATTTTAGGAGATATTGACTGAAAACCTATTTTTCTGGTCTTTTGGGGCCATTTTCTCCGCCCTCGCACGCGTTTTCATGCAGAACTTTGTCTCATGTTTAATGAGGTACCAAATGCAACTTCCAACCGGAACTTTTTTCCTTTATTTACTGGAATAATGAGGGGATTGCAGGTAATGAAATGGCAGACCAGCTAGCTAAAGACGGTTCTAAAGGAGACTTCACAGGTCCGGAACCATTTTGTGGAATCACAAAAGATTACATAAGAGGGGAACTCGGGAACTGGAACACCAACTCAAATGGAGGCTGACACAAGGAGACCTCCATACTAAGAGTTTACTGAATAAGGTAGACAAGGAACTCTCGTCCAGGCTGTTGAAACTGGGTAAGATAAATTTGAAGACAGTTACCGACCCGGTGACTGAGTAAGCATCTGCACAGAATGGACAAAGTTAGTGAACCTATATGCAGAAAATGTGAACTCTATGATGAAACACCTACTCACATACTCTGCTTCTGTGAGAGCTTACAAGGACTCAGATGGAAGCACTTTGGAGAGGAAATAATACAACCATCACAATTACTGAAGATCCTTCCAGTTTAACTGGTGGCCTATATAGAAGACACGCAGCTTCTGGAATGGAAGTAGGTAGATTTAATGGGTAATGGTACAAAGATTTAGTTCAAGTGCTTGGGCTGTTTAGCACAACCCAGACATATGAATGAATGAATCTTTGTGAGTTGTATCAAAAGAGCTGTGTGAAACAGGCTGCAATTTGACTAATCACTAGTCTGAAGAAATGCAAATTCAAATCTATCCTCTTAGTTTAAAAACCAGGTATAGTCACCATGAAGCAAACCTTGCTGTTATTGCCAAACAAAACACACGTTTCATTTAAATTTTATATAAATACCGATTATCTATGTATTTATCGTAATATTTTTTCATTATTTATAAATTATTTATAATATACGTATTCATAACCTTTGACTTCATAGAGATAGCAAAAACATTCCAACATTTCCTCAATTTATTATAATTTTTGGTGTTATCTGATTAGAGAACTGTCACAATAAATAATTTTTTCAAATTATTATTTTTGAAATTTATGGATTATTCTGAATACTCCAAAGAATTCATTACTGTTGGAAAAAATTCTTAGTTTATTTTTCAACAATTGTAAATTAAAAAATATTCTTGAACTTTTTTGTCAACTGTTAGCTAAAAAAAAAGTTGAAGTAATTTTCTTAAAAATGTTTCGCGTCGTAGAGTCCTTACTGTAGATAAAATTATTTACTATTCAATAGTAAATTTAGGTGACTCTGAAATATTTCCTCAAATTGGAGTACTAGCGTTGAGTGAAATATATTTTTTCATTCAACGGTACTATAGGTACTCTGGAATATCCGATAAACTCCTGTTAGTTATGGGATTATTGCATTCCAATACTCTATGTACTTGTTGAAAGTTGTCAAACATTTTACCGAGGGGTGAACCACCCTGCGAAATACTGTCACAAATTTGCGAAATCACGGAAAATCGCGCGAAACACGGGAAATCACGCGAATTTACGGGAAATCACGCGTAATCATGCGCAATCCCGTGAAATCATGCGAAATCTTGCACAATAATTAGCAAAATAGTGAAATTTTCCGGCACAAAAGTCACGCGAAATCTTGCGCAATCACGCGAAATCTTGCGAAATTACACAATTTGCGAAAGACTGTCACATTTTTGGCATAGTGGTTCACCCCTCGCATTTTACTGTTTTAAATCTTGACTTTGACACCGCGTAACATAGACGTACAATTTAATTTTTTCAAGGTGGTTGGTTTATTTGTAAAAATTTCCATTCAATGTTTAAAGGGGGTTAATTTGGTTGTTAATATATCATTTATCAAGGTCGTTGACTAAAATTTTAATAGGGTGATAATTTATACGATGAAGTTTTCAAAGACGTACGATGAAATTCTTAAAAGGTGCTCGCTCATTTATTTTTGTCAGCAGTCCCCATATATGCCTATTCCTTTTTTGTCATTTTTCAATATTTCTGTAATCTGAACCTATGTCAGATCTATTACATTCGTTGAAAATAATTCTTTAGATTTAAGAAGCAACAGGAAAAAATCCGAATGTTCATTATTTCTCAAATTCTGATTTGTTGTATCTCTATTTAAACCCATTCTTTCGATAAAATAAGCGCAGAGTTCATTGCTATCAATATTTTAACTAAGAATTTATATCTATGAGTTATTTACATTGTCTAGTATAAGTCATATGTATTGATAAGAATATAAATAAAAATATGATGAATAATATACATGTTCTCATCGATTTTCTTATCTGTTCTATATTTTTGACATAAAATAATAATTTTATTGTGAAATAAACAAAATTTCCACTTATTAATGTTTAATTAAGTAATTTCTTTATAGGCACTGGAGAAACAGCACAAACTAGGATTTAACCTAAAATGTTTAAATAACTAGTGCAAAAAACGTTACTTTATGAAACGAGTTACCAAAGAAGTTTGAGATTGTGAGCGAGGATCACGTTTTCCAAGCTGAAAAATATTCAATTTTACAGGACCCGTAGCTGATGAAATTTTCTGTAAAATGGTTTTTGGATCGATTATGTAGCTACAAAATTACGGAAGCTATCGCTCAAAATGCAAAGTCGCTTCTCGTCTGAGAGCAACCGGCCTATCCGCTGGGTAAGAGAGTGAGAGGGGACTAGGCGAGCGCGCCGAACGCAACAAAACCTAAGTTGTGATAAGTACATAATTATTCCGAATAGGTTTTAAAAAAGGATAAAATTTCCTTTAATTTAATACGTGTATCGAGACGTTCGGAAGGGAACTTCTTGTCCTAAATTCCATTTTGAATTTAAAAAATATAAACATTTATTGAAAACTGAAACTCTTTCGTTCGCTGTAGTAGAAATTGTTGCTACAATAGTATAAATAAATATAAATATTCCATTGCCCAGACAGTAACATAATATTTATTCTACATATTTACTTGTGATTTTGGTCCATAAAAGATACCTTTTTTCAGTTTCCCAGCATTTATGTATAAGGGGTGGTTTTTTAGGGGTTGAAATATGATGAACAAAATATAAATCGTAGCGCAGACAGTAAGATAATATTTATTCTATATATTTAGGTATGAAATTGGTCGATCTTAATATACAGTGTGGAAACCACTTATGGAATAAAATTCTTTATGTCATTATTTTAGAAAATTATAAAAAATGCCGAGACACGTCAACTTTTGAATTGAGTTGTGCGTTATGTAAACATAATTGTAAATGTACAGGGTGATTCACGCAAGTATGCCATGGTCGGTGTTGTTTTTTTAATGAAACACCCTGTAGATTTGCATATTTTTGAAATCCTCTTAATGAACCGATTCCAACAAACTAAATAATGTATGGTCAATGAACGGCTACACTCACATTAATAAAATTTGGAGGATGAAAATAAAGTGTTGTAAACTTTTCTACGAATGGTAACAGGTGATGTAATAGTAATAGATGACGTCACAGTGCCACTCTGTCCAATAATTTTAATTAGGACCTTATGGCAAGTGATAACTCGTTTGAAAGGCATTGACATTGGCTACATAGCCATATTAATTTTGTTTGGGCTTAAAGTAATTTTGACGGATAAATTAAATAAATACCAATTTTGCCTATGTAAACTCTTAAACGTCTCGTTAAACAACAATAAAATTAAATATTTGAGCTATTTAGAAAAACTTTGCAAAGCAACAAATACTATTAAATTAAAAACGTCAATTTTTTTGACAACTAACCAGAGGCGGAGTGAAAAATCTTCAATATTCAAAAAAATGTAAAATAATAATTTTGGCATTTATTCAATTTATCCGTCAAAATTAGTTTAAACCCAAACAAAATTCATATGGCTATGTAGCCAATGTCAATGCCTTTCAAACGAGATATCACTTGCCATAAGGTCCTATTTAAAACCTTTAAAAGTTCTTTTTTTAACATCATCTTCAAATGGTATATCTTTTACGATTAACCAGTTTCTAATATCAACTTTTCTTAGAATTATGTCGAGGGTTGGGATCTCTTTTTTAAAATATAATTCGTGTACTTTTTGTCTTATTGTATTTTGCATATGTTCATCAAGGTCAAGTGGTTTTCTTCCAGATGACTTTTTAGGTGGAGATATATTTCCATTTTTCTTCCTTAGAAGCCTGTAAATAGTAGATTCACTAACTCCTGTCATATTGGAACATGTCGAAACTATATTTCTAACAGTAGCAGCCGGCATTTGATGTAATACAACATCATGCACATTTAACACTACAGTCTTCGTTTGTAAGCTAAGCACGCTCTTACACTTTACTGGGGTGAAACTTGAAGAAATTTTTCACAACACAGTTAACACTTATGGAATGTAAGCGACTCTGAGCAAAACAAATTATACAAATTTGGGCGAGACCAAGTTTCACCGTATATACCTGCAAAATTTCCAAGTAGTCATTAGGACAATCCCTAGTAGGACTCTATTGTAATGTTTCTTGGAAATTATCAAGTTGTTTTAACTATCCGAATTTAGATTCATATTACCTTTATATATCAGATCGGGTATAAAATTAAATAGTAAATAAATTCCTTAGATGAACGGTGACGCTTATGGTTTACTACCTGACTAGCATCTGTGACCTTTTCGAGTGCTGTCAGACAATAAGAAACAGACTATAGTAGAGAACGATTTTGCGTCCTAGTACATAAAAATTTTTCTCCTCTGCAGAATTAATTCTTGGATCTTTATTAATTTAATTCGGATACTTTTCGCATGAAATTATAGACAGCTTTAACATGTTTCTATAGCGTCATAATCATTGCTATGCTATTCAACAACGTCAAGCTAAAGGTTTATTATTAAAAATTGGGAGAAATTGAAATTATTGATTTGTATAACAGATGAATTGATATAGAAGGATCAGCAAATATCGTCCCTGTTGTCAGAAAAATCAAGGATGAGGTATGAAGCAATATATCAATACTTCAAGAAATGGTGCAAAAGTAGCCTAAGCTTCGAGCATTTTTTAAAAGAAGAAATAATAATAATAATAATAATAATTCCCAAAACTCTACAAGACAGCCTTACCAAACTAGGTCTTCACAAAAATACATACATCGATCTGCAGAAGGCTGCCATTTTGAATACCTGTCACACTGTCTGTAAATTTCTAAATATGTGACTAATCCCATTTGCGTTTACACACGCTCGGGATAGGTGAACATTACCAGCAAGTGCTGAGCAAGCACTTGGAATGATGATAATAATAATAAATGAAGCATAGAAGCATGTAAACCCAAAAAATCAAATTTCTTTGACAAGGAAGATGTAAATGAATTTCTGTTTGAAGCATCCGATGAAATTTATTTAATGATGAAGGTTGTAATGATAATGGGAATTGTTGAAGCGTGCCGTGTAATAATTTTACTATTCATATTCATATAAATAAATCAGTTACACGTTACCTTGTACAAAATTCACAACTTTATGTATTATGGCTACTTTTCTTTTCCATTGTTAAGATCAGCATAGCCTCAAAATTTTTAAGTTTTATGATAATTTTTAAGGTGAACCATGTTATTGTTACAAAAAAATTTTTATATTTAAAAATAAATATATAAATGAGGTTTCATCTACTCAAGTGTAGTGTCTACAGTCAATTGACAGATTTTAATGCATAAAAATTACACATTAGGGACAAAAATTATGAATTACATACTATTAAACCAGCCTTAAGTAGTATTAAAGTTATTTGTGTTTAAATGGAATGTTTTACTAATTTGGTTATATGATTTATTAGTTTCAGATAATTCTATTTTAAGTGATTTCTTCACATTAAATATTGACATTTATCAAACTTTTACTTTTAAACAAATGAAAATACAAAAGTATTATTTTGATTATATCCCTATCTCTGATAATAGTGGAAAATTTAGCCAATATTTAAAATATCGTAATAAATGTAAACTATGTGCCAATAATGAACAAAAAATAATGAAAGGTATAATATCAAGGTGTATCTCAGTAAAGAGGAATTTTTTTTCAGGTGTTTCATGTTTTTCCCCTTACTATTATGGACCATTCTTAATGAAACTTTCCATATTCTATATTTACTTGTTATCATGTTTAAAAAAATCATATTGCTGTGTAAATTTTAAATACTCTTATGTAGGTATCTGTATTGTTTGTGATTGAATAATATTATGCATTTCATACAAGGTGAGTCATGAGGAAGTATGCATTCTCCTACCTCATATTGAGGCTCCAATGGGGAATATCAAATTGTATCAAATAACCATTTCAAAGTGTCCATTATCACCATTTACCTACCAATATTTAGGGCAAAATATGAATTTTAATTGAAAATTCTATTGGTCATAAATAAGGAGGGTAAGTTTTATTTATTTCATATTTTGGTACAGTGTTAACTTGTTAATTTATTAACTATTCAAAGCAATAAAAGGGACTGGAATAGGAGTGTTTCCTACACTCTTATATTATCGAATATTGTATAATTGTTATTGTTACATTACAAAAACAGTTGAACTTACCTAATACACAACAATCGGCACCTCTGTAAAAAGCTACGCCTAAAGATTGAAACCTCTCTTGACCTGCAGTATCCCATATCTGCATCGTAACTGTTCTATCATCTACAGTAAGTTCTTTTGTTAGAAAATCTGCCCCAATAGTCGCCTTGTATTGATTTGAAAATTTACGGTTCACATACTGATTCATTAACGATGTTTTTCCAACACTGGAGTCTCCCAAAATGATGACTTTAAGCAAAGTCTTCTTTCGACTAGCCATGATTACCTAAGGAACAAATAACATTCTAGAGAAGGCTATATATTCTAAAAAAAATATAAAAAAAACAACCAAATGTAATTATAACCTCAAAATATTAAATGCTTTAGTGTGTCCCATAGCTTTTATTCAAAATAAGGTTTTTAGTAACAAACTTGAAAAAATTAAACATCTTAGTGAAATTAAAAAAGGTATTATAATATATTAGTTTGTTATTGTGCTCGAGTAAGTTTAGCAAGTTCTCATTGTTAGAACAGAATAAAAGATTACATCTTTTGTCTGAACTGATTAATTTAATTGTTACAATTTAACTGGCATTTCACAATAATGAATTGTTCTAGTTTTAATTTTATAAAATATAGATTTTAGTTCCTGGTTAATGATTTAAATTGTCACTATAATAGTAACATATCATCGTCAGTAAATTCAATGAATAGGATACTTCAAAATTATTTAAATTGGTTCAATTTCCATTTGATAATAAAATATTTTAATTTCATTCCATCATTTTCTATATGCTTAAATTGTTGAATACAAACGCACTGATCTTTTTTTACTTCATTGTAAGTTTAAATATAGTAAATTTATCAAATTGTATCATGTTTTTACCTTAGTTCATATATTATTTTCAAAAACAGACAAAATTAGTCAAGTATAAATTTTAGTCCACACTTCATTAAGAAATCAAAATGGACAGAAGTTGAGAAATTTATAGTTAAAAACAAGTAAAAAGCAGAAATTATGTCTTTTTTAAGGAATTAAGCACTTTGTAACTAAAAACAATAAGAGTTTTAAAATATTTTATTGCTAGTTATTCTAGAAACAGTAATTTATAATGTCTAGTGGTTAATGATTAAGTAGGAAATACCAATTAACAAAACATTTCTTTAGAATTCTAAAGAAATAAACAATGAATGTTATTAATAATGTGACATTCAATAAATCTGCCAATATATTTAAGCAAAGGTTTGACAGAAAAACAATTAATCAACCAAAAAACGTGGTACACTGGAGAAAATGCTCAAATTACATTGAATTGAACTTTTTTGTCTCAATATCAAATCAGCATAATTAGATAGGTATATGATAATATGAATAAGCAACAAAAGAATACAGGATAAGATGATAACAATTATTATTAATGATGACTAGTGCTAACGTTTACGTACCAAATCAGTAATTTGCTATAGGATTTCAACAACAAGATTGTGACATCACTACCTACTATCAAAGAAAAGAATGCATGTGTCTATGTGATGGTTCAATTTATAATAAATGTAACCGTAACCAAAATTAATACGAAAATGGGGGCGTATATTTATTAAAATAGATAAAAAAAACACTCGTATGTGTATGTATAATAGCCAACAATGACAATAGAAATCGTATCAACTTATCTAGTTGTCAGATGATACACTTTACAATTTTATATTATCACTACTATCAAAAACTATTTTAATAAAAAATCATAAATTACTTACTTATTATGGATGTATGAGATTAAAAAGGAACACTCGTTTATTTATCACAAAAATTTAACTGCGTACAACCTTTGACAACCAGAAAATGGCGTTTCTTCAATTCTTCTTTCTTTTACCGTGTTTGTTTATTCGTAATGACACTAGAACGAGAATAACGAGAACGCAGTGTTACCAGCTTAAACTTCAGAAAAACAAATGCACCAAACGAACTTAAGAAAATATCCAAGGATGATGGAAATTCCGTAACTGTTTTTTTCTAATCAAAGTTCCTTAACGAATATAATGTTGATTCACAAGTTAACTGCAACTCTAAACTTTCTTTTGTAGTGTAATAAATTTAATGTCTTAACTAATTAAATTTAACGTAAGCCAATTGCATATATCGCTTACCTTCGACCCCTTTATTCGGGAGCCTAATATTATTAGCTGAACGAAATGTCTACACGTTATTAAACAGATTTCATTTAGTTTTCAGTTTAAAATATTTAAACAATTATAAAAATAATAAACAAGAATCCTGGGTTGCATAGGTAGTAGGTACTGTAGTACACACACAGTAATGAAATATCACTCTACTGTTACTAATTTATTACATCATTATATGCATATTGTAAGGTATTTATTTTTATTATAATACCTCTTTCATTGAAAATAGTATACAAAAAGATCTTGTGCCTCCTGTGTAAGTATATAGGCCTAATTACAATTTACTTTACGGAGGGGCTAGGTATTTGTATTTACTATATTTGAATTATCTTCGAAAAATTTCAGGTTTCGTAGCTGAAATCATTAAATTCCCGCAATAAGGAAAAAGTTGATGGAGTGAATAATTGACTAGATAGATAGATTTGATGAGGTGACTAATTGGAACCTTCTCAGATCTATTGGTGGACCTCTGAATCTAGATTACTTTCTCCAGCCCGACTGAATCTGTCATGTAATTTCTTACCGGTGGTTTATCATCGCCTAGTAAGCAAGAAGCCATACACTCACCTAACCAGTCACACTGGCATAGGGGTGCTCTGCGGTTTCCTCTTCTAGATGACAGAATCTGCACATGGCTTCGTCTGTCAACCCGATTAGTTTTGAGTGCCTGTAAGCTTACAGCGCCTTGTTAACATACCTTCTATGGCTTTGATTTTGATTTGATTTGCTTTTTGGATCTGCCGTAAAAGTTGGCGAATGTCCCCTAATGAACTGTTTCGCCTGTCTCTGTCATGGTGAGATTACCCACCATTCTAGATATTTTTGGAGCACCCTCTTCCTTGTGGCCATATTTAATGTCGTCTTTGTGACGCCGCAGAAGGGTTCCGGTCCAATGAATTGCATTGATGAGTCTTGTCTGCCCGTTTCAAACGCCAATTCGTTGCCCTCATGTACGAAGTGCGTTTAAAAATTGACTAAAATGGAGTTTCATTCCAGACAAACGAAACTAATAGAACATATAAAACAGCCAACTACAATAAGAATGTTCATGAATATGTGATGATAGTAAATAAATAGATCAGGTAGCTCCTAGCCCTTCGATTGAATGAAACACAATTCTGGCTACGCACCAACATTTTTTGTTGAAAAATAAGTGATTCTGAATTTTAACGTTGTTGAAAGCAATTTGTATTGTCGCTCTTCTAGTTGTTTTGTTGTTCAATAAAAGTTGAACAATGGACTCGTTTACTAAAATTTTTAAATCATTTTTAACTGTCGTAAAACAAAGTACCAAGGATAAAAATATGATTCTGAAAATTTCATGTCAATAGAATATGTCGTTCTCCTAATATAACCAATTAAACAAGCATACCGAGCGGGGCGAAGACTATGACTGTGACGTCACCGCATATGAAAGTTAATGTGCACAAACATTACGCATCTGACTGTAAAACGTGCCTCGCGTAGAATTTATTTATTTTGAATTAGGTACTCGCAAAATTTTGTGTGAATAAAATAAAATGTGTAGACCTAATAAAAAAAGCAGACTCATTAAATCTTCCAGAAGTGGACTTGCTAATGATTATGAAGTTTTATAACAAAAAACACGAGTTTATTAAATTATAATTTTATACTATGTGACACATCGTTTTTGGCTGTTTTCCGACCAAAATGATTAAAAATGTCAATATTTTCATAAATACATGCTCTCTCAAATGATATACAGGGTGATTCCAGATGTTTTATTTTATTCCTGAACTGTTTGACAAAGTTACGGAGATAACGCTCTAAAGGCTACTAAGTAAAAAATTGCAATTTTTTTAACAGCAGACTGCCCAATTAAAGAAACTTCTCCAAATGCTATTTATGATGAATGTGTAGTGGAAATTAAATCACCAATGTTGAAAAGAACAAGAAAAACTTATGTTGATGAAGCAAGTAATATTATTTCCAAATGTTTACATCAGATTCAAATGCACATGCACTGGTAAAAAAAGTGATATTTGTTAAAGCTGATCCGGACTTTGAATTATCTACGTATTTAAAAAAAAATAGATTAATACAAGCGTGTGGTTTTCAATAACCCTCTCAATATGGATTCACAACGTATTTTATAAGGTAATTTATAACGATTCTGATTGAAGGGAAATGAAATCCTAAAAATACACAAAGTATGTTGACTTATCAGTGAATGCTTTGAGTCTTTTTATGCTTCTCTGCCATTGCTTCCGTTTTTTTTGCATCCTATTAATAGAAATAAATGTTTTGTTAGATGTTTTAATCGTAACCCTTCACATTCTGGAACCGCACAATATTTATAGCTTCTTTTTTCACTCTGGTTCTGGTCCATTGTGTCGAATAGCTTAAATTATTTCTAAGCATTCTTATTTCACAAACACAACACTGTTTAAGAGTTTGCTAAAACGTATAATAATTAGCATATAAGCAAGCAAAATACTGTTACTAGCTAAGTAGTCATCTAACCGAAAACCGATCGCGGTATCCGCTCTCTGGAGAGATTTCATTTGCGATGACGTCACGCCTGAAATTCGAAGAGGAGCGCTGTTTGATGTTTATAATTTTTTTTAGGCGACGAGTCTCGCTGACGTCTAATTTTTTGCAGAGCCTCAAAATGATATGCTCTTCCTAATGGTAAAATAAAAAAAATATGTAACTGAGCCCATTGAAAGCAAAAAAATATATACTACATAATTAAAGATTTTATTTTTCAAAATAAAATGATAATATACATATAGCTTCTATACAATAAACCAGTGTAAGAATTAATGTAAATGAGTGTGTAATACACAAGATATATTTTACTCAAGCAATTTGTTACTAATATGTATCGAAATAATTACAATATTCTTAGCAGCCGTGCTTAAAAGGATTCCGCATTTTTCTTTTGTAAACGGAACAAGAGCATCATCAAATTATCTAAATTTTCACATTTTTTAATAATCAAAGTCTCAATAGGTTTAATACTACCATATCACTATTTTTTGACACAGAATGGAGATCAGTACATGAAGCCAATAAAATTAACAGTAAAATTTTTGAATAAAAATTGTAAGTTAACAATCTATATGAATATAGTACGCAGGCGCACCGTTGGAAATCTTCTGTCAAACAAGATTCATGACTGTAGGAAAACAATTTGACAATGCTGACGTTCGCATGAGTGCTGAATCCATTTTGTCATGATTTACGGTTTTTAGTATTAGTTATTTAATAACACAATTAGAAATATAATGAATACATTATACATTGAATGTCACAATAAGATCGCCTAGAAACTATATTATTTTCAACACAGCCAACGCATTGTAAAATAATGTCAAGAGGATTGCCCATGTGAAAAATAATCGACGATCTTTTAAAAAATTTCGGTTCTATTTAGCATGGCACAAATATTTTCTGAATGGAAGCACACAATCCATGAGCAACTTATATAAGAAAATACATGCTATCCGTATATTATATATGAACACCGTATGTCTTAATTTTATTTAAAAAGTAGAAGTTTACAACACACTTGGATTATTATAAATTGTGGTCCTGATTCATCAAGATGTACCTACCAATTGGTTATGTTGATTAGTTTTTCATAAAGACACAAAAAAGTGACATACATTCCAATATCATGACATAAAGTTGCGAGCTTACGTCATGTGAAAACGAACGTGAAGTCATAACCAAGCGGTTTTAAAGGTAACTACAGCTTAAACAAGTTGCCCTACAATGATTTTATTAACATAAAAAATGAAAACATCTCAAAGGTCAGCGGTGCTTCCATAAAATAATACATAGAAAATCAAGGTAACCGACCAGGATAAAATCTTTTGGAGTGGGTGCATTGGGTAATTCCATTTAAAAAAGCCTCTGTTATTTGTTTTCAACAAATAAATTGCAAAATAGCAAGAAGCTAACAAATTAATACATTTTTTAAATAAACACTTTTTAACTATCCAAAAAATGAAAAATGCTTCCTTTCCTTCAGCTACTCCAATACCTCGATTTTCTATTCGTTATTTAAGGGTGCACCACTGACCTATCAAATAAATAACAAAGAGATATAGTCGAATATTACTTCATTTTGGTAAGATTTTGTTGAGTGGAATCATTTAAAAACACACTCTATTGATATATGCTTTGTATATCACTAAAATAATAGCATTGCATAATATATTGAAAGTAGAAAAATGAAACAGCAGATAAACTAGCAAAGAGAGAAATTGAAAGACCATTTTGTGATATCAGCACCTATGTGTTATTGAAAAAAAAATTAGTAAAACCGTAAAAACAAGGAGATAGGACGAGAGATCTAATAGGACCTTGACAATCAATTATTTTCATGGGAAACTGCAACCAAGTGAGAACAAAAGTAATGATTAGCCTGAATGGGCAGCTCATGAAGTGTAAACTAATGGGGAAGGAAGAAAGTCGAATCAGTGGAAGTCTCTACAGAATCCCAGGGATGAAGAGAAAAAGTCTGCAGATATCCTAAAATACTATCAGGGAATATGATTAAAGGAGCTTCAAGTGTCGGATATTTCCCAAGAAGATGAGTGCCAGAAAAGATCTTTTAGGGCTCAGTGTATTTTCATAAACACTCAGTTACGACCAACATACACAGTGCTTAAGCTAAATTTAAACTGCTATAAATAAAAGTTTGATGAGGAGATTCCTGTAAATAAATTTTTAAATGAAAATATTACTTGTTATATAAATAAAGTGGAATTTCAAAAAATAAAATTAGTTGTCCACATACATGATCATTTTGACTTATGAAATTGATGGCGTGTAAACTTCTATTACAATTTTAATAATTATCACTACTTCCATTATAGATGTTTATAACATTTGAATATATTTATTAACATGCATTTAAAAACATCGACTTTATAGACCTCTGTACATACATCAAAATAAATCTCATCTAAATATGTCCTTTTTATTGTTATCTAAATATACATAATAATTATATTCTCTATAATCAAATAAGGGTTTCTCTTGGTCTTGTTAAGTAAAAGTTTGTAAATTATTTTAAATTCTGTTTTTAGATTTTTTTGTAAAATACAAAACATGAATTTATAAGGGTTTAAGTACTACCAGTCCAATATACTTTCCAATACAATCTTAGTAGTTTGAAACGTCATTAAATGAAAATTTGTTACAATTTTTTTTTAGAAAATGTTCTTGTCTAGTAAAACTCCAATTCAAAAGTAATTTCAAACCACAAAAAATGTTTTTGTGACAGGCAAATAGTATTTTTTAAAATAACCTCAAAGATAATTATAAGTTCTTAACAACTTAATAGTTATGTCGTCATAAATGAGAAAGCTGGGAAAAAATGAGAAGGTAGTAAAAGTGATAGCTTCGAAAAGTAAGAAGCTTGTTAGACAAAGGGGGATAAAGTGAGAGCAGCCATTTAAGCAAAATATATATACCTAATTTTTTGTAAGTGGTGCATTATTCATGATTTTTGTGCAATTATATTTCTTTTTATTAAAAGTTGTACTTTTTAAAATACCGTCCGTTTTTGATGAAACCATTGATCAAATTCGAGGTAACTGCAATGTTATTTTTTCTTCTCCAATTATTTAAAATTGTTTAAAATAGTCATTTGTACACTCCAAAGAACTTAATATTTCTAAATTAAATCGAAGGTAACTACAAATTTAATAGAAATTCTTTATGTACCGGGTGGCCAAATAAGAATGGCCGTCGGCCATATCTCAGGAGTGGAGAAACGCCTGGAAATTATTTTCAGAATTGTAGGTCCACCGCTAGAGGGCGTATTTGACAGCTAAAATTTTAAAATGCAAAATTTTTCAAAATTTACTCAGTTAAGGAGCATATTAAATATTATAATCAAATTCCCTGATAAACTCTGCATGTTTTTAATTTAGGTCTATCTCTCCAAATAAGGGGTGGGGGAGAGTGGAAACCTTGTTACGAAAAAAACGCCTGTAATTCGGGTTCTGCTTGACCGATTTTAATAAACTTGATGTTGTTTAAAAGAGCTTTTGATGAACAATCGAAAATTTGTAAATATGAAGCAATCTGAATAATAACATAAATGCTAGAGGGCGCTGTTTTATTTTTTTTTATATTGTGTTTTCTCGTAACAATTTCAAATGGAAGCATACAAATTGAAGAAACAGGTAAATGGCGGGAATTGATCTTCCAACGTCTAGAAGGCTGGTGAAGTAAGTTGTGCTACATTTTTTCAGTAAGTCAGAAGCATCAAATATCAATAAAAACCGATATTTGTAAGTTCATTTATTCAGCCACCAATGTCTCCAGACCTAACTTGTTCAGATTTTTATTTGTGGGGGCGAGTTAAAAATCTCGTTTATGCCGATAGACCCGCAACAAGAGCTGACATGGTTGAAAAGATAAGACAGACAATACGAAGTATTTCAAGGGCAGAAATTGAAGCTGCTGTTTTCTCTACCCGTCAGCAATTGATTTCATGCATTGGAAATGATGGACGGCACTATAATTACGTGCCTAGTTATTTATTAAAGGTTCCAATTGTTCGATTTATCAAATTATTTTAAAATTCGTTCTCATTGTTAGTAGCGACAGTTAGTATGATAACAGTTTAAATTACTGCCGACCAATGTAAGATCTTTCCATTCAGGCTAAATTTAATAATTTCTGTTAACGCGAACCAGCCTTCAAGACGTTGAACAAATCCAGCAATTTACCTGTTTCTTATGATATCTTTGGATAGAAAAGAGATATCGCCTTGATATTTGCAGTGTTTTATTACTAATTCAGTCTACTTTTTAAAGATCTATTATAATTTGTATGCTTCCATAAAAAAATTGTTACGAGAAAACACAATATTTAAAAAAAATAAAACAGCGCCCTCTAGCGTTTGTTACCAATCAGATTGCTTCATATTTACAAATATTCGATTGTTCAACAAAAGCTCTTCCAAACAACATCAAGTTTATTAAAATCGGTCAAGCAGAGCCGGAATTACAGGCGTTTTTTCGTAGCAAGGTTCCCACTCTCCTCCGCCCCTTATTTGAAGAGATAGACTTAAACTTGTCCTATTAAAAATATGCGGAATTTGTCAAGAAATCTTATTATAATATTTAATATGCTCCTTAATTGGGTAAATTTCGAAAAATTTTGCATTTTTGATTTTCAACTGTCAAATACGCCCTCTAGCGGTGGACCTACAATGTTGAAAATAATTTCCAGGCGTTTCTCGAGGTCACCTTTGTTATACAAATTTTTTTCCTTGTGCTATAATCCACTCCTGAGATATGGCCGACGGCCGTTCTTAGTTGGCCACCCGGTACAAACTACTAGCTAATGTCATTAAGTTTCAATTAATACAAATCGAGATATTCTACTCTCTGAAATAATTCTATATTAAAAATGATACAAAAGTTATAAAACAAGGCTCCTTCAACTACAAAATAATTAGGAAAGGAGCGAATATTGTTGACTTGGCAATCCTGGGGAAATTCATTTATCAGTTAAAATCCCACAATAAACAAAAAAATAATAAATGGACAAACTTTGCGATAACAAAAATTTGCACAAAATGATACCAATGGTTTCATTAAAAACAGACGATTATTTAAAGAGCTGTGCTAACTTGAGTTAAAGGTATCCCAACTTTGTCAATAAGCGCAAAAAAAGGTAGCAATTAGAACACATAATTTTTAACATTTTATACGCAACAATTTGATATATTGCTTTATTTCACGAAAGGTATTGATACACTAGTAACATAAAGCAAAATATAATAAATCACCTCACATACAATTTATGGATCAATCAATATGCATTTTCGATTTGTTGCTCTATGGAACTGGACCATCGTAGAGAACAAATAAGTTTAACAATTTTCATGGCTAATTTTTATAAATTTGGATTGGATCATGTTCCCAAAAAGCAAAAACTTTATTTTGTCAACATAATATCATAAGAGATCTGTGATATTGATTCTACCACAAAAAAATATATTGGACCGGGCATTTGTAAATAATTCATTCGTTCTAAAATATATCTTCTAATAACATAGGGCAATCCCTACAAACTACTCTTATTATTTAAATAAATAATAAAATTGAAAAAAAAAATGTAAATAAACTTTACTTTATGGTAAATTTATAGACCATTATTTTATTTTTAATTACCTTTGCCATGAAAGTCATGCCAATTTAAAAACTAGTACATCAACATTCTATTTATTGACTACTCTATCATACTCAACAAACTGTTTTAGTTAATATTTGTCATTTAGAAGAATTTATCTATGATCAATGAAGTATTCAAGACAACAGTGTTAAATTGATGGATATTATACATTCTATTCCAGAAGACTTTTGAAACTTATACTAAATAAAAAATGTATGTTTTTTTGATAAATATCAACTCACTTTTAATATGTAAGTGCTAGCCATACATTTTTTAATAGCTCTTAACTTTTTGAACAATAGACCTGCCATTTCAGAAAAGTGATCAAAAAAACTCTGACATTGTTACTAAGAAATTTAGTACCAAATAAAATAATGGTCTACAGATTCCCTTTCACAGAGTCAGCTATTAGTTTTCATTTCATAATCACAACACAGGGGATTCTTGTTACTAAAATTCATTATTATATTACATTTTCTTATTGGGACGATTACTTGGACAAACTGCTTTACTGCTAGTACTTTGTTCTTGTGGATCCTCATCATCCTCATCTTCTTCTAAAAGTTTTTTTGCCAATTGTAATGCATGGAATTCATTATAATGTTTTTTCCTTTTCAATTCAAATTCTTTCTTTTTCTTTTTTTGATCTTCCGTTAATTCCTCATCTGAATCATCATCAGATTCTTCAGGTTGTAGTGTTTTAGGAGATTGCTCACTTGCTATTCTTATCCTAAAAAATTTTATGTGTTTGAAAATACTAATACCTTCAAAGAATAGTGAAATTTCATATCTCTTCATTTTTTAATTATCAAAATATTGAAGGTTAAGTGACTTTTGAGTTTTTAAAAATAATGGGCTTGTTTACTAAAATTTTTAAATCACTTTCCACTGTCGTAAAACAAAGTACTGAGGATAAAAATATGATTCTGAAAATTTCATGTCAATAGAATATGGTTCCTCCTCTTCTTAGTGCAAACTTTATATGTTTCATTTCATAGGTACAACTGTACAATGAATAGTTTTCTTCCCAAGACAATTAGGCTACTCTGTATAGAATATATTAATTTTTAATCTGTTGACTTTCAAATTTAAAAAACATGTGCTGGTAGGTACTTGAACTTTGATTCTTGCAGTTTTGAATTGATTTGTAGAATTAAATTATTTTCTTTATAATGTAGGAACTTAATGCATCCATTTATTTTCAACATATCATATCTGCTGATATTTGGAGCACATATAGAATAATAATCTGTGAGATTAAACACAATTTGTAAATGTAGCCTCATTAGCAATGATTTGATATCAGTGTTATAAAGCCCTTTTACTTTTGCAGCCATAACACTACCAAACGTTATTACATGAATAAATGTTTGGTGTACCTTTCTGCTAGTTCACTGGCATCTAACTCCTCTATAGTGTTATCCTCCATATAGTTAAAGGGCGTTTTAGGTTCTTGTATTTTCATGTGACCATAATCTTTATCAGCAGGATGGAGTGTTGCTATTATGTTCATTTCATCCCATTTTGTCTCTTTTTGTTTTCTAAAATATACGAACATAAAATGCTAAATACTACCTAAAAATATAATGTAATAGGGCAAACTATAGGTTATATAGTCTGAATTAATGAAAATGCAATACATACTTTGCATTATGTTGCTGATCCTGTTTATCAAAACTACTAGAATTTTTTAAGATACTTTTCTTCGGCCGTCTTTTCAAGTTTTCTGCCATCGCACCAAAAAAATAATAAAAGGGTGTCAGGGCAAAGTGTCGTCCATCAAATTTAAATAAAACGTCAAGTAATAATTACAGTTGTCAATGTCACTTGTCATGTCATCTTAAGCTGTGGTTAATAAATATATTTACATAAGACGTAAGCAATAATGAGACACTGTAAACGGTAACATAATCTGTTTATATCTGTTTAATTGTAACGTAACAGTTTAAAATTAATAGGTACATTATTTTTATATTTTTTGTTCACAAACTATAAGCACTGAATAATTTGTATACTTACCTGTTAATGTTTCTCATTACTGTAATAATTACTACTCTATAAGTTTTCTTATGATAATAATCCACATTTCAGCATTTTTATGTAGCTAATCTGGAGTGGAATTACATACCACCCAGCTGGTTTACGGCTAAGTTGTAGAAACCTCATCTACTTTTCCTACAATGGTGAGGTTATTCCATTCGCAGAGGAAGTAAAATATTCAAGGAATATCATTTTACGAGACAAGACTATCTTTGTGGGAATGTTTTAGGATTTGTGAAAAATCTTGCGGTTCTGGACCCAAACAAATCCGTGGATATAACATATAACTTATATAAGACTGATGGTCACATATGGAGCTATTCGCTCAATGGTCGAAAGCTTTACTGCTTTACTGTAAATGGCGTGAAAAAACTTAAAGAAACCTCTCTGCAGGTGTGCTTGAAAGTCAGCTTGCAAGGAAATCCTTCTGGACTTACCTTTTATATCTTCATGTCGTATCATATCAAATAAGTATAAAATACTTGGACTGCAAGAAGTGTTGAGTTCTGGTTATGTTAATGTCAAGAATAACATCACATTACGTCAAGACTGGTATTGGAGAGCAGAGCACTACTATAATCGTGTGAGCGGTGCTTTATGCTGTACATCGGAATGTGTACAAAAATACATAAACCGTAACATCATTGTAACATGTTTCAAAAACAAAACAAAAAAAAAGAAACAAAAATAAAGAAAAATTCACATACTTTTTTGCGTTTGCAGGAAGCTTTTTCCGTTTGAAATCGCTCGTTTTCATTGAACCTATATCTAAGTGTAATAAAAAAATGTTCCTTGTGAAGAAGACTTAATTCGAAGTTGTCTTTTTTCGGCGGCATGTCATGTCATTTTTCGGCGGCATGTCATTTTTCAAAATTAATTTAGTTTAAAATAAAAACAAATACTATAATTGATACGAAATAGAATAAAATCGATGTGTTATAGTTCTCCATCCAAAAACCGTTTCATTAATACCGCCTACCGAACAAACACCGAGAGAGGAATTTACAAAAAGAATAGTATGAACAAGGAATAGTCCGCATGCGCGCATTTATTAATAGTTCATTTCAGTATCAAATTTCTGTAGAAGAAAATTTTCAGTCTCATCTTTTGTGAGGAGGGGTGTAGTTGTTGCTGGTGAAAGTGTGATTTAGTGGAAAACAAGAATTCACAACATAGGGTGAGTGAAGTTAATTATTAATTCTTTGAATATTGTAATATTGCAGGTTTTCGCTTGGTTGGTAGACGAAATTCCAAAGAACCTTGAAGTCTCGTCGGTTTCGGTTCAATGTTCTTTTGTTTCTTAAGTCAAGGGTGGAATGGTTGGTGCGGTGGGTTATAACTAAATCATTACACAGGTGTCATCAAAAGATTAACTTTTTATAAATAGAAAAGGGTGGGTTTGGATACGATATAGCCGAACAATCCTTTTTTGCAGAAATAGATAAAATTTATTGCATATAGGTAAATAAATTTTTAAACTAGGCTGGGCCGCTTGGTTTTGTTGAAAAAAATAATAGGTAAAACTATGGTACCTTATAGATATTGAACCTTCATAGTTTTTAAAAATAATTAATAAATAATAGTGCAATAGAGACCGGTTATATCGGTAAATTTTTTATAATCAATTCTTTGGAATTGCTAAGCTAAGTAGGTATAATTCTTGAATGAGTTCAATGTATTCCTAAATAATGGGAAAAATCAAAATTTTCTCTATATTCACTCATTATAGTACGTACCTAAGTAAGTATAAAAAGTTATTGTTTGATAAGCTCTTTTTATTGTTTGTTTATTATAAAAACTGAATGTTTATATGTTTAACGTCAAAGTAGAGGTAGGTATCCATTGTTGTTTTATTTAATGAGCTAAGTTATTTACAAACGTATGCAAAATTTACAATTAAGTGTAAAATATATAATATATGAATATATAGGTATTTTCAAAATTAGCTAATTACCTACGTATTTCTTTTTATAAAAAAAACTAATTCATAGGCGGGTTAACATGTAATTTCTTTAATAAAAATAAGTTTAAATTATTTGATAGAAATACTATTTATCTAGGTATAGGTAATATTTATTTTCGAGATTATTTTTATTTATAAAATTTATTATACCATTGTAACACATACTTGTGATATTTTGAACCTAAAACTAATAATAATTAGGTACACTTTTAAAATTGTTTTTTTTTGTTAAATTGTGCAAAACGAGTACATTTACAGTAGGTACACCATTTTATTTATATCTACTGAAACTTAAATTAAGACATGAATACCAGATTGTCCGTTTTATTGGCTATAAACAGGATTAATTTTAACAACGTTGAAGTATGAAATTATAGGAACAACTATTTTAAGTGAAAATGTCTTCATATTTTGTGAAACTTGAATACCCAACTGACGTTAGTAATATCGGTGTAAAATTAATCACAATTCCTATTTGTGTATTAAGAGAGGAAAGTGATATGTGAGTGAGCTTTGCGCTCGAATTACACACATAATTTTTTCTACAACCATAAAAATGTTTGGTAAAAATCCCGGTAAAAATTCACAACCTCAACTACAAAGTAAGATTACCTACTATAACGCTACATAAAATTTATATACAGACTTGACTTTTATGAGAAAACACGTAAAAAATCAGATAAAAGCTGAGGTTTTTTTGTTTATATATGTAGACGTTATAACTCTAACCCCCTCTCCACCTATAAGGTTACCACTCCCAATTTTTTAAACAGACCACCCTATATTTTTCTAAAATAAAATGAAATCTTCACTTCGGCATTAGAACAATATGGGGTTGTAACAATGACCTGGTTGTGATCTGTTATACAGGGTATTTTAAAAGTTATAACCAATTTTCTGTCAAAATCTTAACAAGCTCCACGCACTGTATATTTGGATAGAACCAGAATAAGTATATTTGGATAGAACCAGAATAATATAGTAGTTTACCTAACTAGTGCGGAAAGTGATACGCTATATATTGCAGATGGCCAGCAATCGCGTGTGGAAAAGTCACTTTACGCACGTGTTGTGTACAAT
Source organism: Galerucella pusilla (assembly GCA_910591695.1). Taxonomy (NCBI): domain Eukaryota; kingdom Metazoa; phylum Arthropoda; class Insecta; order Coleoptera; family Chrysomelidae; genus Galerucella; species Galerucella pusilla. The sequence continues at coordinate 471,473 of CAJUYI010000011.1, read as the reverse complement.
ATTTTTTCTACAAGCATGCGGGAAAAAACTCAAAAGTTAACATGAAGACACATTTATTATTAAATACATATCAACAAATTATTTATTATTATTTGACATTCATTTGATGAGGCTTATACCAGGCCATTAAAAAATTATTGAAACATACGTTTTTTTATATATAATTCTATTGAATTTCTTAATTTTTCAGTCAATTGGTAAACTACAACCATACAAATATATATTTTTAATATTCAAATGTCAGTATACTTCCCAAAAACTTGACAAACTTACTTTCCGCACTAGTGCGGAAAAGTGACTCTTTCCACACTAAAAAGAATGCGGTAAAGTGGACTTTTCCGCACACTAGTAGAAAAATAATCCATTCAAGTTCAAGTTTTTTAATGATTATCAAAATTTACAGACATAAATGATTTTGCAAATATTTATTGAATCAAATAGATCAATAGGTACACAGGTGGTGTTAAAAAGTACCTGATCTTAACAAATAAAACTGTTGAAGAAACAAAATTTGTCAAATCGATTTCTCAGAAATTGATTCAAAGAGGGATTCCACCACATTGATACATTGATTTTATGTATCTTATAGGGCATGTCCACGACAGTTGACATTGACAATACTTGGGTGGTAAAACAATAAACAATAGACATGAATAAAAATTATCAAACAACAAACAACTATTAACCTATATTATATATTATTAAATATGCAAGCTCAACAATTGAAATAACTTTAAAAGTACACTGAAGCAAAATCAACTAAAATCGAACACGATCTATCATAATAAATCAGCATAACCTCACTATTAAGTACCACGTGCTCTGAACGCTTTGTTTATTGTTTTACCACCTAAGTCTTGTCAAAATAGTTTGTGACGTCACGTGGACATGCCCTATTACTTGTGTTTCACGTGTTAAAGTGAGGTTAAATTGAACATTTCCGATTGTTTAAATGGCAATAGCTCGAGAAATATTGATTTTTTGAAAAAAAAGTCAAAAGTCAGTCTGCAATTAGCCACTCTTGTTAGAATGCATTATAGATAGTCCGGTTCCGCCGTGCGCCAATCGTATGCTTCTCCTTGATATCCGCTATTTTCCGGCGTTTTTGACTTACTTTACAGCATTTTTCAAAATCGAACTATCTACTACAAAATATTGCGTTAAAAAACTGCAATTGCAACAAAAGTAATTGTCTCTAATATGGAAATATAAAATCGGCGGAAAACGAAAAAAAAACGCCAAAATTTGTTGCTTTTTAGTTGCTAATCAGTTGCCAAAACAACGATTTTTTTGATCAAACCGATCGTCAAAAATCGGCAACAATTCTAGCTTTTCGTTAAATTGGCGTGAAAAAAGTCAATAAAAGTATAATACATTGGATATATAAATGCAAGTAAATTTATTGCTGCAAATAAAATTATAAAAAATTTAATTTTTCTACAATCACATTGAAAAGTAAGATTTTTCGCTTGCCATTGACAACGAAAAGTTGACGTTTCTTGAGGAGTGTTACTTTACGATCACCGAGCGTAAAAAATGGCAAAACGCTCGTTGCCCATAACAACCGTAAACACAATTGTATTGACAGTGACAGATATGAAAGTTTAAAACATATTTGAATTGACATATTTAAACTGACAGCTTTTAAAAGTTTTTATGAATTCTACTTTATATTAATTGTTTTTAATAGTTACAATTAAGTGATTGCAGAAAAAATGTTGTATGTATTACGAGCAAAAACGTGACATTATTGCTTTCGAGCAATTACCGCGCTTCGCGTCGCGCGGTAACCATTACTCTCAAGCAATAATGTACCTATCACTTTTCGCTCTTAATACATAAATAATTTTTTAATTTTGGCAAAATTAATAATAACTTCCGATTTTTGACGGTAAAATATTATTTAAAAAATTGTTGCTACTCTGTTCTTTACTTGACACGCTGTATAGAGTCAGCAACAAAATAAAAACCGGAAGTTACAGTAATTTGGAAACCGGGCTACTCAAAAACCGGTCACGCTAGCTTAACCGCCGATTTCTGACGATAAAATATTATTTAAAAAATTGT
>CAJUYI010000011.1:402196-447108 GCA_910591695.1 Galerucella pusilla | reverse complement strand
TGTGAGCCACAATAGACTCTTGTGAGTCGCAGTGGAGGGCCTTCTAGTCCCACTCACCACAAACCTAACCTAACCTAACCTAAGGCAAGTGATATCTCGTTTGAAAGGCATTGACATTGGCTACATAGCCATATTAATTTTGTTTGTGTTTAAACTAATTTTGACGGATAAATTGAATAAATACCAAAATTATCATTTCACATTTAAATATTGAAGATTTTTCAGTCCACCTCTGGTTAGTTGTCGAAAAAATTGACGTTTTTAATTTAATAGTATTTGTTGCTTTGCAAAGTTTTTCTAAATAACTTCAACATTTAATTTTATTATTGTTTAACGAGACGTTTAAGAGTTTTCATAGGCAAAATGGTACGTACTCAAGCCGACAAAGTAGCAGCTATCTTATTAATTGGTGAATCTAGAAAGAATCTTCATGAAGCGGAACGTTTATTTAATGAGAGATACACAGATCGCCCTATCTCAAGAACTTATTTGAGGGAGCTTCTTCACAAGTTTGAAGCAACAGGTAGTGTTCAAGATGCCAAACGATCTGGTAGACCAACATTTAGTGATGATAAAAAAATTTATATAGTTGCTGAGATGGTAGTAAACCCTACTTCCTCTTCAACTAAAGTTGCGTCTATCTGTGAAGTAAGTAAAAGTACAGTACAGAGAGTGTTGGCTAAAAATAAATTTCATCCATACAAGTAAAAAATGGTGCACCACCTTTCGGATGACGACCCCGACAGAAGACTCGATTTCTGTGAATGTATGACAAATAAAATTAGTCAAAACCCACATTACACAAAAACAATTTGTTTTAGTGACGAAAGTACCTTTTACCTCAATGGAAATGTGAATACACAAAATTTAAGGTATTGGGTGACACAAATCCTTACACCTTTCGTGAACAACATACCCAATTTCCAGAAAAAGTCAATTTTTGGGAAGGTATTTTGGGAAACCACATAGTTGGTCGTGTTTTCCTAAATTCAAATTAAAGCGGTGAAGTGTATATGGAGATTGTTACAAAATGCAATTGAGCCGTTAATTCTTTAAATTCTGGAAGATAATTCAGAGAGAGTTTACTAGTAGGATGTATTACTGTCGGGAAGTAGACGAAGCACATTTCGAACACTTGCTATAAAAATCGATTGTTGATATTTGATTAATTAATTAAAAAAAATAATTTCAATAATTTTGGTATTTATTTAATTTATCCGTCAAAATTAGTTTAAACCCAAACAAATTAATATGGCTATGTAGCCAATGTCAATGCCTTTCAAACGAGATATCACTTGCCATAAGGTCCTATTTAAAATTATTGGCCAGAGTGGCACTGTGACGTCATCTATTACTATTACGTCACCTGTTACCATTCGTAGAGAAGTTTACAACACTTTATTCTCACCCTCCAAATTTTATTAATGTAAGTGTAGCCGTTCAAAAGATACGAGGTGGGGAAGGGACTTTTGAATAGCACTGTATATTTGGGATTCTCACAATAAGATCGTTTATTTAATATGTCACAAAGTACATTTAACAAGACTTTATTTTATTTTATACTTTGCTGTTCCCCCAAATATGTATATTTGAGACTCTCATAATAGTCATAATAAGATATTTTATTTAATATGACAAGATACAGTTTGCTATAACTTTTTATTTTATTTTATACTGTACCCCCAAAATTTATTTATCAACGTTTCACATCCGTGTTAAGATCTCAGATATTTGTATGTGTATTAAATTCAAACTTCATAATTCTTGAATAAGATTCGGAGCAATTTGATGTGACAAACGGAAAGACACACGACATAAACTTGGTACACTTTATATTTGCAACCATTAATAATACTCGAACAAAAACAGTTGCAAATTCTGTTGTATAACAAGCAGTAACTGTAAAATCTAAAAACCCCATCATAACATACTGAATATTCTTGCTTAGTATTGTTCTTGTTTTCTGAATGAAACTTGAAAAAAGACACCTAGTTGTATTTTCTCTTTACGATCACTAATCATGAAAATCAATACCGTGACGGCGTTCAATTTTCCCCAATTGACGTGGATAATTTAATTGTCCAAAACGAGCATCATGGGCCGGGTCGGCCGGCTGCGCTCACACAAAGTAGAAAAAAAACCTTGAAGTCTGTTCGCCTTGAGAAAAGAAGCCAGGAGGTCTTGTAACATCTGTAAACAAGAATGAAGAAATAACAAACATCAGTCTCAAAAATATTAAGTTCTGAGGAAAACGATTAAATACAGTGGCGTTTGTAAATAAATATATAGAAAAAGTAACGATAAATAATTTCTTTTTTGCGCGATCGATCCTTTTTTTGTTTATTTATAGATATATATTTATATTTTTTTAATGAACAGAACCGAACAGAACAATATAAAAAGTAATAAATAGCATAAATACAATTTAACCAAAATCACAGATTATAAAGAGAACAGATACGAATCCCGGTAAATCATCAATCCATTTTCAGCTCCGTTTTCAATGACCTTGGACCTTTAACTCGGTATGGCCGCCATGTTGCCGGTTTAAAATATTTTCTGAATTTCTTACCAAATTGCAGTGTTGACTCGGGAACAATGACAATTTCTAGTGCCAGATCTAGTTTTTTTGGAAGTTTCCACTAAATCTTAAAACTGCGCCATGAATTAAAACGATAATAATAATCGAATATATATTTATGTATTTATTTTTTTAATACCTATATGTACATTCTTATGATTTGTTATAAATAATAGAAAAAATTACAAAAAACAAACAAATTTTAAATTACAAATACTTCTTAATTTATTTATTATCAAAGGGAATACAATATACACCTATGCAAGGAAGAATTTTGATAATAGTTTTTAGCACCAAAGTTAGTATCAAAAACTCTAAAATTTCTCATATCATAGGCCGGGATATTAAATTATATACTCCTTTGGAAATCGAAAGTACTTTATTTTTCTTTCCGAATAAAGTTTATTTGGACAGTCTCTTTATGAACAATACACTCCGCTGTGAGGTTTATTCATTTTATAAGAATAATAGTCTATACCACTATATTTTTATAGTTGATATTAGCACAACGCACAATCGATTAGTCAAATATAGTATATTAAGTATCAAGAACGGTAAGGGTTGTTTACCGGTCGACAGCAATGTTTGGAGGCTGAGCTTAGCCTTCAATTTTGCTGGAGACCGGTATTACCCTTAACGTTCGAAATGCTTATACCATTTTTTGCGCGATCGTATTGAAATATTTCGAATAAAATAATTGAAATTTTTTCGAAATGAACGAAATGAACGAAATGTCAAAAGTGACATTTATACTTCTCGATCAGTTTAAAATATAATTTGCATTTTGGTGAAATTTTTTTCATGCTATTTATTACTTTTTATATTGTTCTGTTCGATTCTGTTCATTAAAAAATATCAATCTTCTTATTTTTTTTGTTTCTTTTGTGTAATGAATGAAGTAATATATTATTTAAGACCACTAAATGTATGTAGGGCTAGGACGTAGTTTACTTACCGACGTCTGAACGGTAAGTAAATCACTTACCGACTTGTTACACTTAGAAACCAGTAAACAGAACCTACTGACCTGACAACCGATGCTGTAAATAAACAAAAAAGATCGATCGCGCAAAAACACAATTAATATCGCCGATTGAACGCCTTCAAACAATGAAGCAAACAAAAGGGCCGTTATGAATTTTGAGCACAGATTTCAAATGATTTTGAGCATATTTGAACCCTTTTGACGTTTTGAGCCAATCCGTCACCCATCCGTCACCGTTATTGTGCATGGTTGCCAAGGATATGGTTTGTGAAAAAAAGTATAATATGTTTATGGTATGATTTTTATACATTATAATCTTTTTAGGGCCGGTTTTACAAGAGAGATTTATACTAGGTATAGTTATACTGGGGATAAAGTTATACCAAAATTTATACCTAGTTTAAAACTGGTTGGTTTTACGATGCTTTTTTACACCGGTATAGCAATTCTTGGAGTAAAAATTGCTATACCGGTGTAAAAAAGCATCGTAAAACCAACTAATTTTATTCTAGGTATAAATTTTGGTTTAACTTTATACCCAGTATAACTATACCTAGTATAAATCTCTCTTGTAAAACCGGCCCTTAATTGTATAATTCTTCCAATGTTAATAAAATTGATTTAAAACAAGTAATTATCGAATATTTCTAACGGTATAACTATCACACTTGAAAATAATGCTTATAAAATATTTGACCTATGATCGTAAATTGAAGGAAATATTATACAAATTGACAACCCTGTTGAGAACTTACGCGAAGCATCCCGAACGGAGTCGACATTCGACGATAGACATTTAAATGGGTATGTCCACCCATCTCTCTCTATCTTTTTACTGTTCACTGTACCTGTTCTCTTAATAATCTGTGCCAAAATGCAAATTATAGGTGCTTTCGATTATTCACTTTTAGTGACTGAATTTCGTTCGTTTATTTCCGGGCGTGGCGCCTAATCCTACCTTCCCCTTGCCCCTTGAACACATACCGAAAAGTATGAGCTTCAAGCCAACGACATTAAATATTTGACGTTTCACCGGTTTGACGTTTATTTAAAGGTTAAGATTGGGCCGATTACGATTTGAACCTTACTAAAAATATCTAAATATGCAAAATTATATTATCAAAAACATTATAATTGAAAACTGTTCTTCTAACAGCACAGGAAATTCATTGGCACATGACAAGGGGTTTTGAGTATCCTAAAAAATCGTGTTCGTTTTGCGTCGTGATGACTGAGGCGTCACGCACAAGTGCTTGAAGCTCAAACAAACGAAAGCAACATATATTTTAAACTGATCGAGAAGTATAAATTTCACTTTTGACTTTTCGTTCATTTCGAAGAAATTTAAATTATTTGATTCGAAAATTATTTCAATCAAATCTCGCAAAAAATGGTATAAGCATCTCGAACGTTAAGGGAAATGCCGATCTCCAGCAAAATTGGAGTATTCGCTACGCTCAGCCTCCAAACATTGCTGTCGACCGGTAAACAACCCTTACCGTTCCTAATACTTAATATACTATAAATGCTTTTGTCATGTTTTGTAAACCGCAGTAATTATGAATGATACTTTTTTCATAATTTTCACAATTAAAGTGACATTCTTCAAAACACTGACGTTATGAACTGTGTGTGTGCAATATAACCAACTTTCTCTCTTTGTTCCTTTCTGTATATCTTTTCCACTTTCTCCGTTATATCTTCAACTCCCCTTCTTTCCGCCTTTCTCTTTGTTTTCCTCTTTCTAGAAACTTCATCGTTTATCAGTTTTCGATACGTCAGTGTACCACATCAACGATCCATACTGATTGTATCTTTCCAACCTATTCCAGTTCAACTGGATGTTGGGGTTGCCATTAACTACGGCCAACACTTCTCATTGCAAAGAGCGAGTTTGTCATAACATCTGTTATTTCGGAGTGATGGCAGGTAATTTTTTCTTCGTACCGGCTCAGCTTTCCTTAGATCTGTTTTTGGCCACCAGACTAAGGCAACACAGGTTATTGTGGATATCTCCACAATTGTGTATATGTGTATAACTAGTTTACGATCCGTGGCTTGCTTTGTAGCGACTAGAGCAATATTCCTTTTGTTCATTTTATCCAGCAGTTGTAAAATCCAGGTTGTTTTAGCATTCAAAATTGTACTTATGACTTGGCAGTTTTAATATCCTATATCCGAAGAATGGAGTTAACGCACTAATTCTATACCACTTCTCCAACGTTTTCCGAGCTTCTTACATTGTCTCCGATATAACGTTAGGTCATTTCCCTATTACAAGTATTGTCAGATCATCTCCATACCCTCGAGTGTCTCTTATTGTTCCCCTAGTTCTTCCAGTTCAACTATGACAAGGTCTCAACGCAGTGGTAATAATTCTCTTTTCTGTGGGCATCCCTTCATTATCGAGACCTCCATGAAATAAAGTTGTCAGTGCTATTCCTGGATTCCCAAAGACAGCCTCTATTTCCTCACTAGATGCTGTAAGGATGTTTCACGGGATTAACCTGATTGGTGGCACTTCAAGGAGAAAGTTTTTCCTAACCAATCAATAAGTTTCTCCATTACCTTTTGCATAAATGAAGACTGAATTACTTTGCCTGTTTAGGTGTAAAGACGATACGGGTTCCTTACCAGGTAGTTATTGATACATTGAAGAGTTTCCAAAGTACTTTAACTAGTTGTATTGGCTCCTGCTTAGGATGCTCCAGCCATGTCCTCGGATTTTATCTGACAATGGCCAGTTCAATTTGCTATTGGTTATCTAAACACCAGTCTCCTCTTCTCGCAGGAGCTGGCCGTGCTGGTGGTCTAATGTTCCGTTCCTGTCTACAAATTCTGGTAGATGTGTCTGCTGCAGAATCTACAGGATCTTGCTACCAGTTTCCGTGTAGCACCCATTGGGTTTTAATTTATTGCGGTCCAAGAAATCGCCATGGTCGGTGAAAATATGACCAGATCTTTACTAGAAGTGCTGGTGAATTCTACGAGGAGTTACAGTTAAAGCGAGTGTATTTTCCTGGACGTCTATTCTTGAACAATGAGCGGCATAGATTTATGGCGAATGATCACATAAGGCGATCGTCGTTATATTCTTGGCCCGTGATCCGATATAATCGATCTCATGAAAATCATACATAATCGATCTCATGAAAATCATACGCTCCGAATCGCATGGTGCGGAATAGAGGAGCAGAGTCGAATGAATTGGCGCTTGCACAGTAAAGAGGTTTTCTATGGAAATTTGTTTTCATTCTGTCAGAGAAATAAGTACACAATTACTATTTCTCTATTTATTCCGTAATTATTCTGTCAGTTCTCTGTTTCTTTTGAGTTGTGCGTTATGTAAACATAAATTGAAATGTACAGGGTGATTCACGCAAGCATGCCATAGTCGGTGCTGTTTTTTTTCATGAAACACCCTGTATATTTGCATATTTTTGAAATCCTCTTAATGAACCGATTCCAACAAACTAAATAATGTATGGTCAATTATGAATTATACAGGGTGAAATTTCAAAATTAATAATTTATTACACTTGAAATATTGGTACTTTTTTTAAATTAGGTAGCTAAATATGGATTTATCAAAAATCTAAACTAACTAATTATTAGACGTATTTGTATATTAAACAAAACCTGCTACGCCCATGAATTTTATCATAAATACCTAAAAATTGCCTAAAAACGCCAATAATTATACAAAATCGGTAAATAATGTGGATTGTTTTAAATCGGTAAATAATGTGGATTGTTTTCTATTCTGTCAGTTGTTGATGTGTTGACAGTTTATACTGAAAAAGTAAAATCTTTGTCAAACACTCTTTCCTTGTCGACATAACAAACCATTGAAAAGAAAACCACACTTCGTTGAAGATGATGTGAAAGTGGATATTTTGTTAGGTGTCGAAGAGAATCCAATTTCATGTACACGTCAAATTGCCCGTGAAAATAATGTTAGTCATACAACTGTTCTAAGATGTCTTCATAAAGAAAAACTTCATCTCTACAAATTAATGCAGGAGTTAACAGAAAACGATCCAGATCGTAGAATGGATTTCTGCGAAAGATTGATGAATAAGCTGAACAGAAATTAGATAGCTCTTGGTACCATTCTTTTTTCTGACGAATCAACATTCACATTGAATGGAGGGGTAAACCGACAGAACTGTAAATATTGGTCATCAGAGAATCCTAATTGGATGCGTGAGACACATACTCAGTACCCTCAGAAGGTGAACGTTTGGGCCGGTGCCATAGGCGACCATATTATTAATCCTATATTTATAGATGGAAATTTGACAGCTGAAAAATATTTAAATATGCTTAGAAATGAAGTTATTCCTGCGTCGGCAAACTTATATCCCAACGCCATAGATCCTAGCTTACCGAATGGAAATGTTTGGTTCCAGCAAGACGGGGCTACACCCCATTATGCTTTAATGGTGAGAACTTATTTAGATTAAATCTTCCCCAATAAATGGATTGGACGAAGAGGTACTATTGAGTGGCCAGCTACATCGCCAGACCTTACGCCGTTAGATTTTTTTCTGTAGGGTTATCTCAAGAACAAAGTATATGCAACACAACCAACTAGCATTGTAGACCTCAAAGACAGGATAACTACAGAAATACGGAATATTTCACCTCAAACTAAACAAAGTTAAGGAGGAGTTCTATAGGAGACTGGGCTATTGCCAACAACTAGGTGGAGAACATTTTGAGCATTTATTTTAATGTATTAAAATCAAATACATCAGGTATTTTATGTATGTGTTTAATAACTGTAAAAATAAAAATTTCACTCTGTATAATTCATAATTGACCATACATTATTTAGTTTGTTGGAATCGGTTCATTAAGAGGATTTCAAAAATATGCAAATATACAGGGTGTTTCATAAAAAAAACCGACAAAAGAGGCTAAAAATAACTAAAAAGTAGATCTTTTGTATCAAATAATGCTGGCAACAACGCAATAATTTTGAACGTTCTCGACCGTGGGAGTCGATAGATCGCATGATTTTCAAGAATAGCTACCCAGGGCCCGTATTCTTAAGGGACTAGTGAGAATCTCACCAATGAGATAGGTGTATTGCATGGTTGCCTAAAACATGAGGGTTTCAAATTTGTCGTATTTTTAAATGCAATAGTGAGATCTGCAATATCACCGGACGAAATCCAATACGCATGTTTCTAAGCTTCTCACAGCTTTTGGCGAGATTCTCTATCGGTTCGAACCATGAGAGATTGAATCTCTCTCGTTTCAGGCAACCCGTAATGCATCAATCTCATTGGTTAGATTCTCACTAGTCCCTTAAGAATACGGGCCCTGGAGAGAATGGTGTATGCTTAGTGTTGCTCACAGATAAGGGGTTAGTTATCTGTGGTGTTGCTGTGTTAACTAGAGTTAGAAGTCCTTACTGACTGAGAAACTGATTTATATACCCCTCTACTTAATTCAGGAGGTTGATTTCCGATTTTAAATTGGCCCAACTAATAAAATTATCTCACCGTATACATTTTTTCCACTAAACTCTCAAGGTGATCGTTGAGTGTGCTAAATTAAGATTACATTCGCGAAATGAAGGAAAAAAAGTGATACTTACAATAATGGAAGTGGTAAAATTACAAACAATGACTTTTTCTTTTCGAGATAAAAGAGAATTCGCTATTCACGGTCGGCAAAATTGGTTAGACTATGGAAATATACAATTTGCGCTTGGTTTATGGGTAATTTTTACTGTTATTATTACTATTAATAGCAAGCCGCTTATCATCAAAGAGCATCTCTATTTAACGATAAATTCTATTTTAAATTACTTACTATGAAATGGATTCACTTACAAGAGTTGTTGATGGCGTGGTTTTGAGATGAAAATTATTTTTATTAGTAACAGTGAGAGTTAGAGCACTACTGTCCACTTTTATTGGAATGGGGAGTACCATTAGTGAAAAATGAAACTTGACTAAAATTTTAATTAACAAAAATGTGCTATAAATCATAAGAATAAATTGCATGAAAACGTAGGCATGAAAAAACAACCACTATAACGAATTTAATATTACGAACAATTAAAATTATTTGAAGTTTTTGTAAACGCATTGCTATTTCGTTATGAAGTGGAATAGTATAATTCGGTACAGCGCCTGCGTTCACGCGTCAAGAATCGAACTTGCATTAAACAGCCATTATTGCTTTGTTACTCGTGTTTCCATTTTTTTTTCTATTCTCGGTTCACTCTGACATATAGACATATAAAGTGACACTTTATAAAACTCGTTGACGTTAAGTAACGTCTTACTTTTCGTAACCAGTTACGAAAAGTGAAATATTTCCTAATTGGTGATGAAATAGTAGTTTACCTAACTAGTGCGGAAAGTGTAGAGGGCCGAACGACACTCGTAGGGACGTTTCAACTACTTTAAATCTGAATTCAAATAATCACACCCTATTTAAAATTAGAAAAAATATTGCGTGAAGCACGTTGGGAAACACTATTTTTCGTAATTCGCTCGTTGCGAAAGATTGTGCTTGTCTCAATCGTTGCACAAATAACTATTGTGTTCATAAATAAACAACGGCCAATCCGACAAATGATTATGATAGCAAATTTCATCAAAAGCAGTGAAAAGCAAATAGATAAATACAGATGCTGATTGTACTTTTGTTTTTCAAAAATAGATTTTAATTTAAAAGTTATTGTAATAAACATGAAAATTATTATGCTAGTTTTAATATTGTTATTTTCAATTTAAAATTATGAGAAAACTGACAGGTTTAGTTAATAGAGGAGTTCAGTTTAAGGTCAATGTGGCCAACGAAAAGTGGTTTTTATGACAAGAAGAACAGTTAATGTCCACCATTCTAATCATATGATTTTTTATGTTTTTTATCATTACGAACATCTACATTGCTTTATTGAAACAATGTATACAACTGTATACAACTGTATACAGTTTTGCCAGGATCACCCTGGGCGACCCTGGAAAGCTGGCACCGAAGAAATATTTGGCGATGAAAAACCTACGTTTAACAGTAGGATATCTGACTGGTCACTGTCAACTAAGGAAACACCTCCATACTATGGGGCTAGTGGACGCAACTCTATGCAGGATGTGTGAACAGGAAGATCGTCAATAAGAAAGTGTGTGTTCGGTGAGTCTTGGCCTACACCTGCCGATATAAGGGAGATGTCTCCCAGTGACCTGTCCACCTTCCTGAGAAGGACAGGATGGACAATGACCTAGGAGGACAACTCCTCGGGAGGATGTACAATGGGTCACATGTGGTCTAAGTGCTGTGAGCCTACACACACACACCCTCCCTACTCTACAGATACAGATATAGCTCCATTCTGAACCCATCGGTGGCCAATAGTTCTAGGAACTTTTGGCAAGTCACCATTTCTGTTTTCTGTCATTAGTTATGTCAGATGTCAGTGGAAAAAGTAATTAGAAGAATAGATATACAACTAACTAGAACTGCTACAAAAATCTAATGGAAAATTGACATAAACGATCAAACTAATATCAACAAAAACAAATATAACTGACATTTGACATAACTAGTTACAGAATAACAGAAATGAAATGGTGACTTGCCAAAAGTTCCTTAAATTGAACTCCTCTATTGTTTCATTATTGATATTTCTAAATGTCACAAAGAACTAAAAGCAGGAGAAGAAAAAAATACCAGAACACACATTTTCAGAACGAAAAGCCAAGTAAAAACTATCCATCTTATACAGTGTGTCGCATTTAAGATGAAGACACTCCCATATTTTCGCTGTTTGAAGGATTACAGATTCGGATTTTTGTAGAGTCATACAGGTTGATGGTCCACATTTCTTGAAATAGTCGACTGAAATCTGAACTTTAAACTCAACCTACTACGATTTCACAAACAGGACCGCTTCTCGATATTTTGCTTGGCGTTAGAGATATCGAAAAATATTATTGAAAAAAGTTGTTCAAAATATTATGTTAACCCCACATACTAAATTTGATCACAAAATTCGCATTTTTAATTTTTTCATTTCTTGGTCTGAGTAAGTATACACAATTATTATTTATTTTGATCATTATTGTGCCGTGGAAATTAAAATCTTGACAAGGTGTCATGTATTCAAATATTTTAGTAAAGTAAACAGCACTTTCAAAGGAATATTGATCAAATTAAACAATATCTTTTAATAATAAATGTGGGTGGGCAAAAAAATTAAAAATGCGAATTTAGTGATGAATTTCGGTATGAGGGGGTTGAAATGATATTTTGAACAACTTTTTCGAATATATTTTTTATATATTTTCCACGCGAAGCAAAATAACGAAAAGTGAACTCGTTTATGAAATCGTAGTAGGCTGAGATTAAAGTTCAGAATTCAGTTGATTAACTTAAAAGATGTGGCCCATCAACATGTATGACTCAGCAAAAATTCAAATCTGTAATCTTTCAAACAGCGAAAATATGGGGGTGTCTTCATCTTAAATGCGACACACTGCAGATCCAAAAAATACCATATTTGTTCACATAATTTTTCCAGTTTCCAGATTCATAATATATTATGTATTTTACGCCTTAAAAAATTTGATATTTAAAGAAACTTTTCAGAAATATAGAAAATTTAATTTAAAGTGTGTAGTTTCAATATCTTTTGTGGCATAGAATAATTGAGATACGTTTTATTATTTTGATGAAAATTCTTCCGAATAAGAATAAAACTCATGACAACATTGGTAATTGATAAAAATGCCTATAATTTTAGCATGCAGTTTGAAAAACCGTAAAAAAATTGTCCACAAGAAACCCCATCACTGGGCATAATGCTGTTCTACGTCACGCTTTGGCGCGAACTAACACGAAACTTTAAACTAAGTTTTCCAAGTTAATATTGATTGAAATAAAAGCCTAGAGAATGAGGAAATTGGAAAGTTTCATATTGAATCACCTAATAAAAAAATAACTTTAAATTAACATGTATGTATTTTTATATTCGGTTGACATTCACTGATACCCATGAGATCTCTTGTGCCCCCTTTTTCTACTTAGTTCCTGAGAAAAGTAGCTTCTTTAGACCTATTCCCTAGAGGAATCTTAGAATATCTGCCCTCTATCTCGTCCTCTTTTATCCAGTCTTGTGCTCTAGTAGTGATCACGTAAATATGTAGATAGAGGTTTTTTCCTTCTAAACCACAGTATCTTGTTATTTCTGCAACACTTTCTACCATCATCGGTAGTGGCATGGAGTTAAGAACCATTTGTCAATAGGCTATTCCTACTACTCTACGCAATGCCCACCATAGGTTGTGTTAGCTCCTACTAATTCTTGTCTTCATCTTTACTAATCAGAAAACGCCTTTCCACCTCTATTATTGTTATTAAAACCGCTGATGTAAATTATATACCATTAAATTGATTAATTTTTTTCATCATTATTGTTCTCGGAACGCCACTGGTAAACAATACGTTTTACGCAGTTGAGTTTAACAACGTTATGCATAAAATGTAACATTTTCTCATCAAGTTCAACAACTGTAAATCCCGATTCACTGGCTCAGTTATTAAATTCTTTAACATCGTTTTATATTAAAAACTGGTCGGTTCACAGTCTAGGGCTGTTACGGAATAGCTTTTCGACGTACCTAGTATTACCTGTTCCTATTCCAAGTAGATACCTATTCCAAATACCTATTACCGTTCCAAACTATTCCAACTAGAATTTTATGACAGAATATTGCTGGCGCTGTCAGTGCCGTAATATAATAGGTACCTACCAAATACGTCGTATCGATCGGATTGGTTGTTCATGTTATTGACGTGTATGGTAGGGTAGGTTGGGGAGCCCCAAAAATTATATAAGCTTATTCTGTTTCTGTACACTCTTATTTATCAGTCTATTTTTTCTGATTTCTGGTACATTGAACTTAAACCGTTCTGTGTTTACATTATGTCATATATCCAATACAAGTAATAGGAATAGGTACACGCATTGTCTAATATACAATGGTACACGTAATGCGTATTACAAGTTGCCAAATTGCCTATGAGAATAGAAGAGTGACAGTCAGACAGTGACACAAGTAATAGGTACGACTAATATTTGGTAATAGGTTCGCGGAATAGGTGGGCGATACCTATTCCAAAATAATAGGTCCAGTTCCATCGTAACAGCCCTTTCTTTAGAATTCAAAGCACATTCGTCTCGTGAATTTTAAACGTGGAAAAAAAACAGCAATAGTGCGAAAGTATCCTTTTTTTTCCTTCATCGTTCTTGATCACGTAATTTTTGTTTATGTAGTCTTGAAAAAATGTACATAACTTTTTAGAAGGAGTCTTGGATCCTCTCACGCAAAGATTTATATCCGGTTTCGTTACTCGTGAAATTTATTTCGTAAATATTTTCGATTCCTTGATTTATAATCTACCCAAAACTTGAATTTTCCTAAAAAGCTTTCAAACCTTATAATGTATTGGACGAATCTGATCCTTATAAGTATGCCTTATGAAACGAGTATCTTGGAGTTGACGGCTTAGCTCTCAAGCGATATGGCAGATGGAAATCTGCAACTATTGCGGAATGGTACAGGGAATGAAGCATTTCACCTGGAAATTTTTTCGTCCAGTATGGATTGACTTGAAATTTTAACAGAAGGTAGGTGATAGCCCAAGGATCAAAATCTATATCGAACCGAAGTGGTTTTTAAAGGTTGAAAAAATACTTAATGCACGTGACACATTTTTTTTACAACAGAATTATTGAGCAAATCCCTATTAGCATTAATTATTTTTCTCTTGTCAAAAAATTTTTTTACATATAACACTAATAACAGTTGGTTTTCAAGGGTTGAAAAAGTATAAAATTGTAACAAATTCATCATTTTACTAATTCAAACCAATTTTCACCTATCTTATTTATAATGCTATTTTTTAATTTTTGACATTTAGGGGTAGTTTCCACCCCTAAGAAACAATCAGGGTTCGTCGGCATGACATGATATATAAAGCAGAGGGTGAGTTGAGCCTAATCACAAATTTTTATGCAAATCAATCAGAGGCGAAATCATTTTTTAAGGATTCGTGATTTTTTTTACATTAAGCTGTAACAGGGGCTGCTTTTTAAGGGTTGAAATATGATGAAATTGTATTCCAAAGCTCAAAACAATCATTATTCAACTTATCCAAACCAAATCTTACCCATTTTCAGGTTTAAAATGTTATTTTATGATTTTTGACAAATAAGGGTAGTTTTCACCCCTAAAAACCGTTTAGCGACCTTCGGTTCGATATAGATTTTGAACCTTCGGCTATCACCTACCTCCTGTTAAAATTTCAAGTCAATCCATGCTGGACGAAAAAATTGCGAGGTTTTAACTTTTTTTTGAGCTTCATTCCCTGTACTAGAAAGTTATTTAGCGGACAGCGTCAACATAAAAAAGGAAGTTGCAAATAAAACTTTATAAAATGTAACGAAGCCAGAAGTCTCCTGCAGTACTTCAAGAGAAACAGAAAGCTTGGTTAGAGATGAAGAAATTATGGAGTCAGAACCTTTTCATACAACTCGTGAAAAAAAGAGAAAACATTTATCCAATTTTTTTAAATAATGTTCATAATTGTACTATTAATATTCATACATATAAATAAATAAGATACACGCTTCTTATGGTATAAATTATTACCACCCAAGGGTGGTAAACAACCCGTGGTCAATGGCTAACGATACCTTTTTGGTAATTGTTATTTACATCCTTCAAAACAGTGTAAGAATGCGTTGTTTGCGATATAGGGAGAAGAAAAAAACATCCTTCTTACCATTATTAAAGATTAACTGACAATTCGAGGTCGTGAACCGATGTTATTGAAAGGAAACTGTGGATTCTTGCTGAATTTGACTTTGAAAAGAATAACGTAGATAATCGAGGTACGTGACATCACCTCCGACAACTTGATTAAGATTGTATCGTTTTATTTGTAGTAAATCTTTTTTGGTAATCTCTTGCTTCATCTTTTTCATCCTCTTTGTTCGGGATATATTTATTTCAGTCTCTATATCGTCGAATTTTTAAAAAGAAATCATAGGAATCAAAAGAAATCGTAGATTATATACCCAGGTGGAAAGAAATTTTTTTCTGTAGAGATCCTTACAATGATTCTTTTTTTCACTTGTCAAAATCTGACATTTTGGTGGTTCTAACCAATATCAATACATTATTCTAGCCAATCATTCGGTATTATACTGATAATTCTGCTTCCTCATCGATAATACCTTGTTTACATTGAAACGTCAAAATTTTACTTTGAATTTGTCATTATTGACAACTAAAAGTGCTTCGAAGTTTATTAAAAAATGAATACAAACCAATTCAGTGCCGTCAAGAGAATATTGAACATTCAGGTAATACAAAATTTTAAATTGTTCAAAAGAATAATCCTCCCAAATACGACTCGCGCTTCAAATTTTATCACATAATTTTTTATTTTCAACACTTTGATAATTTTTTACTGAATATAGTAACCAATCAAATTACTTAATTTCAAGTCATGTGTCAAATTTCATCCAATCACCGCTGTATTACAGCGATAATACCCTACAAGTGGTGTTTTCAGTTTGGTGTTTACTTTTTATTAAACATTAATTAAACGTCAAACTGACAACTGGATTAAAAATGTCGCGATGATTAGGTATTGCATCTAATGATTTAATTAATTTACCAATTGTACTTTTCACAACTGTAGTTTTAAATAAAAATGAATACTATTTGATTAAAATTGATAAAGTTTGTATTGAAAATTATTAAACATCAGATTGGCAATCAATTTTTTGAAAGCTACAAAGTAAAAAATTATCTTATCGAATACTCCTCGGGTCTTGATAAATACTCAAAATTTTGTCGTAGAGAATCCTTCAAGCGTGTTTCTCAAAGATAATAGCAACACGCTTTCAGCATTCTCTATGACAAAATTATCTCAGTATTATCAAGACCCTAGGGGTATTACCACTAAAAAGAAACATTCCACAGAGTTTTCTATACTTTTTTATTTATATCTGTTGGGAAGAAAAATCAGATAGTATCGTTAATTTTTGATAGAACGTTTCCCTAAAACTCTAATTTCCTGGATATTCTTTCAATTTCTCGAGAAAACAACATTTTGTCTTAATAATCTTACCAAAAAACTCCTATGCAAAAGTCAACTCAATTAGATCTACTGTTTAGGAGAAGATCAGCATAAACCCGATTGCAGGGCTATCTACTGGAAGTAAACCAAACTCACTCAAACACACAAATAATTTGATCAAAATCGGTTCAACGTTTATGTGACGTTCAGTATGAACCCAATTGCAGCGCCACCTTCTGGGACCAATGTATCACAAAAATATTTATCAACATTACATAATGCAAGAAAACTAAAAGAGCTGCTCATAAAAGAAATTTACAAAATGCACCTCTTACCCAATTATTTTAAATTCTCAAAATGCTTCTTACTTCTTTGTCTGATATTTTCGTATATTTGTTTATTAACAATATTTTCTTTTGTTTCAGGTACGTAGAAATTTCAATATTTTAAACCTGAATGAAATTATTTGGAAAGTTGAAGGTATTTAATAATTTGATATTATGGTATAAAGCAATTTATAAAAATGCCATAGGCATTGTAAGTGGAGCGTTTTTTATTTTCCGGAAATATTTAATAGTATATTAAGTAACAGGTGGCAAAAATGTTACTTTGGTCACGAGTTTTCTGAGGCACGAGTGACTAAAGATGTTTTTGACACTAGGTGCTTATTATACTTCGTCTACGCTCGCAGGAAATAGTAGTTTGTACAACTAGTGCGCAAAGCGTCACTTTTCCCACGAGCGCAGAAGTTTGTGCAAATCTAGCGAGTGAGAAAAGTGATTTGCATACAAGTTGTACACAATATTTTTTCTACAATCACATCTATTAATGAAAGAAATACAGTAATTTATATATTTATTTTATTTAAACTTTGAACAGAAAGAACTTTCAATATGACAATAAATAGAAAAATCAGTTGAATGTATAATAAATTGTAAAATTTGCAGTTCGAGCCATTTCGATAATATCTGGAGGAGTATTTTCAATATCCGGATTAGACAACTCAAAAGATGAATTATTTTGATCTTGGTTCACAATTCCTGAAATTGTATCTATAATTAATAAATTAAAATGAATAATGATATAAATAATACTTACTTATGGTTTAAATTTAAAAATTGTACACCAATAAGAAGTTCACTATAAGGTTGAATTGTCAAAAAAGTTGACAGGTCATAGGTAGCTTTGTTTGACGTTTCGGTGCGGAAAAGTGTCATAGCGTGTACTTTTCCAACGGTTATCAAAAGAATTAAGAAAAGGCCTGCTTTGCGTATAAAAATTTGTGTAGAAAAGCGTGTTTTGCATAGTGGTTGTAGGAAAACATAATTATATTATTTTAATTATATTCACAAAACGACAGACAATGACTGGAGTGTCGCTATGTCACAACTTTCACACTTCCGTTACTGGAAGACATGCATTTATTGTGATTTTGGTGTCTTCTTCAGTCCGTGATTAGATTCTTTCAGCTCGCGGACGGAGAACATATACCTTGTACTGATGAGGCGCGAAAGATTAGGAGATTGATGACCTAAAGAAAATAGGAATCGGTGACTGGGGTAGAAGAATAGATGAGAGGAAAGAATGAAAAAAATTACAAAGATGGCAAACTCTCACCGCATGGTGTAGTAAGCAGAAGATAACACACGGATTAATCCACAGTATAAAAGGGATCAAAAGAGCTCACAAAGAACACAAAGGTCTCATACTTCGATAACAGGAATGCTGGTCTTTATATGGATAATTATTCATGTTAAACTTTTTGTCTTTGGAATACCCAATGATGCTCCAGTTTCTCGATATGCAATGTGTCGATATTTTTGGATCAGATTATACTACCGTTGCTGGTGGACCTACCAGTTCTTGGATCATCGCTAATATTAATCCGTGCAAGTTTAAATTCTTGATAAAAACCAAAAAATTGTCGACTGATGTAATGCGTAATTGCCAAAACAGAAACAGAGAGCAACTCGGCAAGTCATATTGGTTGAAACAACATTGCAAAAGAATTATTGCGCGAAAATTGTCTCGGCTTAATTCCATTTACAACTGACTCATCAACTGACAGGTCGCCCATGTTGTTCTGAAGGGTACATGTCACATTCCTTTTAGTCTTCACTGTTTACTGGTGACCAACGGGTAATAATTAACGGTTAGTTCTTGAAGCTATTCTAAAATGTCATCGTTTTGTAGTGTTTTTAAGTGTGGAATGCAGGGAGAAAGAGTCCCTTTTTTTCCCGGCTGTTTTAACTAAGCGAAGCTCTACAAAGTCTATCTGACTACCAACTGACTTATGAGTGATTTTTGGGGTGACATTCACTGAGACCTAAAAGGTCTATTCCCAACTGACTTAACTACAAGCTGGATTTCTCTGAAATACTTTACAGAACATGCGAAAACACGCTTCAAATCCAACTAATCGGTTGCCCTTCAGAATAATATGGCCTAACTGTCAAAGTCATGTGTTCTGGAATGGTGTATTTTAAATCTTATAAAAAAATAGTATGGGTGGAATATGATTATAATGTTGAATGAAAATCGATTGAAGGGTAATTTTCTGCCCGCAGCGCAGATATTTTTTTGCACATTGTTTAAAAATAGCCTTTTGACATTTAAAAGTCAACAAAAATGACACGACATCCACGTATGCTTTGAAAAATGAATGCCACGCTTCCAGTTGAACTTAATTCATATACAAAACAGTAAATTTTCGTTATATGAGTTAATTTCCTTTGTAACATCAAACACGAGTTTTGTATTTAACGTAGATTTCAATGTAACAATCAGACATTGTTTATACATGCACGCGAACGAAACGTCGAATTAACTGTTACTTTTAGTGCTGTCTGTTTATTTTTCGATGCTAAATCTGTATTAGCCGAGTTTTTATGAGTCGTTCGTAATTGGATGATATCGAAGAACATTGAACTGCATCCACATTTGTATTAAATAAGGTTTTGATTCTTACAATAATATACAAAATAGAAGAGGGCGTTGAAAGGTACAGGCAAGAGATTTTTATTTACTGAAATAGTAAATTATGGTTATAATAATTGGGTGTTCAACTTCAAATTTGACGCCCATAGTATTTAAAGTAATTTGAATAAGTTGCAAATGGGTTATTCAAAAATACAAATATTTTATATTTTTTTATCAGAAAAAAATGGAAACAAAAATTTCTAGAAATTATATATTTATACAAAAATATAATCGAAAACGCTATGGGTACAATAGGCGTTTAGGTGTAATGTTTACTTATTGTAAATAATTAAATTTAAATTGGATTGAATTGATAATTCTCTATTATACAATCACATCATTCCATTTGGTCGGCCTCGTATGTTTTTGAATTGATATTGCTCCACATATCCTCTCGAATTGCCTATTGTTCATTCTTCCAAATGTCCAAAGCATCTTAGTTGTTATCTTCCTATACTACTTGATATCGATTCCATTTCTAGATCATCTCTCATGTTTTCATTTTGTTTTCTGTCTTTTCTTGTTATTCCCTTCATATCCCTTGGATCTAGTCGTGAGTATAGGTGTGACTTATATTACACCCGCACGTTAAAATAAAAAGTCACTAGAACGAACATTTCATTTAACAAGTAAACAAACAAATGAGGCGCTCTAAAGTTTTAATAAAACTTTAAATGGGATTTAAAATTATTTTAGGATAAAAGATAGAATGGCCTCCTCTCAGGATGCTTGGCATCTTTTATTTTAGGTTTAGCCGAATATTTTGGGACATCCAGCCCTCCAATGATAAAAATTTTGGATCCAATGTCTACAGGCTGTTTTTAATTTTAAGCTCCCACAAAGAGTTGAAGCAACAACCACTGTCAGCTATGTTTCCTCGGATTTTTTTCTATATAAATGTTATATTTAGTGTATAATACAACTGTATTGCGCTTTCTACCTTATACATGATACATGAAACTATTGGTATGTTTTAATTCTTACCCAAGTAGCAATTTAAATTCTATAAGGTTTGTATAAACAGCTATAAGATATATCTTATAGAATACTAAAATTCTTATAACGGTCTACAAAACAATTATATGATCCTTATACAACTGAAACGGGCCCATTTTAATACAACTGTTTGGTTGTATAACATTTCTATTGAAAGTTCATACAACTCTTATATGACTGTTTTATAATGATTTATACAGCTACTATAAAACGATTTAATAGTGTGTCACGTAGTCACATCTATAAAATGGGATTGAAGCGGCACTATGAAGGTCTTACAAAATGGTTGTATAATGCAATATATTTTTTTATAATGCTGTTATTTCGAGCACAATGGAAACATTCTGTCATCTAGCAGTTTATAAGATCATTTCATTTTTTAGTGAAGAATATCAGAACCAAATTATGTTTCAACTTGAACGTGCATCATACATTTCATTTGTAGAAATGGAGATTTATCAAAACGACTTGGGCCGCTTGGGCGGACATTGATAGTAAAAATTATCATTTCATTTGGATGTATGTATGTATGTGTGATTTTTGGGGTGACATTCACTGAGACCTAAAAGATCTATTGTGCCCCCTTACTTCTACTCAGTTTCTGAGGAGAGTCTCAGAAACTAGTAGTTCCTTTAGTCCTATTTCCCGGAGGAATTTTAGGATGTCTGCAGGCTTCAACTTAGGCAAATGTTCCTCTTCTATCCAGTAATCTCCCAGGTGCGGTGCTCTATGATTCTGGAGTGCTGTGCAGTTGGAAAGTATGTGGATGGAGGTTTCTTCTTCCATTCCACAAAATCTGCATTCTTCTTCCTCCACTATTTTGAGCTTTTTCAGGTACCCATTCAGGCGACAATGTCCCGTTAGGATCCCTGTCAAAACTCTTAGCGCAGTTTTATTTTGACTTATGCATTCATTTAATCTCAACAGGTTGTAGTCACCCAGAAGAGTCTTTGATTGTATAAGTCCCACTAGATCTTTCCAATGGTCATATCTCTTTTTCTCGGATTTACTTATTTCTTCCAATATTATATTGGGGCTGATTCCGCAAAAGGGTTCAGGCCCCCAGTAAAATATTCCAGTCCCCCTTTTTGCTAGTTCATCTGCTATTTCATTTCCTTCCTTTCCAGTGTGTCCTGGAATCCATAGTGAGGTAACTATGTTGTTCTCGCCTAGTTCATTGAGTTTGTTTAGGCATTCCCACACCATTTTGGAACTGATTACACAAGAGCTCAGTGCCTTAATGGCTGCTTGACTATCCGACATTATGATAATCCTTTGTCTCCTGTATCCTTTATCAATATTGAACTGGGCGCATTTTCTTATGGCGTGGATTTCCGCTTGAAAGATACTTGGGGTTTTTCCCAAGCTTTCAGAGTGTTTGGTTCCTTCATTTGGATGGTTTAATAGCACAAATTTTGATGCGCCGCAAATTTTACTGATAGATTACAGGTATATATTTGGCAAGAAAATGAAGCGCTTCAATTCTGGTTAAGTTTCAAGTAGATACTTAAAAATAATCAAATAGAACATCATAATAAAATACTTTTTTTATGACTTTAATAGTTTATCACTTCATATGGATATTCTTTCACAATATGATTATCTAAATAATGATAAAGTCACATTTTTCCATATAGGTATAAAAGTCTTATAAAATGATATTTTTGATATTGTATGAACTGGCTTATAAGGTATTATTATATCATTTTAAAAGAAATGATCGTATAATGCGTTATAGCATATATTGTAAAAGTCACTATAGAATCATTTAATACAACAATTTTCTTTAAAAAAACAAAATTATCGCAACAAAAGGCTTAATAGGAATAAAAAGTCTTTAAAACAACGCTATTCGACTATTATACAACAATTCAGTCGTCCTCTTATGATTTCATTTTGCTAGTTGGGTTGTTATCTATAAGTTTATTGTTTTTTGGATGTCATTGCTTCCTTTCGCAAGAAATTCAAGACTGTCATCAAAGATCGAAAGGAGCTTGAGGAAGAGAACGCACCACCACCACTCACTAGAGCGAATGAGCTGATCTGGTATACAGAGCAGGAACAAACTATGCACCATAACCGGGCTACTTACGGGACACTTTCCCACGAAGGAGCACCTAAACAAAATAGGGCTGTATAACGGAGACCTTACATGCAGAAGATGCAAAAAGGATACCGAAACAGCTCTTCATATACTATGCAACTGTGAGTCGTTGGACCACAGAAGGCAGAAACTGTATGGCAGAAACCAAATGACTCCAGAAGACTTCTACAACCAACCAGCAAAGAACCTGTATGAGCTAATACAGGAAACGGATTGGCTGAATAGGCTGTAGTCAGAACACTAGGAATATCCACAATAAGCCCAGGAGGCTGAGGTGGTGCCGGCAAAGAGACGGCTGTTTTTTAAAAAGTGAGCCCTTAAACAATAATGGTAACCAAACAAATCACTAATATTCTAATCATACTATACGTCACATTATTTGTTATTTGCACCAACATCGGGCAACAGAATGCCGTTATCCATCAATTCGAATCAGACGCAAGCGCATTAGCTTTTTACTGTTTATGCAGAGCAATTACAGATTTCAAACTATTAACTGTCACCATGGATCTCAAATTGTATATTCAACCAGAGAAGGGAATTTGATTTTCTGACATTCAAAACAGTTTTTAAGGAATCTCAAACTTATATTCACCAACTTGCGCATTGGAACTTTCAACTTAACCCATCTTTCCTTAAAAAAATAATTCGAATGATGTCCATAACTAATTTTAGTCTTAGTCTTAATCTTAGTCTTAGTCTTAGTCATAGAACGTGTCGCGGGACACACGGTAGGTGCTTTAGTTCCTGACGTTATAGATAAACAATTTGCATATTCCTCGGTGGAGTAGTAAGCTCGCCAGACTCTCACTCGGTAGACTCGGGTTCGATTCCCCGTGAAGAAGTTTTTTTTAATTGTTAATTTTATTTTTAAATAATTATTCTGCTTGATATTAATAACGTCAACAGGTAGACGTTTGAAATATTTAGCAGAATATTCATTATTATAGATAATGGTACGGTACACTTCATGAGGGAGTCCGACTGGCAACATCTACTTATAACAGCATCGTATATTTAAAAAGGGAAACCGTAGCATTATACAAATTGGACATTCAAGAACTGTACGTTTACTACAAAAAAATTAGTGGAAACATAAAATTGAATTGTTAAATTTTCAATTTGAAGTTATATTACAGTTTATAAAAATTTTTATTTTTTAGATTTTTTCTTAAGTGGGTTGTAGAAAAAATATGCTGTTCGACTCGGGTGGATTGTCAATATCGCACTTGAACGATTGAGCACTCCGCCTACGGCGTCGTGCTTAAACTAGTTGCACAAACTACTATTTCTATCAAAATATGCCCTTTTACATTTAAAAACAAGCTGCCAAATGTCAAATCAATTTATCCATCCATTTTAAAGTTTCGAATTAAAACATTCAAGTTTTCAAAATTTCAACACCCCTTATTTCGAAAAGTAAATGTGCTAGACCCCTTAATCCTCATATCATTTTGTCCAATTTTACGAGAGGAATCTACATGCAAACGTTGTAATTACCCTTAACGTTCGAGATGCTCATAACATGTTTTTGCGCGATCGTATTGAAATAAATTCCGAATAAAATAATTTAAATTTCTTCGAAATGAACGAAATGTCAAAAGTGACATTTATACTTCTCGATCAGTTTAAAATATACCTTGCATTTGGTGAAATTGTTTTTATGCTATTTATTACTTTTCCACGTCTGAACGGTAAGTAAATCACTTATACCGACGTGTTAAACTTAGAAAGCAGTAAACACAACCTACCGTCCTGACAACCGATGCTGTAAATAAACAAAAAATATCAATCGCGCAAAAAAAATTATGGAAATATTAGTAAAAATTTATCCGAACAAATTCAAGTAGATCACCAGCACTGCGAATACCAGCTTTGCATAGAATTTTAATATAGCATTGGTGGTTCAGTGGTAAAATGCTCGCTTTCACGCGGGCGGCCCGGGTTCGATTCCCGGCCGAAGCATATAAATCGCTGCTTCGTAAACGAGAGAGAGAGAGACTCAGGAGAGAGCACACGCACGCAAGCAAGGCACATAACGAAGCAACGTAACATAACGTAACGTAACGGTCAGATCTTTTGCGTCGCGACCCCCGGTCGCTCAAACATAACCTGACGTAAATGTTGATTTTTCTGGCAAAACCGGCATCATCATATAACGTTTTTAATTTCTTCCATAGTTCTTCTGCTGTTGTGGTATCTTTGATATGAATAAATATCGAAGTATCTACTGTTAAAATGAGCTTGGCCCTTGCTTGTATCACTTTGTTGGCATCTGTTTCTGTTCCTTCTATGCATTTGGAAAAACCATCCAGAACTAGTAAGTTCTCGGCAACAAACGCCCATTCCGTATAATTCTCGTGACCTTTTAGTTTAGGTACACTCGCGATATAATTATAATTATTACTAGCCATTACACACTCAAAAAATACTACTCAAATATACTGGGACTGGGACTGGGCCCATAACCTATTAAACAGAGTGAAAATGAAACACGTGTATTTAGTTGAGTTATCAGCATAAGACTAGTTTATTTTGACAGAATACAAAATATATGACTTTGACATATGACAGTGATTCATAGATTAATGATGTCATTAAAAAGACAAATATTAGTTTATTGATACAAAATCAACAGTAAAGAACTAAAGTTCCAAAAACATAGCTCCCTCCAACGAGCACGTTATGTATTGAGGTACCACCTACATCGGTGGAAAAGAGCTCTTTGCAACAAGACCAACTTTGCAAAGATCGGTTAAATGGAACCGGGTTATGGAAGTTTTTATAATAAACTTGCAACTCACCTTCTCCCAAAAATTCGAAATTGCTAGGATTGACTTAAACTTTTGGCAAATTGTTAAAAAAGTTGTTGATTGCTCGATAATAATATATTTTTCTAGTTATTCGCAAAAAAACTTTCAAAAACGTCGATTTTTCGTCGAAAAACTGCTACTTTCAGCTGCGAAAAAAATGTAAAGAGCATTATTTTCAGGGAATTACTTTTTCCATGGATTCCTGTAGTTAAAACCTAATATAAAATGTCCACCCTCAAGCTTTTAACGTACACCGACATGATATAGGAAATGATCCTTGGGTTATTCCCTACCTTCTGTGAAATTATCAAGTAAATCTATGCTGGACGAAAAAATGCATGCCAAAATGATATAGTATATTTCATTACCAGTACAGAAATGAGGATTTTTCCGTGCGCGCGTGACAAATTCGACAAATTCGGCTGCGCCTCACACGGGAAGTCATGCAAGAACGGAAAATCCATTTCTGGACGAGTAATGAACGATATTTTTTATTATACTTAGGTACCTGAAATCAACATAAACAAAAAATATCTCAAAAAATTATTAGGAAAATCGGCAATATTTATTTTTATTTTTAAAACAGTAAAAATGTAAGTACATACAACTCAAATTAACAAAAAAAATACAAGTAGGTAATTCTAAGAAAATTAATTTTGGACAGAACCGTTATTATTAATAGTAATATTTATTGTACAATTCGTATTATTGTTGAAGCTCAATCCCTTTTGCATTTCTTTTTGTTGAACTAAAGACTCTGCTAACGATGTTGAAGCGGAGTGTTCGTGTGTGCTTTGGTTCTCTTGATTGACTGTTACAGATGTTGTAGTTTCCAAGTTACAAGGGCTAAACAACTTCCGTGATACTTCAATTTTTCAACCTGGATTTCACTGGTAATAAATCTGCACTCACTTCTGCCGCTCGTTGTAAGATATTTTCGGGAATATCCCGATTTTCTTCACAATCTGAATTCATTTTTACAAAATGTAATAAATACATAAATACTTAATTTTCACTGACAGAAAATAAAATTTGTCATTAATAAATAAATCGTTGCTATAGACACATTACTCGTAAGCGCACGGAAATAGGGATCGGGAAAAAATTTCCGTGCGCTGTTCCGAAAATGTCATATTTACTGTATTTTATAAACAGTTGAAAATGTAGTATTTTCTGTTAAGTATAATAAAAAAACACTTTCGTAACACTTTTGATATTTATGTCTCAATTAAAAACAAGTTGACTGAGGAATTTACTTCATAGCTTCATTAATCGCGATTATTCATTGTTTACAAAAATCGTTATCAATATGTGTTTCGAAGAAATAGGAACAATGATAATATTTATTGCAAATAGCAAAATATCTGAACAATGGAAAATACTTTTTTTGCAATAATAATGAGTGCCTTAGCTTCGGGTTTACTTGCGCAATAATCATTTTAATTAATTTGATTCTTACATTACCCGTATATTGTATATATTTTTATAAATTAACAGGGTAATTGATGGTTTTATATGACGCCATTTTGCAGTGGATCGATTGTAGTGCTTTCTAGCGGCACGTATTGAAAGTAGGTACAAGGTAGAAAACTGGGAAATAAGAAACTGTAATTAGTGTACAGCTATCTACTTTTAACTCACTTAGTAATGTCAATGTTGCCATGCTTCAATTATAAACTAACTAGATATTTGAGAGTTCCTGTAAAAAACCAAGACGCACACCTTAAATAATATGTTTGTGGTATTATGAATATTATGTTTTCGTGTACATTTTAAAATTATTAAGTTTATACATAATTATATACTAGGAAAAAAGGTTTCTTACAATTGTGTACTTTATTTGTTTAAATTTAAAAACATAAATATTTATTATTTGCCACACTTCTATTATGGACAAAGATAAGTAAGTGTCACAATGTTACCAGCGCATGGCCTTTTTGTGACACTCACTTATCTTTCTCCATAATAGAAGTGTGGCGATTGGCGAACAATAGATAGACAATGTTCTTAACTTAAAACAAACAAAATACACAACTTTTCCACTTTTATTGATATCACAAATATATTTAAGGTGTGTCTCGGGTTTCCACAGGAACACTGAAATATCTAGTTTGTTTATAATTGAAACATGGCAACATTGATATTTTTAAGTGATTAAAATGTAGATGGTGCCACATTAATTACCCTTAGTAGTTACCTATTTTTCTACCTCAGGCATACTTTCGATAAGTGCCGCTAGATGGCGCTACATTACGATCCATACGATCCACACGATCCACCACAGTATGGCGTCAGCTGAAACCATCAATTGTAGTTACTAGTAGTTGCTTGATCACGTTTTTATTTACTCCATTTCCTTGTATGTGTGGAATTTTATATATTATTTTAAACGTATTTTCCAAAGGCTTGTAGAACTTCAACAAAATTCAGGATTGATTGACAATAAAAGAAAATATGGAAAGAATTCTATCTCGTGAACCGTTATAGTTAGACAGTTACAGATGATGTATTTCTGTTGCTCAAAACGGAATAAAACAACAGATAGCTGGCGCCGTGCTTAGTTGGTTAAAGCGCTTGTCCAGTAAACGGAATATTGCGAGCTCGAATCTCCCTGCGGCATCATAGTTTTTTCAATTTGTTATTTAATAAGCGAACTTATGAATGTGAAATACAAAAGTATCTGCTGAATAAATTATATTATCTTGTATGTATGTTTTTATAGATAATAAACCCTATGTGAGTGTGAGTCAGACTCGCATAAAAATATTATGTATTCGTGGTCGAGCGGTGTTGGGGTTAGATGCTGTAAATAGGGTACAAGCATAAATTTTGCTATTGGTGGGAATTGACGCTTTATCAGGTCTCCTACCTTGCATGCCTATTTTTTCAAAAAAATATAAACTTTACTTTTAAAACGACTTTAAAAATCATTAAATTTGAAAGTCCGCCAAAACGCGCTTTACGTCATAAAGATGGCTGCCCCATGCAGTGACGTCATTTGTTTACGTTCTTATTCGTGTATCACGCTCTGAGTTCTTGTGACCTAATTTGTTTCTGAAAGCTTTAAAAATGGATAAAGCCGAAATAAGCTTTGTATTCCAAGTATTGCATTGTTCCAGTGTGTAAATCAACGTTTATTAAAACTCCAGACAAAATATTTGTTACTTTACCTGGTGGCGCAAGCAAAAATACACTTAAGAGAAGGGCATTACTTTTGTTTATGAAGACCATTTTAATGTAAGTACCTACTTCTATGCTGGTAATTTTTATTCTTAAATAGTTTGAGGTTATGTACCTATATGTCTAGGAATCAACCATAAAACCATCATTTTCTTACGACCACACATCGAAATATGGTTGGTATATATTATATAAATAAAAAATAGTTTAAATCGTACTTACGATAATGCTTCAACTCCTTCCTCTATATTAAAGCAGCTATTTGACTTCATAAAGCAGCATAAATGAGTCTACTTTGGGCATGTTATCAGTTTGTGCTTTTACAAAACTTTCGCTAGCCATATCTTTACTCACAAATTATGAAAGAATCGTCACTGAACACTGAACTAGTAAATAAAATATATTCTTCCAAAATTTTAAAATATCCTCGGAAATATCGAATATTTATGTCCAATTCCACTTTACGGTGACTTTTAGAAATAAAAAAAGCACACACAAACACGTAATGGACTCAAACAAACATATAAATGATATTTTTACGTCGATGAAGCAATTAATAGTTGATTAAAATACCGGCCATATTGACATAAGTAAACACAAGATATATGACATCACACGTATCATCGGTAGCGTTCGGAAATCCTCGGGTTGTGGTCGGAAAGTGCATTGAAATTTGAATTTTATTCTAAAATTTGGAAGTAATTTCCAATGGAAACTGGTTTATTTCCTGTTATTAGTACTTTTTGATATCATATTTACTATTATAAATTAATATCCAAGCAAAATATGAAATATGCGTGTACTCTATTATGAATTGTAGTCATATGCATCGAATTCTGGACGTGGTGAATTTTTATTTTATTTTTTATATTGTTACATTTGTATATGAGTGATAAATCGAATTAAAAAGTAAAAAAAAATAGTAATTATCGTGGGGCACATGAATCCCAGCTATTTTCTACATTGTTATAAAACTGCCGCATGCGCCCCACGTTCATTATTCATTCAGTATTCATTATTTATTTTCTAACGGTTATCAATGGAAAATTTACAAATTAGGAGATCTCGTTTGTTGGATCATTATTCTTTAAAACTTTCAGACCCGTTTTTTTATTTTTGGTTGTAGTCTTTTTTAACCTGTCAAAGCAGTGACTTTAAGCTGCACTCGTTTTTTGATTCCTACACAAATAGATTGGAGCATGCGCACTGATTCGTATCAGAACAATAAAGACCTTTCGGTTCGGTGCGGCAACTTTCGACTGAATTGAATCAGAATTGAAGATATTCCAGAATGAGAGGATAACGTAAACGTACTTAATGAACAAATTATACGATGGTGAGGGCACATTCATCGTCCACCATCAGAAGAATTAATAAGAAAAATCACCACATGGATCCCACAAACAACCAGACCAAGGAAAGAGCGAAATAAAAATAGAGAAATCAAATAATCGAAGATATTAAAATACTTAAAATTAGAAACTGGAATGAACTTTGCTAGAACAGGAAAAAATGGAGAAAAATCTTAGAGAAGGCAAAAAAACGAACCAAACTATAAGGGGAGCCAAAAAAGAGCGCCATTCGTTTCACTAGTAATGTATAGGCTAATAAATCTAAATAGTCCAGTAAACGAAGGTGTCAACATGGGCAACTGGTCCAGCAAGAGCAATTTTTTTTTAATTTGCAGGTTATGGTAGGCACATTCAATTGCCAAAATGTCAGGTACCTGACCATTGTGGAAGGGTGGGAAAATGGCTCTGAAATTCCAGAAAATCCGTTTTCCCGCGATATCTGCCGATATTTGACCACTGAAGAATTTTTGTTCAGACGAAAAATAAAGAGCAGTTCCTTACCCACAAAAATGATCCCTAGCATTTTTTCGAAAAATTAGATAGTTTTCGAGATAAATGGCCCGAACGCCAACCCGCCGGCTTATAGAGAGCACGCTCTGAGGGCTTGACGTCCACAAGTAAATTACTAATTTTTCAATAACTCGCGTGAAAATCAATATTTTTTAATGAATCAAAGTGCGGATGAAAGAAGGGATCTGTGACTACTAAGGCGTGTTTTTATCCACTCAATTTGTGCTCCTGGGTCATTGGAAACAGGCCAAAATTCGTCTTTGCTAGATTTTTTAATGCTTCCATGGATTTATTTATATTGTTTTTATTAAGAGTTATTTCAGCCAATCATATTGGATAATGGTTCTTTGGTAGGTACTTTATTTATTCCGAAACAATGCTAAAAAATGCTCTTGAATAATGTGTTTTCCAAGAGGCGTTTTTTGTGGATTTCTGGAGTTTTCCCGAGCGCTCTGGTTTATCGGGAATTTCTCGATGATTAACTGTCAAACCCGCTTATAATTGATATTGGGAGAAAGGCTAGAATATCCTCTTTCCGATGGTATAATTTTTTTCGCCCCAGACTCCTGGGTTTTCAGTAAAATCGGGGAAATTCCCAGTTTCCTGAGGGAATACAGCTATTCTTTCTTTATGAGTTTTTTCGAGCAGTTTTTTCTCTTCACAGTAAAATTCTTCCCGGTCAAGCATCATACCCGATGAAAGGTCACATTCTGAACTTTCCTTTGATATTTGTATTAAGTATTTTATTTGATGCATTAAAAAGAAATTTGTCTCTAAATTTGTTGTATCTAATGGATGCCTCATTTTATTCTCGCAGTAGTAGTATTCCAGTGTAAAAAGTGAAATTCAAGTCATTATTAATTTTATTATTATTAAATAATAAATTTTGAAATTTTTATTGATAAAAAACAGGAAAATATTGAAAATTCTTGAGCTTCTTTTTTTGGAGCACATGGTGAGGTTTCATTTTTTAAATTAAGATCTTTAATATTGTTGTGGGTGAAATGACATCTTATGATTTGATAAATATTGTTAATTCCTGTAGAAAAATGGAAGTCGCAGAGGATTTTAGTACGCCCGTGTGTTTTATTTGTGATCAAGCTCTGACTGAAGACGTTACAACGGTTACCCGAGGACTAGAAACGTCAGTTTTTAAGTTTCAGAAAACTACGAACTTTTTAACCACCATTTTTGCAAAAAATATTGGTGAAACGAAAAAAATTGTGGGGACATCTTTTGTAGGTAATGAACTGCTCTTCATTTTTGTCTGAACAAAAATTCTCTAGGGATCGTAGTTCGGGAGATATCGGCGGAAAACGGATTTTCGGAATCTCTAGAGCCATTTTCCGACCCTCCCACAAATTTCAGGAACCTGACATTTTGAGGGTTGAATGTACCTTCTATCACTTGCAAATTTAAAAAAAATTTCTCGCTGGACCAGATGCCCATGTTGTCGGTATTTTTCGCCTTCATTTACTGGACTAAAAGGTTTATAGAATACTACCAGGTTCGCTCATTCCGGGGTAGACCTGTTATTGGTCAGTAGTACTAAGCACTAAATTCCTACCAATCACAACTCTACCACGGAATGAGCTAACCTGTAGTGTTCTATACACCTTGACCACGGAATGGAACTTGTCGCACATTCACGTTTTACAGAAGCAAAAATATGTTTTCATTTTCAATAATAACTAATTTATTGACAGTAAGGTAAAGTGCCCTATTACTGACCACTTAAGCAAATATTTTAGACATCATGTAGTGCAAAATATGTACTAAACGGTCTATAGCTTTTTTAAAAACTGTTCCAGGTAGATCTAATCTTCTACTTTTTAAAAAGTCATGTACATTTCGAATAAATTAAATATAAATAAAATATATACAATTTGAAAGGCAAAAATTACAAAGAACCAATTTATGACCATTACCAAAGGTCTCATAACCAATTCCTAACCGCTCAGTATACCAAATATTGACTTTAGGTATTTACTTAGTAGTAAAAAGCGTCTTCTAAATCATGAGTTTATTCATAAAAAAGTAAATAAAATAAAATTTTCAAGAACTATTAAATACAGTGTTCCATCAAAATTAATGAAAATATTTTATAAAAACTAAAACAATAATTTGTGAAAACAAAATTTCTCATTAAAACAAACAAACAATATTCATTCAAGTATTTATTGCACATATGTAGCAATTATATAGTTTGCATTTCGGAAACACAGTAAATTCCTCGTTTGTTCAAAATATTTGGTTCATTAATTTTTCTTATCACCTCATCACTTCTATACCAAATAATGTCTCGTGGATTTGGCCACTTCCAATTTGGACCACTTTGGGTCATTGCACTAATCTTGTATTCCTTTTCTTGTTCTTCTTCTTTGATTTCCAAAATTTTTCCCGGAAAATTTTCGGTGTTATAGAACACCACGCATTAGTCCTCAACAGAATAGATTGTGTCTAATTCCTTTTCTTTATTGTTTTTTGCAACGGAATCATTATCTTTTAATGAGCCCTCTTCCATCATCCTTTTGTTGTTTTTTCTTTTCGGTCTTTGTTTTGAAAATGTCTCTTTGGTTTCCTCCATTTTTTCAGCTCTTTTCAATTTTTCCTCTTTTCTAGCTGTCTTTTCTTCCTCTAGTTTCCTTTTAGCAGCTTCTTTTCTCTTATAATATTCCTGCCACTCAGCGGAAGTTGCAACTGAAGGTATTTTGTGTTCGCTTAAAAAACACATGACGTGGATGACAACATTGTTGTCAGCATGTTTGTTTCCAAGAAAAATCTGAAATCGGTTTTCTGATAAATGCCAAATCAAATCGTGATCAGTTTCCTTACCATAAGGTGACCTGCATAATAGGGTTCCCTTTCAAATCATGTTTCTTTTTATTTCAAATACCAAGTTCAAAGTCAGTTAATGGTTTATAAATTAATGATATAAATTAATCAGATATTTGAGGAAAAAAATGTAGTTTTTCTCCTAAATTGGGAATGAAATGACTTGTAAATAGATTCAGAACCGATGTCTGACCTACACGAGACCAAATTATGATCACTTATTTTGCCAAAAATTGACCTGAATATCAGAACAGTATCTTAAATCACTTTTATTTCGGTGCTACATCTCCAAATCAGAGTCACTAAAAGGTTACCGAATTTTTAATTAATACTGTTCAATAATAAAAAATAATTCATGTAATCTTGCTCCTGAAACTGGGATTAAAATGATTTTATTTGTAAACAGACTTGGAACCGATGTGTGACCAACACGAAACCAATTTATGATCAATTTTCATCCCATAAACTGACCTAAATTTTACAGCCTTAACATTTGTACAATTTTAAATGAAACATGAACATTATTTGGTCTTAGAGATCCGTAGTCCTTTATTTTTAACATGTTGTGATAGAACACCAAGTTTTTTTAACAGTAACAATGTAAACTTAAAAAAATATATCATCTATCAAAACCAATTAGTGACCCTCTGGTCAGTATTTGGAACATAATTTAATTTCAGGTGCCTATAATTGACCAAGCTAATTTTTGGAAATTAATTTGATATTCACGTTCCCAGCTAATGTAAATCATCAAATATATCCTCTTTAATAGTACAGAATATTATTTTGACAAATATATTCACTCACTTTGCTGTTATTCGCCACTCACCAAAAACACATGTGTTAACTCGACAAGTACTCAGAACAGTCTGGATGCAATCCTCCCCTACCACCGAACATTTAGAATCATTTCACGGCAAATTCAAACATATTTGAAAAAAAAAGGATGATTAAATTGAAATTAGACATATTTAGAAACTAATATAATAACATATCTTATATGTTCATATGAAAATAATCTTATTTTATACCGTTATACAAAAAATCGGTCACTATTTGGTTACTGGTCACTAATTGGTCCTTTACCTTACCTACTTGATGTGTTGAATTTTATGTTGATAGACCTCAGTCAGCAGGCAGTGTTGCCAGGTGAAGGGAATTTAATAATTAAAGTGAAGAAAATTCGTTCGTAAACATTTATATTTTGATATCTTGCAACACTGTCAGCGGGCTGGTCTCCCCATGACGTCCAGGGGCTGTATTTTTGACTGAGGGAGTGAAGATTCTCGAGAAAACAGATATTTTGTCTTTGTCAATGCAGTGACAGAGTATCCAAGCAGAATATAGATAAAATATATGTTCTCTCGGAGAGCTCCACTCCCCCAGTCAAGAACACAGTCCCAGGTCGCTTTGCCGGATAGTGCCGCATGAGCTAACCTGGTAGTATGCAACAAGGAACATTTTCGTTTGCAGCACAGCAGTTTATAGTATTTGAATCTTCCAGAAATGCACTATCTAGTCTGGAGTAATAAGGTCCTCTCGTTGCTTCTGTTATTCACCTATTGATCGCGTTTTTCAAGCTCAGGTTTCAATTTCAAAGTCGCTGAAGGATTCTGAAGAAGAATTAGAAGTTTTTTGAATTGATCTATTCTCGATAGTTATCTATTTTTTGACAGCATGCAAAATTATTATTTGTTTTGGTATTATGCAATTTATCCTATTTATACAAAAAAGAAATCTAGTCAGTTGCCAACTCTTTTTATGCTATTTAAAATTATTATCTAATGTTTATTTTTATTTGTCACTTCTAAAATAGCTCCCGTGATCTTATCACCTAAATGTTTTATCCCAACATTACTGTTGTCTCAAGTGTTTACTACTGTCTATTTATTTTTAAGTGTAATGAACACGAAGAAGTTACGTAAATATCGTTTCCTACTTCTTGACAAATCTTCCGACTCGAAAATGTTTTTGTGGGTGTTTGGTATTCGGTATGTCACATTTCCTTATAGTTTTCGCTATTTTATGTCTAGAATGCGACGGCTTTTCTTTTCGTCTCGCGTTTCGACCGACTGCTGGAAAACATTAGGCGCAAACTGAAAAATTTTAAGTATTTACAGAAATCAGTCTGGCAGAAGCACTGTTGAAAGTTGTTTCAGTTCATGGAAAATTAAATGTGAATTCTCTACGTAGTTATTTCTAATGAAATATTCGCTCTCTATTATCGTTTTTTTGTAAATATTGTAAGGGTTTGTTTAGAAATGGCTGAACTTTTCTTCACACTAAGGAATCATACATTTCTTGAAGTGAAAACTTCCTTAGGGACGTTCTCGGGGACGTTGAGCAATCTTTGGGTGAACAAAAAAATCATGGATTTCGCGTCATCGTCACGCTTTTATGCAACACACAATACAATTAACAATGTATTATGTGTATAGTTGGAATAATACCCTTCTTGGTGTGCGTCATCGATTGTTAATGTCCTTCTAACACATTACGTAGTAAGAAATGGAAGAAAAGGCAGGTCTGTGATTAATCTTGATCAAAATATCATAATAATGAACCGTTTAAATGTATTACAAACGTTAACCCTAATCTTTGACTTGAAAACATTTGATTGGTTGATGTTTAGATTACGCGCAAGCGCAACCTATCAATCGAAAGTTCAAAATACTATGAAGGCGTTACTTTCGTAGCGGCAATAAGTCTTACGTCTTTTTCTACTGTCACACTGAAACCAAAAAATGAAGAACAATCTTCAAAAAATTGCATATATCAGATATCTTGTGAATGCGACAAATTCTATTTAGGTGAAACATCTAGACCATTGAAAGTCCGAATAAGTGAACATAAAAAATACATCAAAGATAGGGAGTTCTTTAAGTCGGGTATTTGTAAACATGCTTGGGAAGAGGGGCATAAAATTCAATGGGATTCGACAAAAATATTATTGAAAGAGCCCAATAATAAAAGACGAAAAATCAAAGAAAGTGCTTTGATACAACTAAATGCAGATAAATGTGTAGCTAGTATTTCAGCCGAATGTTACCAATGTTAGAAAGAGAAATTTCCAATAATCAATAACCTGCGTTATCAGGATAGCATCATAAGTTTTTATCCAGGTTTTCTTATGATTTATCATTGGAATAGTTGTTAATCGATACACACTTCAATACACAAAATCACCAAACTGAGTTATACATGTTTTGAAAACAAAAATGATCATACACAAGAAAGTAACAACAAACGCGTTTTATTAACAACATTTCCAAAATAAGCTAAAAAAAGCGCTATCCCAATAAAAAACCGTTCCTGGAACGTGCACTTCACTGGATTTCATTTCTAGTAGACTATCATATCGTTAGAATGTCATAAAATAAAATATTTTATTTCACATTTTACCAGAGGTGTGATCTACTATGAATGGACCTTAATAAAATTTGACAACAAAGTTTTGTAGTTTTAAACTTCAAAATATTATTGATTGTTTAGTTGTCACATTTTTTCGTTGTGTCAGTTAGGGATAAAAATTAATTTCTACTTATTTTTTCTTGACAACGGTAGCTGGAACGCTACCGAAACGTTGAAATAAAGAATTTAAAAATATTGTGGTTTAATTTCCCAAGAAATTAAAAAAAGAATGAATAATATACCACAAGGAACATACAGAAGATATTTAGACACAAGGTATGGGCCATCTGTTCCAAAATATTTTAGAAAATTAGATAATTTATAATTATAAGAAGCTGGCACTTTCTGAATGTTCGGTTAATTTCCTTCGCCGATGCAAGAATAATGGAGTCATACCAAGAGGACTAAGGTTACATCCTGCCTACGGAGGGAGAAAAATAACCAGAATATTGGAAAAAGCAAGTTTTGCTATGGTACGAGAACGCCTTCAACACCATAGATATAAAGTATTCAATATCGAACAAGATATCGTAGGTATTGAAGATTTTCTTTTTGATACGGTAACTAAAATTGACTTCGATAAAATAATATCAAATATAAATATAATATATACTACAACGTATAAAAAACAAATTCAAATCCGAAAGTTTAAAATATTATTTGAACAAAAAATCCAAAAAGAACTGAATAATTATCATCAAAACAATGTACCAAACACCATTAATTTATCATTAATTTATCAAACAAAACTTTAAATTCTTCAGACGTATTAGTTCTTTCAAAAGGTTTAAATTTTGCTTTGACTCCAAAATCAATACTGAAATTAGACATAATAAGTTCAATAGAACAAGTAAGTAACGAATTACCTGAACACGAAAGAGAAGAATATAGGGTACGATGTAAAGTCATATTAGAAAAATCTATTCATTTAAAAAACAATACTACAAAAGCAGAAAAAAAATCAATTAAAAATCTCAAAGAAGATGATTCTATAATTATTTTACCGGCTGATAAGGGCAATTCTACTGTTATCATGAACAAAGTTGATTATGATTCAAAAGTAATGGATTTATTAATAAATGGCCCTTATACTAAGCTACCAAATGATCCTACCAAATCTATTGAAAACAAAATTTATAAAACACTTTTCAAATTCAAGAACGAATTTGCTAGTCGTGAAAGAACAATGTTAACACCTAAATACAGTAAGCCACCACATTTTTATGGTCTGCCAAAAATTCATAAACAAAACATACCATTGACACCAATTTGTAGCACTATTAATTCCCCATGCAGTAAACTATCGAATCATATATTGAAAATTATTGAAACCCTCGCGGGACAGACAAATTCATACATCAGAAATAGCAATCATTTTATAGAAAAGCTATCAGATTTGAATTTCAACAAAAACCATTATTTGGTCAGTTTTGATGTAGTTAGTCTCTTCACGAATGTACCGGTACAAAAAACAATAGAACTTGTCCAATCTTAATTAGAAATTGATCAGACCCTTACAGAAAGAACCAAATTGAGCGTAACAGCAATAATAGAATTATTAAAATTATGTATAACAAAAACATATTTTCAATTCAATAATGATTTTTATGAACAGAATTTCGGTCTTGCCATGGGCTCTTGTCTCTCACCAATTTTATCAAATATTTACATGGAACATTTTGAAGCCAAAATAGTAAATAATCAAAAATTAAAACCCATTGTCTGGTGGAGATATGTAGACGACATCTTCGCAATATGGCCTCATGATTTAATATCTCTTAATGATTTTAAAAAAAATATAAATGAAGGAGAGGAATCTATAAAATTTGAAATTGAAAATAACAATTTTTTGCCATTTTTAGATGTTCTTATTAATAAAACATCTACAGGGTATGAAACAAGTGTATACCGCAAACCAACACACACTAATAGATATTTGAATTTTGACTCTAATCATTCTATAAGCGTTAAAAAAGGGATAGTAAAATCTTTATACGATAGGGCCAGAATCATTTGTTCTAGTGATGATCAATTTACAAAGGAGAAAACTTTTTAAAAAGATGTTTTAAATAACAATAATTACCCTGTAGAATTTGTAAATAAGGAGATTAGGCATATGGAGAGGGGCTCATTGTTAATACCCCATAACAATAATATTAATAATTCAGCTAACATAATTTTTAGAAACTTGACAATACCGTATTTTAGAACTAGTTTAAAATCGAATAATACATTGAGATCAATACTAACAAAAACGAAACCAAAGAATGAAGAACAATCTTCAAAAAACTGCATATATCAAATATCATGTGAATGCGACAAATTTTATTTAGGTGAAACATCTAGACCATTGAAAGTACGAATAAACGAACACAAAAAATATATCAAAGGTAGGGAATTCTTTAAGTCAGCTATTTGCAAACATGCTTGGGAAGAGGGTCATCAAATTCAATGGGATTCATCAAAAATAAGATTAAAAGAACCCAATAATAAAAGACGGAAAATCAAAGAAAGTGCTTTAATACAACTAAATGCAGATAAATGTGTATCTAGTATTTCAGCCGAATGTAGTCAAATTTGGTTACCAATGTTAGAAAGAGAAATTTCTAATAATCAATTACCTGCGTTATCAGGATAGCATCATAAGTTTTTATCCAGGTTTTCTTATGATTTATAATTTGAATAGTTGTTAATCGATACACATTTCAATACACAAAATCACAAAACTGAGTATCCATATTTCAAAAACTTAAATAATTATACACAAAAAAACTATCAAGAAACGCGTTTTATTAACAACATTTCCAATATAAGCGAAAAAAAAACGCGCTATCCCAATAAAAACCGTTCCTGGAACGTGCACTTCACTGGATTCCATTTCTAGTAGACTATCATATCGTTGGAATGTCATAAAATGAAATATTTCATTTCACATTTTGCTAGAGATATGATCTACTATGAATGGACCTTAATAAAAATTTGATAACAAAATGTTGCAGTCTTAAACTTCAAAATATTTTTTGATTGTCTAGTTGTCAAATTTTTTCTGTTGTGTCAATTAGGGATAAAAATTAATTTCTACTTATTTTTTCTTGACAACGGTAGCTGGAACGCTACCGAAACGTTGAAATAAAGAATTTAAAAATATTGTGGTTTAATTTCCCAAGAAATTAAAAAAAGAATGAATAATATACCACAAGGAACATACAGAAGTTATTAATTTCATAACCTATTTGAATACGATCCTGATGATTTTATTTATCAAATTTGAGGTTAGCTATATGTCAAAATAGCAAATACGATGCCGAAAACCCGGATATACGTCACAATTGATGACGCACACCAAGAAGGGTATTATTTTAACCCTACACTTTATTTGAAGGGGTTTATTTGGACAAATTTCGTTCCATCATAGGCGTATGGTGAAATGATTGAAAAGGGATTCATTTATTTATTCAAACTTCTATATCATGGGCGTACGATGACTTGAAAATTTATGTTCATCATAAACGTACGATAATATTTTTGAGTTGTTAGATTCATTCCTAAAAATCCTTATTCATCATGGATGTACTATATATTTTTTATAAGGGATTGATTTATTAGTAAATCCCTTACAATGGGTGTACGTTGGAATTTTTAAATGCGGTTAATTTATTTATCCTACATGCCTACGACTGGATTTTTATGAGGGATAAAAAAAATCTGTATCAAGAAAGTACCTGCCATAAAATGTTTGTTAATTTATTTGTAAAAATTCCACCATACCATGAGTGTGCTAGAAAATGTATAAAATAGATTCATTTATTTGTGTTTTCACTTCTATCGAACTGGCTAACTCTTTTTTTTGTTCAAACATGATTTTACTATTTAATATTAATTTATCCTTTATTGGATTTGCGAAAGAAATTTTTATTTTTACCCTGTTTTAAGTTAGAGTCCTTTTCAGGGTTTTATTTGAATTGAATCACAAGTGAATTTAGGACAGCTGTGGCTGTGCACCTAAAGCATGATCCATTTGGTTAATGTCAGCGATGTATCCCGGTTCCCATCATTGCGGAAATTGAGATGCAGGGAATTGGGAAAAACATACAAGTAATTAAATTGCCTCGTAAACTGAAAACTACTGATGAATACAATATCTTTACTGGTCCTCGTCTCAGCTACTCTAGTGGTAAGCAGTTCCATCTGGATGTGGGCTGGGATATCACTAGTATATATCAGATAATGTACTGGACCTAATACACTTCCTTGTGGTACTCCTGCCTTGGCGTTTTGTGTGAGCACCTTTTTACGTTACTTTGTAGGTTCTATTTATGTGAAGCTGTTCGGCATAAAATGAAATAAGAATTAAATTCGTTTGAAACTGATATCAATAAACTCCCTTCCATGTTTACTGGCTAGAGTCAGTTGCAGATATTTGACTTCTTGTCTTCATTCTACCTCGCTTCCATGAAGTTTTATGTTTTGTTTTCTTTCCTTTTTTTTAGTAAATGCTCTTAAAAGTTGATTTCTGAAAATAGTAATATAAAATTAAATTTGTCAAATGTTTCAATAAAGGTTTTGCTTTTTCTAGTAATAACAAACTTGCCAGCATGTAGATTTTTTCTTTATTCAAAGGAAGCTGGAAAAATAAATGTTACAGTTGTTCTTTTTTATTCGCCTGTACCTCGTCATAAATTGAAGGTGTTTATTTAGAAATAGAAAGCTTGTATGATACTCTCAGATGTGAAAAGTGTGGATGAAATTCAAGAAACAATATCCAATCATTCTTTACCTATCTCAATTTACATTTGATTATTTATTATTTTACATAAATAATTAAATGACAACCTCTAGAACCATCTTCAAAGAATACTGGAAGAAGTTAATCAGAGCATCAATCATTTTGAGGAAATTGAAATATAAACATAATTTATTTTTGGATAGAATATCACAAGTTTTAATAATCTTAACTTATCATTAAAAACATACAACTTAAATTAGAATACACACATGAAAAAAGGTTAGGGATATTGAGAAGCCAAATTTTTGTTTAGCGGTTCCGTTATACGACACAATTAAGCTAAAATATAATAAGTACAATTGGCAGAAGCAATCGTGAGCCCTTTTGGGCGTGTTCATGTCGCTGTAGTTGTATTTTTGTAGTAACAATTCGATATTTTGAATCTGTTAAGAGATATGTAAACAAAGTCAAACGTGCTAAATATGTAACTCTAAATATTAATAAAAAAAATTATATTGGACCAAAACTAAAACTACCGTTTGCCCTGAATGTCTATATTTTCAAATTACATAACTGTACTAATGTCGTGTAAAAGAAGGGTTAAGTTTCTATGGAAAGCAACAAAATATGAACTGGTTATAGTCCAGTGTTGCTGATGCAAAAATGTAAATTACCCGAACTTACTATTCAATTTATCAGAATTTGTCAAAATTACCAAAAGGACACATTGGTTATCTAAATAAAGTCTTCGACCCCAGTCAATATGGAGAATCCCCAAAAACAATAGCCATTTTATATATCCCTTCTAGAAAATATTCGAAAAACTATTGGATCCAAATTAGTGAAATTGTCTAAAAATCGGATAATCATCCTCGCATTGACAACGCTGATACAGAATGAATAAAATTATGTATGTTGATGAAATCACTCGGTCATATTATTTCGATTATTAGTCCAGTAAATGAAGGAGGAAAAAAAGGCAAAGTTAACATTAATGACGCCCTGTTTTCATCTTCCGGTTGGAAGTTGCATTTGGACATCATTAAACATGAGACAAATTTCTGCATGAAAACGCGTGCGAGTGCGGAGAAAATGGCCACAAAAGACCAGGAAAATAGGTTTTCAGCCAATATCTC
The DNA here is from genome assembly GCA_910591695.1 of Galerucella pusilla. Classification (NCBI taxonomy): domain Eukaryota; kingdom Metazoa; phylum Arthropoda; class Insecta; order Coleoptera; family Chrysomelidae; genus Galerucella; species Galerucella pusilla. The sequence continues at coordinate 404,384 of CAJUYI010000011.1, read as the reverse complement.
CTAAAATATGGCAGTTAGAGATTTTCGGTTCTGATAAAAATTGAAGTTCAGGTCATTTCCTACAAAAATGGTCTTCATGATTTTTTTCGCAACATTAATATTTTCTGCAAAAAAATCGGGTTGAAATACCGGAAATTTTGAGACTTGTGAAATATGCAAGTTTTGTACAAAATTTAAGCTGGGGGTGTTGGAAATCCATTATTTTCAATGTTTTGGATTGTGGAAACCAATTGTAGATCGCGCCACCACATTTTACAGATTGGGGAAATCCTTGGTGCCATAAATGAGAAACCCTGTAACCAGACACTTTTGATGGATATTTATGTTTCCGATGGTCTTGTTTTCCTCTCAGATGAGGCCTCAAGATATACTTATTAGGAAAACGGGCAATTAGATTAATTCTAGCGAGATGGACCTCACCAGTGGACCTGAATCTAGCAACAATCAGCTTTGCACATGTGGCAAAAAACTGAAGTTCATTAGGCTTTTGGTAGGGAAAACTGAAAATGCCTCAAGAGTGAAGAATATTTACCCATAATACTCAGCAAATTTTTGCAAATTTTTTACAACCAGACTGATTGAGGTTTTTGGAATAACGAGTTATAAACGTTCTCTATGTTTCATTTATTATAGAAAAATATATTTTTTTAAATTTATTTATCAACGGGAGAACCCAATATAATGATACAAGAATAATACATTATAGACTAAAATATTACATAGAAATTTTTTAACAAAAGTACAAGAGATTCGCGGGTTAATTGTCCGTGAATTGATGAAAAAAGTATATAAAAATACATTGCAATTATGACATAAATCTGTTCGTCACGTCAAGAACTTCTTCTGGGTCTAGAGCTCCCTCTAGCTCTACCCCGTCAACAACTTCTTCTGAGTCTACAGTTTCCTCTAATTTTACCTCTTGGGATAACATATTATTATCGCTGTATTTATAATTCGAACATTGGCGTGACTCACACGAACCACAATTAGATGAGCAGACGACACGAGCGCCACGTAGAGCACACGCGCGGCGAACGACGGAGGAACGAAAGTAATAAATTATAGCATATACATTTACATAGCATATACTGGTTTTTCCCCGGGGTATCAAAGGTATGACTTATATACATCGATGGAAAGGTGGGAATTCCCCCGTTACACTAGTTAAGGTGTTAAAATGTTATAAATAAAGAGCAAGGAGAAAAGACCACCAAAAAAAGTGCGTTTTTTCCTTGAGCCCGCGTTTTCTAATTTTATTGAAAAATTGACGACTTCGTCAAAAAAAAGTAATTGCACAATCGAAAGGTAGACATTGTTAGCTTTCAAATGATGTATCATAGGGACCAATCGGATCATGTATAAATTTGTAATTTATGGTTGTTTACAAAATTTACCCGCGATCCAAAAACAGCAAAAATTTGGGATTCAATAAACAACGATTAAATGAAGATAAAAAAAAATTAGGGTATACAAATTTCAGGGATGACAAAGGACCTTATGAGAACCCATAATCAAGAAAATTTTGAGTAAATTAGTGCAATACAAAAAAAATAGGAACAAATTCCTGGCGAGGTCAAAATTGCCCAGGAGCAGAAAGTTTGACCCGTGTTTCGATATGGCCAAAAGAGTCAAGCGTGACTCAATTCACAGGGTATGATAGCAGCAGAATTCCTTTTTCACATGAATTTTGAGAAGCTCATTATTCGAGGTGCGCTTGGTGCCGTTTTTCTCAAAATCGGTCAAATTTTCGAGAAAAATTATAAGGACCATTTTTGTAGAAAATTAACTGAACTTCAATTTTTATCCGAACCAAAAATCTCTAACTGCCATATTTTAGGAGATATTGACTGAAAACCTATTTTTCTGGTCTTTTGGGGACATTTTCTCCGCCCTCGCACGCGTTTTCATGCAGAACTTTGTCTCATGTTTAATGAGGTACCAAATGCAACTTCCAGCCGGAATATGAAAATAGGGCGTAATTAATGTTAACTTTTTCCCTTTATTTACTGGAATAAAGGACTATATTAACAGAACTACTTGAAAGAGAGACAAGAATTGTTTTATGTGTGAAAATCACAATAAGATCAGTCCCCTATACCAAAACACAACGGTTAAAAGTAAAAAGGGCAAAAAACACACGCACACCTGTTTTGGTAGTGTAACTACACTCACGTTAAATTTCAACCAC
>CAJUYI010000011.1:348446-383751 GCA_910591695.1 Galerucella pusilla | reverse complement strand
GGCCCATTGTGCCATTCCTGCTACCTAGACATCCATGAAGCCGAGCCCTTCAATAAAGGCCACAACCTTTTTCAGTGGATGCCTGCTTTTGTCTCCAGGAGCCATGACAGGGACTCCGAAGATTCGCCTGCGTAATACAGCCCAGTGTGGACAAACTAAGAGAACATGGACTGACGTTTCGTCAGTCATGCCGCAACCCCTACATATGGAACTTTCCTCTATTTCTAGGTTGTAGAGGTGCTTCCTCACACAGTAGTGCCCTGTTAGGAGTCCTGCTATCCAGAGTGGGCCGGAATCCATTCTAGCCGCACTGCGTTCCGACTTGCAAGATCAGCAAGTCGTTCTCGCCATTCGTGAGCAAGTCCTGAGTTGATCGTATATCCACTCAGGGCTTTAATTGCTGGTAACAGACTAGAAAAATCTTCGCAGATAAAAAATTCCGGGTCTTTAGAAAATAATGAAGGTGAAAACTACCAAAAGTTAATTGAAGACTGTAGTGAAGTTGTAACTATCTCTGCAAGAAAATTAGAAGGTAATGCGTTTTAATGAGTTCCTCAGAGGTAAAAACCGTAAAAAGGACATGAAGCATATAAAAGGTAATGAAATGATTGAAATTCTACAATAGGTAATTATTATAACCACCACTGCAAAAACTGTGAACTGTTATATACAAAATAAAATTGACAGAATTCACCAGTGACAAGGTAGTTACCGGCTATATCATCCTTTCGACAAGAGGCTCCCACCAATCAGAGTGTACCGGGCAGAGTCGAACTGTAATGAGAGAAAATTTTTGATTATATTTGTAATTTGATTTATGAAAAACTCTAAATAGTACTAAAAATCAGAAAAAAATCAGAGAAGGGGAACTAAAATGAATTATTTGATATTTTTCGAGAAGGGGGAGAGAAATTATTAAGATTTATCGAGAAGGATAAGAAATTGAGATGTATAGAGAAATCGTGCTACAAATCAGAGAAGGGGAAGGAAAATGATTGAGATTTTTCGAGAAGGCAAGGAAAATGATTGAGATTTATTAAGAAGGGCAAGGACAATGATCGAAGATGGTATACAGTATATCAACATCGCTTCCCGACCAACTGACATAGATCAAAGTGTAATTGTCTATAACAATATCAGAAAATAAGAAAAAGAAAATAATAAAAAAATAAAAAAAACTTGGCAGGACGGGAATTCGATCCACGGATCTCTGGGTAATGGGCCCAGCACGCCTTCATTGTGCTACGCTGTTATTTCAGTCTTATCGAATAGAAGGGTAAAAGCCTTTCTGCAATTAACCCCTCGTATCCTTTCGTTTTTGATTAGCTGAATATGGAGGCATCCCCATCCTATTGACTAATATTTGGAAATTATTAAGAAAGTCAGAAAGATTTAAAATAAAATAAACTGAAATTAGAAATAATGAGATGGGATTGATGCAGAACAGAATCATAATTGGATTTGTAAATTATTGTCAACAGAATAAGAGGAAAAATAATGACAAAAAGCTTCATGGTATGCAAAGTTAGAATTGTAGCGGGAGAAGAAAGTTATTGAAAGAAGTAATTTTCAATTTATTAAAGGTTTAATCTGAAATAAAAATTGAATTACAATAGTTCGGAATGATACATGTAATTATGGTCGCGTTCATCACAACGTAGCGCTACCGAAGCGATCATCAATTTCCTGCTGAACGCGTGTTTTGTTATCTGATCAGATTGAGCGATGTGGTATCAGTCGCCATTTTTTCAATCAGAATTAAAATACGCTACACGCTATCGATTGATGATGCATTAACTGTCATTTATGACATATGTTTAAAACATATGATAAATATCTTCGTTGGGAAAAATTTTAGTTTGTATTTTAGTGAAAATGAGTGAACAGCTGGAGGTGATTTGTTATTTCATCAATACATTGTAAAGTTTGTCAGGCAATTCAACTCTTCAAAGTGGGGAGTTCAATTTATTGTAATTAAATCCCATTTTTTAATGGTTAGAAGTAATACCTTATTCATAATTGTCGTATATATCAAATAAAATTGAGTTGTTATTGTTGTATTCATTGACATTTGACATATTATGTCGATGGTTTTATTAGCCCGTTTAGCAGAATTACGAACTGATGGATCACTCTAAAAATCGCTACCTGATCAACTTTGTTGGGATGAACGCGACCAATATTATGGACAATTAAAAAAAGTTATTGTTTAATTTAAAATGGATGGGTGTAACATAATATAATATATTGATCATAATAGTTAGAAAACATTACCCACCTGTGAACAAGTAGGTATATAGGTATAGTTATTTTCAATGTCTAAGAAACTGACTTGACTTGACTTGAGCTTGGGACGCAATAAAACCATAAAACTTTTCGAATATACCAGAAGTCAATAAAGTATTAATAATAAGTGTAACCCAAAAGTCTTATAGAGTTTCCAGATAATAATTTATTATCCACCAACAAAAAAAAAATAAGGTCCTGTCCCGGCTAATATTTTTATGGCTTTATTGCATCATTACATTACATACATTTTCCCATCTCAGGTCAGGTCAGTTTCTTATTTTTTGAAAAGAGCTATACCTACACAGTAAGACATTTATAGGGAATACATTTATTGAATTAACCGAAAAACTTTTATTTTTACTATCAGTAGCAATAGGCTCATTACATAAACGAATTTTTGTACAACTGTCATTAAAAGTGACACTTTTAATGATAGCAAACAATGTTAAAAACGATTGTTTACATAGCAGCGTGTTAAAAATATTTTTAGCACGCTGCTATGTAAACGTCTGCCATTCACAACAATCTTTTGATTATTTGAATACTAAAATGCATTTTGAATTTATTGTCATTGCAAATTCGCTCGTTTCATTATCAAAATAGGGAAGTTGTACAAAAAACATTGTATGGTATTTGTGTTAAAAGTGATTTTATTTTGTTCGTGAAATTGTTCAATTCGCTCCGCTCATTTCACAAACGTTTTCACTCACAAAATAAAACCTCACTTTTAACACTCATATCATAAATAACTATTTTGAATGCATTTAATTCATTGGAATTTAATTTTAATTTTCACTATTTTTGTTGTCTGGTCTATTTCGTAAAACTGACTAATGTGATGACACTGATGACAGACTTTTTAATTTTTTAATATTCACAAATTGAATTGTTTGTCTCCTTCGTAGTTAAGTAGTGTCGCTTAATGATATTTACTGATGCCTTTTAAGTTTAATTGAATTTGATTGTGTACGACTGACATTAACTGTGATTAAAACTCGAGAGCTTTTTCTTCGACATATTATAACGGATTAGCGATTTTCCAATGTACTTTGTGCACTAAACATGCCACCAAACAATTGTCGATTTTCTTATTTATACAGGGGTTTCCAGAACTAATGGTAAAAAGTTGGGAATTGGCACGATAGTAATATTAGCACTGCATGTTCAACTTTTTCATTAAGGTAAGTAATCGTTTCTCTTCAAAACTGGAAATTAAACGTTCATATAAAATCCTCGTTTATTATTTAGAGTTATATGGAAAATAGAAAATTGAAAAGATATTTACAGAAGAATAGTTGGGATCAAATCTTCATCAGCTTAACCTGTATGTGTTACCTGTTATCAATAGATATTTTGAACTACTCAACTCATTCTAATGCAGTTTTTAGCAATAGATAGAGTGATTCAAGAGGAAGGGTATCTGTATAACTAGCGACCCGCCCCGGCTTTGCATGGGTTCAATATATCGTATATTATATATTATATACAGCGTTGCTGAAAAGTCTCGCATTATCTTTGAAATGGATAAAGGAAAAGTTTTGAAATTCTAGGACGATTAATGAGACTATTCTGCAATTTTAGAGCAAATGTCAAATGTTTTTGACGTCAGCGTGTAGCGTACGGCCGTGATCTTGAATTTTTTTAAATTACAACCTAGGTCGTGTGACCCATCACAAAAAATCTCATTTTTTTCTCTTTCCAAAAATAATCATCCCAATGTATCACTTTACTACAAAATGTCCTATACAATATCGTTTTCATTTTTCTAAATTAAAGTGTACCGTACCTACTAATTTTTGGACTTTGGACTGAACAAATTACATAATTTATGTTCGAATGATTTTTTTTCATCCACAGTTAATGGAAATTCGCTTCGGATAACTCTATACGACGCTACCGGCAAATCCAAATCTATTCTTAGTCACCGGGCGGAGAATTTCTGTAGGTAACTGTTACAGTTACCGATTCTATTTTAGAAATTGTAATTTTTTGACGGTTATATTTAATAGTCGGTGCACATTATATCTGAATCAACCGAGATAGATATTTTCGATTACTAGAACGCGCCATGGAATGTTGGAAATGGTGTTGACTGTGTTTTGTGGTGACAGAAGATTCACGAACACTTTTAGTTTAGAATGCAGATGTTGACCTAAAACAAAAAATGGTGACGAAATGACTTTTGGTTAGTTTATCTTTTCCGAAAGATAAATAAAATCTATTAATCGTGACTATTTCACGCACTTGTCAAATGAATCAATCAGGAGCTCTAGTCAAGCTCGAATTATCGACACCAAACTTGACTTTTGATACTGATTGGCCTGCTAATTTGTGTATGTGACAGTTAAACGTCAAATATAAATAATCCTGCCTGGCACACATCTAAAAATGAGAAGATTTGGGATAAATTCCATCGAATTTATCAATGTAAAAACGTGAGAAATAATAACCATCAATATCTAACAAGTACGTTAACATTTGTGGAAATTAGTAATTAAATTAGGATCATGCAGCTAATCACTAGAATGTGATTATCTCTCAAATCGATGGGATACTAACAAATTACATTTTTTTGTTAAAATTATGTGACTGGATATTTTTTGGAACTTTAGTTCTTTACGTCAGGTTATGTTTGAGCGACCAGGGGTCGCGACGCAAAAGATCTGACCGTTACGTTACGTTACGCTACGTTATGTTACGTTGCTTCGTTATGAGCCTTGCTTGCGTGCTTGTGCTCTCTCCTTAGGCTCTCTCTCGTTTACGAAGCAGCGACTCATATGCTGCGGCCGGGATCGAACTCGGGCCGCGCCCGCGTGGAAGGCGAGCATTCTACCACTGAACCACCGATGCTATATTAAAATTTTATGCAAAGCTGGTATTCGCAGTGCTAGTGATCTACTTGAATTTGTTCGGATAAATTTTTACTATTATTTCCATAATTTTTTTGCGCGATTGATCTTTTTTGTTCATTTCGAAGAAATTTAAATTATTTTATTCGGAATTTATTTCAATACGATCGCGCAAAAAATGGTATGAGCATTTCGAACGTTAAGAGTAATTACAACGTTTGTATGTAGATTCCTCTCGTAAACTTGGACAAAATGATATGAGGATTAAGGGGTCTAGCACATTTACTTTTCGACATACAGGGTTTTGAAATTTTGAAAACTTGAATGTTTTAAATCCGTAACTTTAAAATGGATGGATACATTGATTTGACATTTGGCAGGTTGTTTTTAAATGTAAAAGGGCATATTTTGAGAGAATTAGTAGTTTGTGCAACTAGTGTGGATATGATGGCCATATCGCACGAGGACGAAGTTTGAGCACGACGCCGTAGGCGGAGTGCTCAATCGTTTAAGTGCGATATGGACAATTCACAGGAGTCGAGCAGAATATTTTTTCTACGACCCACTTAAGAAAAAATCTAGAAAATAAAAATATCTATAAACTGTAATATAACTTCAAATTAAAAATCAATCAACCATTAATAGCGCCTAGACCTAACACCAAACCTGAAAGAGCTTTCAAACTGCACCGCTGAAATCCCAAAGACATTGAAATTCCTCAAATCAACTAACCTCTACCACAAAATATAAACTAGTGATATTTTACCGACTATTTTACATGTTTTATGTTTTAAGATAGTGTATGTATTAATATGTCTTTTTGTCTTTTGTACAGTGCCAATGGCCATAGTTGTCGAGGCACTTAAATTCTAATGAAAAAAAAAATCAATTCAATTTTATGTTTCCACTAATTTTTTTTGTGGTAAACGTACAGTTCTTGAATGTCCAATTTGTATAATGCTACGGTTTCCCTTTTTAAATGTACGATGCTGTTATAAGTAGATGTTGCCAGTCGGACTCCCTCATGAAGGGTACGTACCATTATCTATAATAATGAATATTCTGCTAAATATTTCAAACGTCTACCTGTTGTCGTTATTAATATCAAGCAGAATAATTATTTACAAATGAAATTAACAATAAAAAAAACTTCTTCACGGGGAATCGAACCCGGGTCTACTGCGTGAGAGTCTGGTTTGCTTACTACTCGGCCATCGAGGCATATGCAAATTGTTTATCTATAACGTCAAATGTATTACTTACATAATATTTGCTTATAAGGAACTAAAGTTCCTACCGTGTGTCCCGCGACACGTTCTACCTTTTTACAAAAGTAGCGCTAATTTAAACAGCAAGAAAGCTTAGCATACATTCATGCATACGTGGAGCCCTCTACAAAATACACCGAAATAGGTGGAAAATGATGATTTCTCATATCAAAAAACCATTTACCACCTTGGGTCCTCAACGTATATCAGAGCAGTATCAGCGAAAAAATCAATGGTACCTGTACAGATATGAAGAAGTAAGTCTTTCATGTATATCATAAAGAGTAGTGGTCCAAGTTCATTGCCCTGTGGAACACCAAAAGTACAAGTTGTCTCACTGCTAAAGAACGAGTTAACCTGGACCCGCTTCCTGCTTGTTAAAAAGTTTCTAAGCATATCTTCACCACTTCCCGTACTCCGAGGTACTCAAGTTTATCCTTGCTGGGATATTCCGAGGTTAGTCACACCAAACAGGAGTTCGCCTACCGTCAGACTCCACATTAATGGGGATGCTACTGCTCCTTGTGTACATTCCTTAGATGTGCAGATGGAGACGATGTTATTAATCGAAGGCACCTCAGATGAACGAGTAGTGTTGACGTGGTGGTGTATTAGTGGAGCGGACATGGTGGGCTTTATACATATAGAAGGGATAACGTCGGCTCTCAGTGCGTAAAGATGCTCTCAGCGTCCGCTCGCGTCAACGCGTTACCTCTATCTGTACAGAGTTATAGGATAACATGCTGGTAGCTCTTCCGTTTGACCAGATTTAAACATCCTCTGTATTCGCCAGAAATGGATCTCAGTAACTACTATTTGCAGAGATGAAATAACATTTTTCTACAATCACATTGAAAAGTAGGCTTTTTCGCTTGCCATTGACAACGAAAAGTTGACGTTTCTTGAGGAGAGTTACTTTACGCTCGCCGAGCGTAAAAAATGGAAAAACGCTCGTTGCCCATAACAAACGTTACTACAAACACAATTGTACCTATTGACAGTGACAGATATAAAAGTTTGAAACATATTTGAATTGACATATTTAAACTGACAGATTTTAAAAGTTTTTATGAATTCTACTTTATATTTGTTCTTAATAGTTACAATGATTGCAGAAAAAATGTTGTATGTATTACGAGCAAAAACGTGACATTATTGCTTTCGAGAAATTATCATTACTCTCAAGCAATAATGTATCACTTTTCGCTCTTAATACATAAATAACTATTTTAGAGGAGTTTTTAGATAATACTGAGGAATATCAACATAATTCTAAGTACACTTTTTTTCATTCATTTTCTACTGACCTGTACATATAAATTTACAATTAAAGAAAAAATCTTTATCTGTAGTTATTGTAAGAAAATCATTTGTTTGTTTACATTCTGGCGGAACCTTATCACTGTTTATTGTGTATTTAAACATTTTGAATATTGGCAGACGCGAGTCGTTTTTTCCCGATATTTTTTTATCAATAAACAAACAACATCCTCTCCCAAATATGAATGTATGATCAGTTTGACTACAAATTGACTTATTAAAAAAAAGGTAGAACGGATATTCAAAATCCGGTTTGAACTTTTACTCGTTATTTCTTATTTGGTTCGTTCTACATTATTAAAAACATTAGACATAAAAGTATGTGGCGAGAAATTGAAAATTAAACATTAATTTTTTATGAAAATAGATTAGATAGTTGAAAATCAGCTTCAATATGTTTGTGGTTAAAAAGAACATTATTTTCTTTTTTTGTTTGTTCCCTAGACGTGATAATAGATGAAGTAAATGCAAAAGACTTCATATGCCATATGTTATTTTTTACATACTTGTCAGCATTTTATCACACATTGAAGATATAAGTTTTGTTTCTCTATTTCTGTATTTTTTAAAACCGGCTACAAATTTAAAATCGAACTTTTTATAACGCATCCAGAACGACTACAAAGTATTGCATTGAAAAATTGCCATTGTAATAGCAACAAAAGTAATAGTCCCATGGAAACTGCTCTTTGCCCACATAACATGGCACAGATTTTTGTCAAAAAGTGGAGGACTATTTAAAATTATTTTAAAAAGGATCAAATCAACAAAAATCTATCTTTTTGTATACTTATCATACATCCTTTCTGTTTTATTTAATATGTAAAGTCCATTTCTGCAAACTTTTTTCTTTTTCCTCCTAAATGAGAGATTATTAAATACTATTAAGTTGAATAAACCAGGCCCGCCCTTGCCTTGTCACTCGACTGTTGGGTTTCATTTTAGGTACAATTCTTTTAAGAAGGTCGTAAATGGTCGTATTTAGATGATTGCAAAAGTGATATAGACTATATAGTTCGAAAAGTATTTCCGGTAATAATTAAAGCTTCAGAGAGATGTTTCATTTTCTAATTTTAATTGCAAAATTTGTTAGTTTGGAACTAAACACGCAACTGACAAACCCCAACGATTTTATAAAACAAATCTGAATTTCCCAATTTTCTACATATACCTATCGACTGATTTTTAACGTTTTACGGCGCAAGACGAATTTCTTACGAATCAAATATGATTCTAATTTCTTTAATAAAAATTTTTTTTACAGATTTGCAGACAAATATTGTGACATAACCGAACCTAATTAAGGTAAGATAGAACATTTCAATATGTTTAAGTTTTTATTTGTCTTGCATCATGTACCTACTTGGATCGCAAATTTCGTATTCATGTAATTATTGCTTAACGTCACTCGCTATGTGTGGTGTCATTAATGATGGCCAAAACTACAGAACTAAACACGAATTACGTTGTAAATTCTGCAAACGTTGGCGATATTAAAAACTCAACTACACAAAGTCTAACATGATACAGTGCCTTTTCTGAAACTCGCTTTAGTAAGCTCCAGTAAAAGATACGGCAACATCGCGTTGTTTTGAGATGACAAATGGTTAAGAGTTTGTCATTGTTATGATTTCACTCAAATTTTTCAGGTTTCCTCACTCCCTCCTCTTTTCATTTATATTTCTTTTTATTTCCACTAAACTGATAGTGTCAGATAGTACAAACTACGTTGGTGTCGTGGAAGTGTAACTTGTGAACAATACCAGCCAATCAAACGCTTTGAATAGACTTTGTGTTTCTATGATATATTACTGGTTGGCTAGCTAGCAAGGTCCTTAAAAGAATACTTATAAAATGAATAAACTCAGACTCAAACACCGATGAATGGATACCTCTACACTGGTTTGGATTCAGGAAAGAACTTTCAACTAAACCACAGATTATAAAAAGAACAGATACGAATCCCGGTAAACATCAAACGATTTTCAGCTCCGTCGTCAATGACCTTGGACCTTTCACTCGATATGGCCGCGATGTTGCCAGTTTGAAATATTTTCTGAATTTCTTACCAAATTGCAGTGGTGACTCGGGAACAATTTCTAGTGCCGGATCTAGTTTTTTTGGAAGTTTCCACTAAATCTTTGAAACTGCGCCATGAATTGAAACAATAATCTTAGTCGAATATATATTTATGTATTTATTTAATACCTATATGTACATTCCTATGATTTGTTATAAATAGTCATTACTCTTGGGAGATTAATTAATAAATAATACATTTTCAGATAACACAAATAATTTCAAAAATCAACCAAATTTTAAAGTACAAATAATTCTTAATTTATTTATTATCAAAAGGAATACAATATACACCTATGCAAGGGAGAATTTTGATAATAATATGTAGCACCAAAGTTAGTATCATAAACTTTAAAATTTCTTTTATCATAGACCGAGATATTAAATTAAATACTCTCATCCCTTGGAAATTTAAAGAACTTTATCTTTTTCCGAATAAAATTTATTTGGACAGTCTCTGTATGAACAATACACTCCGCCGTGATGTTTATCCATTTTATAAGAATAATAATCTATAGGTACCACTTTATTTTTATAGTTAATATTACCACAACGCACAATCGATTAGTCAAATAACACAATTAATATCGCCGATTGAACACCTTCAAACAATGAAACAAACAAAAATAGCGTTATGAATTTTGAAAACAGATTACAAGTGATTTTGAGCATGTTTTGACGTTTTGATTATGTTAGGTTAGGTTAGCCGTCACCGTTATTGTGCATGGTTGCCGAGGATGTGGTTTGTGAGAAAGTATATATAAATGGTATGATTTTTATACATTATAATCTTTTTAATTGAATAATTCTTTTAATGTGAATAAAATTGATTTAAAACAAGTAATTATCGAATAATTGTATCTGTATAACTATCACACTTAAAAAAATGCTTATAAAATATTTGACCTATGATCGTAAGTTGAAGGAAATATTATGCAAATTGACAACCCTGTTGACAAATTTCGCGAAGCAGCCCGAACGGAGTCGACATAAGACGATGGGCATTTAAATGGGTATGTACACCCATCTCTCTCTCTTTTCACTGTTCTTTGTCAAGCTTTCGTATCTGTTCTCTTTATAATCTGTGACTAAACAACAAATCCACAGGATAAATCACACAATAAATCAAGCACTGGACGGGAAAAAATACATCAGTGTTTTTAGACGTTATAGTCAAGCATTCGACAGAGTCTGGCACAAAGGCCTATTATATAAAATCAAAAACTGTCTTCCAATCGCATACTTCAAACTCTTAAAATCTCACCTAAGCGACAGAGAGCTCAAAACAAAAATTAATGAAAGCACTTCCGATAATTATCCAATAAAGGCAGGCTTACCACAGGGGAGTGTATATTAGTGTGTGTATATTAGAGTGTATTATACTCGGCTGATCTACCAGCAAATAATGAAACCTTTTTCGGCACCTTCGAATTTGTCACATTCATATTAGCAAGCAATAAAAGTCCTGTTGTAGCTTCCAGTATTTTGCTGACACATTCAAACGACATCTAAACGTGGCTGAGCAAATGGAAAATCAAGACAAACGAAACAAAATCCTCCCAAGTCTACTTCACTCTCAAAAAGACCATCGCGTTCATTTTTGTATGAACAATGTACAAATACCACAAGCTACTAACACCAAATACTTAGTCATGCTCCTAGACACATGGTTAGGTTAGGTTTGTGGTGAGTGGGTCTACCTAGACACATGACTCACATGGGAAGATTATATAATTGAAAATGCAAACAAATCGATCTGAATATAAAAGATCTATGCTGGCTAATGGTAGAAAATTCAAATGAACATTCGAACACTAGCTCCCACTCTATAAAACTACAATCAAGCCAATCTGGATGTATGGTATCCAGGTCTGGGGTTGTGCTAATAAATCAAATATAGCCATTATATAGAGAAGTTACTTCAAAATATCTTCTGTATGTTCCTTGTGGTATATTATTCATTATTTTTTTAATTTCTTGGGGTATTATTGTTCATACAACAATAATATTAATAATTCAGCTAACATAATTTTTAGGAACTTGACAATACCGTATGTTAAGGGTTTGTCAGAAAGAATTAAAAAAATTGGTAACCAATTCAATATTAGAGCTAGTTTTAAATCGAATAATACATTGAGATCAATACTAACAAAAACGAAACCAAAGAATGAAGAACAATCTTCAAAAAACTGCATATATCAAATATCATGTGAATGCGACAAATTTTATTTAGGTGAAACATCTAGACCATTGAAAGTACGAATAAACGAACACAAAAAATATATCAAAGATAGGGAATTCTTTAAGTCAGCTATTTGCAAACATGCTTGGGAAGAGGGTCATCAAATTCAATGGGAATCATCAAAAATAATATTAAAAGAACCCAATAATAAAAGACGGAAAATCAAAGAAAGTGCTTTAATACAACTAAATGCAGATAAATGTGTAGCTATACTCGATTTGAAATTGGTTGATAGTAATAAATCATTTTTAGCAGCCGATTCCATAGGCGCACCTACCTGACGAAATGTAATGACTTACTATAAATTTTATAGAATTTCAAATAGAAACATTTTTCCAAATTTACTTGTTTATTGGTTGCTTTATTGTTATTAGTATTATATTTATTCAAATACAAGGGTAACAAATTATGCCACACATCCGAATGTTCACTAAATTATATAATTATTGTGTTTAATATAAACTTAAACCCACCCGAAAGCACGTGCATGAGTGCAAAACATCACAGGTAGAATCCTACCGCTTATTGTTCGAGCCTCGGGTTAAGCTTTGTATTCGACGCCCTTATCAGATCTATAGGAATGGAAAGTTTAATAAATGCAAAAGGGTCTATACCTTCAATGTAAATACTATTTAAAACTTGGCAATTTAGGAGGACCACTTTGTATACGTGTTTGACGGATTTTAATGATTTATTACTATCAACCAATTTCAAATCGAGTACCTATAGTATTTCAGCCGAATGTAGTCAAATTTGGTTACCAATGTTAGAAAGAGAAATTTCCAATAATCAATTACCTGCGTTATCAGGATAGCATCATAAGTTTTTATCCAGGTTTTCTTATGATTGATAATTTGAATAGTTGTTAATCGATACACATTTCAATACACAAAATCACAAAACTGAGTATACATATTTCAAAAACTTAAATATTCATACACAAAAAAACTATCAAGAAACGCGTTTTATTAACATTTCCAATATAAGCGAAAAAAACGCGCTATCCCAATAAAAACCGTTCCTGGAACGTGCACTTCACTGGATTCCATTTCTAGTAGACTATCATATCGTTGGAATGTCATAAAATGAAATATTCCATTTCACATTTTGCCACAGATATGATCTACTATGAATGGACCTTAATAAAAATTTGATAACAAAAATTTTGCAGTCTTAAACTTCAAAATAATTTTTGATCGTCTAGTTGTCAAATTTTTTCTGTTGTGTCAGTTAGGGATTAAAATTCATTTCTACTTATTTTTTCTTGACAACGGTAGCTGGAACGCTACCGAAACGTTGAAATAAAGAATTTAAAAATATTGTGGTTTAATTACTTCAAAATACTTCGCAAAATAGCCGATGCACCGAGGTATGTGTCGAATCTAAACCTACATAAAGCCTTAAACGCTAGTTTCTTGATAAGGGTTTTAAAGGAATGAAGTACCAAACATCATAAACTACTGGCTATCCATGAGAACAAATTACTCCATCCATCCGCTCCATCCGCAAGGCGGTAGAAGACTAAAAAGAAATTGGCCAGCAGACCTACAAAACGGGTAAAGAGGACTTAACGCTGGAGAAGAACTCATCGTGCCATCACAGTATAGAGTTCGTTCCTATACTGTGGTGCCATAGTAGAGCTTACATGCTCTGAAGCCATCCCATTAGCTTCAAAAACTGCTAATAAGGCCGAAAAAAATAATATCAAGAGGCTTTTCATCACTTTTGCGCACTTTTATACACAATATACTATTGTCCATAGCTCGTACAATATAATAGTACATTGTTTACCGGGTAGGAAAAGCTTAACATTCCTGGACGACTGTGAAGATTGCTAAGTCGAGGCGCAAGCCGAGACTTAGCAACACAGAGTCCAGGAATGTGGCTTTTCCTACGAGGTAAACATACTATTTTTCCGCAAATCGTTTAAAATTCGACAGATATTGATTGATTTAAAAAAAACGCCGATAATTTTATTCCCAAATAAATGGTGCTTTGAAATTCCTAATAAAATTACTTGGGTTACTATGGAAACGTATTGAGGTTGAATTGTCAAACTTGACGTTTATAAATTTAATTGCTGGTGTTCTCGAAAGTAAAATGATAAGTGATGATGAAATTTCCATTCCTGGGACTCCTCCAGAGCTGGTTGAGCCAGTGAATACTGCTTCATTAGAATTATTGCCAAAGAAATCAAGAGAAAAGTACGAAAATGCATACAGACGTTTTATGGATTATCGCATGAGTAAAAATACGAGTTCTTTCTCAGAAAATGTTGTAATGGCATACTTCCTAGACCTTTGTTTAAAGATGAAATCTTCAACATTATGGGCCAATTATTCAATGCTGAAGTCAACCCTTGCACTTAAACACAATGTAGATATATCTACATACTCAAAACTTCGTTCTTTATTGAAACGGCAAGCTCAAGGTTATAGGGCAAAGAAATCTAAGATTTTAACGAAGGAAGAAATTGAAAAATTTATCCAGGAAGCTCCAGATAAAGAAAATTTAATGATTAAGGTAATTTACAAGGTTTTAATTTCTATTTAGATTATAGCTTTATTTATTTTTTAGGTGGCTGTAATATTTGGTATTTCTGGGGCCTGTAGAATGGATGAGTTAGTCCGAATGACTGTACACGATATAGAAGACTTAGAATCTAAGCTTTTAATCAGCATACCTGATTCGAAAACCAACAAACCAAGATCATTTGTAATTAATCAGATCTACTTGAATGTTTATCGAAAGTATGTTTCGTTAAGACCAGAAAATATGAACAGTGACCGACTTTTCTTTAAATATCAAAGCGGAAAGGGTTGTAGACAAGTGGTAGGAATTCATCAATTTAGAAAAATGCCCAAAATAGTTGCTACTTATTTGAACTTGGTAAATCCGACAGAATATACTGGTCACTGCTTTCGTCGGTCTTCTGCAACAATATTGGTTGACTCTGGTGCCGACATAACTAGTTTAAAGAGGCATGGCGGATGGAAGTCATCAAACGTTGCTGAAGGATATATCGAAGAATCGCTTAACAATAAGGTTGAGGTGGCAAATAAAATTTTCACAGTACAAAATATTCAACAAAATGACCCTACCACCCTGCATGTTGTCCAAAATGTTTCTCATAGTTCTAAGAGTGTTCCTCCAATGTTCAATAATTGTACTTACTGTCAAATTACTGTAAATATAACAAATTGATCTTAAAAATGTATTCAGCAATGACTTGATGTTTTTGAAAATATAAATTAATTCCTTATAAGCAATGTGTTTTCAATCATTTATGTAGAACACTAACAACTGTACGGAAATATCATTTCCTTACAGTAAGGAAATGACATTTCCTTACAGTAAGGAAGTCCTGACTTTTTCTTCAAGAAATTTTGACAGGAATGTCAAAATTTCCTAGCGATTTGCGGAAAAAGTCGTTTTCAATTACTGGACTATGTTGCCAAGCACTTGACATAGTATGAGTATCTAGTAAATTTCAAATGAAGTTTATTAAATAATAGTCTTGTTTTTATTTGGTTACCTATAGATTAGTTTCAGCCAATGTGTAACAATGGCTTTAGTTATTGTTTTCAAACAAAGTTTAAACGTCGATGACGCTTTACGGCTAGTGAAATACAGTTGCTATACTCAACGTTGCTGCACGTTAAAAAAATACGTATAAATGTATTAAGATATAATTCAGTACCAATATTGTATCTGATAACTTACCTTTCTTACAGAAGATAGCAATGTCAATCAATCAGGTTCTTGTTCAAAATAATTGATTAATGAAGTCACGGTTCTTTGCACTGGCTGGTCAATTGTTTCGGCGTGTGTGATCTAATAAGAACACTTTTACGGTTAGGTTATCAAATAAATGACATAATACGAAGGAACGACTCTGTATCTGTACTTTGTCACGTGGAAAACGGTTTTTATAAGCTATAAATGACAGAATATTGTAATAAAAAAAACGTCGAATTTCTGAAATACTATATACCTTCTTCTACAATCAAAATAATTTCGTGACATTAAAATGTTGAAATCGGTTATATTTATGTATAAAAAAACACGAAAATAGTTTTGAGATTGCATAATTTCTCCTCGGTCACTAGCCTCGAGCGTAAATGATAAATGTTCGAATCCTACCTGTGAGACAGAATCCATTGCGTATTCTCCTGAAAGAATTTCACATATATATACACTGAGTGTATTTTTAATACAGGAACGAGTGTCTTGGATTTAAATAAACACGTTCAATGGTATCTAACATACTTACACACATTGTTGCTTCTTTTGTCTTGTGTCAGGTGATGTAATAATTTAACCCATTTCTTTAAAGAATGTATTGATAAACATATATAAAACAACGTAATCTGTAAAAACTTGCACATATCATTCGATACATCACCAGTTTAATCAAGTTAAGCGAATAAACCTCTATCAACTTCTAAAATGGTATGGGAATGCATAGAACATTTTAGGCAAGAATAATATCGTTTCATTCTTTTTGTACAACTGCCATTAAAAGTGACATTTGTAATGCCTGTCAAACGTGTTAAAAGAAGATGTTTACAAAGTAGCGTGTTGAAAGTAAAATACTTACTTTACTTTACTTTTAACACTGGTGTTAAAAGAGACATAATGATTCAATTACTTCCAATATTATAGTATTATAATGTATTAACATTAATTGTACAATTTGAACAACTGCTGATATTAATGCCCTGCATTTTTGAACTAGCCGAGTTGCAAATTACATCAGCATTAGCACTCAGTTCATGAAATGAAGTGTATGTAACGCTGCAGCTTGCGGACGGCATACTTCTTTCAGCAATTGTCTTTTTATGAATAATAGATTGATCGATATAACCCTCAGCTACTGTTGTATACTTCCATCCTTTGTGCTTTTTCATCTCCTGAGTCTACCAGCAAAGAAGCAGAAGACTTTCTATAACAGTTATGTAATTTGATTCTTTATGGTTGGTCTCTTTTTCGTAGTGTAAGTTGTTTCGACAGTTTTCTCAGTGCGTGGTAGGTAGGTGCCGATACTGTCATCAATGTTGTATCGAAAAAATTTACCTTAATAGCAACAATGTATTTCTTATGGGAATGTTAAAAAGCATTGCTTTTGTCTGAGTGGGTTATTCTGTCATCCTCGCCCTTATCATCTCAAAGAGGGACGACAAAATGAGGTCTAGCAATTACAGACATATTAAATAATAAATACATGAATTACGACGTTGCAAGATATAAAAAATTTGAGCGGAGTAGAACTGGGTATGTCTTCTAAGATCTCATATCTAGCTTATTCGGTACTTGAAGAATAATTCCAATATCAAAAAATCTCTAATACCAGCCATAAAATACGGTTGTAACACCTTGTATAAGAAAACCGTTTCTCTATTTCCCATTTAAATTTTCTTTATGCAGTCTCAACAACCACTGAGCACTTATCTTTCAAGTACCATCGCCACTTCAACTTGAATTCTGTCTGGCTCTATTGATATTCCCCATTGAATTCTCTTTTCTCTCTGATACGATTTATCACGATAGTGTAGTGTATAATTAGAGCGTTGAATTGCAGTAGTGTCTCGACGTTCTAATTGTAACTATATACCTTGACACTCGATGTTAGTAAAAATAAAGTAAAATTTACTGTTTGGACCCTTACCTTGTGTAATCTACTCCTATTACTATTGCAAATGAATCCAACTATTTCTAATTAACTCCACTATTTGATGAAATCTTTTTCGGAAATTCTAATCAATTTTTCACGTTGAATATTTAATAAAATATTGGTGGATCCATTATCACTTTACTCTTATATTGGTGTAAAAAAACTCCTGTATCTGTCTTTTCAATATCTAAGGAACTGACTTGACTTGACTTTTCGGATTTACCTCCTGAAAAATACGAAAAATAAAGTATTTATAATAAGAAGGACTCAAAATATTGAAGAGTTTTCAAATAATATTTCATTATTCGCCAACAACCTTGTCACGACTAATACTTTTATGGCTTTATTGCATATCATTATCCCAGGTCAGGTCAATTTCTTAGATCGTGAAAAGAACTATACCTCATATGGATGAAATGTACCTTTTTACTTATGTTAGTTAAATTCTATTATGAATTTATAATTTTTTTATTATGTAAATGATTGTTAAGTTAACGAAAAAAAAATTGAACCATTTTACTTGAAATTAAAATAATCCGACAACTCCCCATGTGCTCGGCAAAGTTTTACAAGCGACTCGAGGTTATCGCAGAACGTGGTTTTAATATCTTGAAACCTGTTTAACAGCACAACTAGAAGTCATCCCATTTCGCAGTGTGTCGATGTATTATTAAAAAGAAGAATGCGTTACGAGAATCTTTGTCCTGTATTTCTAAATTTTTACTCATAGTATGTATATGTGCTTCTAATATTGCCTTCTATTGTAACGTTTCGATCTCTTCCTGAGTATTTCATTTCTGCTACCTATATCTCTGCCTTGTATGTATGTACGTATGTATTTGGGGTGACATTCACTGAGACCTAAAATATCTATTGTGCCCCCTTATTTCTACTTAGTACTCCTATCCCTGTTCCTTCGATTGCTTTTGAGCCGTCTGTGTACCATGTGTTCCATTAAATGGCATTCTTTCCAAGTTTGGTAATGGTATTTGGATCCCATTCCCTCTTGTTGCTCAATTCCGTAACGAAATCTTTGAAAAGTTATACTTTTTCATCATACCGTCTTGTGGCATGTCCCAGGCTGTATGATTTCTAAGAAGTGAGGAGGTGGTTTTTTTTAATGATTCCATCTCTACTTAGTCTGTATCTAATCTATCACCATCCACCACCATATATGGGGAGGGTGAGGTTGAGAATCACTTCCATGGCTACCGTTGGGCATGTTCTCATTGCTCCTGTAATGCATATATAGGCTAGTCTTTGAATTTTGGAGGTTTTTTCTCGTCGTCAATAGGCTACTCCACGCAATGGTTCCATAAGTGATGATTAATCTTCCTATAGCAGTGTACATCCAGCTTGGGATTTTTGGGTTACAGCCCCAGTTTCTTCCTGCCAGATTCCTGCACACCATTAGAGCCATTTTTCCTTGCATGTAATCTCCTTTTCGTGTTTGTTCCACAGGAGTTCACTGTCTAGAGTCAAACCTACTTGACTTCTTGTCTCCATTCAATCTCCTCCCTCTGATAGTGCAGATGGAGACAATATCTTTGCTCGTTCTCGTCTCTAGTACTCTTGTGGTGAGCAGTTCCGACATCCATTTGGATGTTGTGGTGTCTACACCCCTTCTGTTTAATGCTCTTTTGACAGCCTCATGTGGAGAATTGTCAAAAGCTCCTTCTATGTCCAAAAATGCACATACTACAGTTTCTTGGTTGTCTAGCTAGAGCACCTCGGATATCCTCCGTCAGTTGTACCAGTGTACCGTAGATCTGCCGCCTGTCCGGTAAGCATGCTGACATGGGTGGAGAGGTAGTCTCTCTAGGATTCCCGTTCTAATATGGTTATCAATAGCTTTTTCCATCGTTTTGGGCACAAAGGATGTTGGACTAATTGGTCTGAAGGATTTGGGGTTTGTTGTGTCCCTTTTTCCAGTTTTTGGAATGAAGGTTACTATTGCTCTTCTCCATGCTTCAGGTATATAACCCAGTTCTAAGCTGCTTCGACTAATTCTAACCAGATGCGGTAGAATTTCGTCTTGTTCTTGCTGGAGCAATGCTGGGAAAATTCTATCTGCTCCCGGTGCCTTGAAAGGTGAAAAGGTGATCATGGCCCATTTCAACCTATCGTTACTACAAATGTGCTTGGCCATTGTAATACTTTCTCTCGAAGGCCTATTATGAACTTCAAGAGGATTATCTCCTCTATTTGGGGTACTCCCAGGAAAATGAGTTTCTAGTAAAAGTTGAACTCTTTCCCCCCCATTTCCGGTATATCTACCGTCTGGCTTCCTCAAAGCAATATCTGTGTTTACCCTACTTTTCGCCATGACTTTGTAAAGTCTTGCCGCAGCAAGTGTTGTGTCTATATCTTCACAGAATTTTCTGAAGCTATATCTTCTAGATTTTCTAATTTCCTTGTAGTAGGTGTTTTTCACCTTGGTGTATCTCTGCCAGTCTCCGGTGAGTTTTGCTTTATTAAAAGGTCCCGGGCTTGAGATCTTATTTCTGACAGATCCTTTAGGAGGGATATTTTTCACCTCTCCTTGCTTCCTGGGCTCCGTGGCCTTCTTTCTTTCTTCCTCCTGTGCAAGTCCCTGTTCGAGGAAGCGAAGATACCATCTTACCCCCGCTCCACTAAGTCCACGCCTTGGTGCATCATCCCTTCCTTCGGGTTTACCCAGTTCCGAAAGGAGGCGGGTTTTCTTATTTTTTGTCCAGGATTTCTCCCGAAGACTTCCACCAGTTGGGGAGGTTGAGGGTATAGGTGCCCCTGCCTTTCTCCTCTCCTGTTTTTCTCTAACGAGGTCTGCTTGCGTGTGAGGAAGATGCTCCTTGGGCACATTGGATACATTGCTTCGACTTGTGCCCGGTTGCGGAGCATGCCCGCTGGGTTTTTTTTCTCTTCTTTCCATGGTTGATCCCACGAGTAGCTAGGGAAGCACAAGGTCCACTCCTGCAGAGCCCCGCATGCAGGAGTAAGGGTATTTAAACTGGATGTCCCCAGGTATCCAGAGTCCGCATATTAGCGATCAAGCTTCACTTTGACCAAGCAGTCCTCGGCATGTGCTGTTCTACCTTGTCTTGCTCAACAGTGTTTGATTTAGCACCCACCTTCATATCCATAAGTTGAGAAATATTTTGTCTTGAGAACTTGACCTTAACTAACACCATTCCGGGCATTATTAATAGATCTGCACTACCTTTGTGAACTCAGGTACGTATGGTTTGTTGTTTTAGAGATGTCAACTGTCCTTTGAAACTTAAAAGGGAGAACAAAGTGTCTCTAATACGGGTGCCGGCTCAAGAGGGAATTACAAGTTATGAAAAGGCGGACCAGTCAGCTAAAGGAGATTTCATAGGTCCGGAACCTTTTTGGGGAATTACAAAAGAAGCATAAGAGGGAAAGTCGGGAACTGGCTAGAAAAGGAACACCTACCTAAATGGAGGTGGACATAAGTGCACCACACAAAGAGTTTTCTTTACAAGGTAGATGAAGAACTCTTTATGAGGCTATCGGAACTTTTGATGACGGTTACCGACCTGGTGAGTGGACACTGCAACCTGAGGAAACGTCTACACAAAATGTGAACTCTATGATGAAACGCTTACTCACATACTCTACTTCTGGAAATAATACAACCATCACAACTACTAAAAATCCTTCCAGTAGGCCTATATAGAAGACACGAAGCGTCTGGAATGGAAGTACATAACATGGGGCATGGTACAAAGATTCGAGTGCTGTTGAGCATAATCCAACGAATGAATGAATGGACCAGTGGCATAATTTGAATAATTTAATTATAATGAATTTACAGCATTCTCTTGGTAGTTAATAAAAATTTTATGTTATTGTATTTTGGTGGCGACTATTGTTTTTTGGGTTTTTTTTTTCCCGAGATGGGAAACTCATGTTCGACTGGGTCCTCAACCAGTACCCAGACAGTGTTGGACTCATCCCCACGGAGATGCCTACCAACCAAACCCACCCCAAACTCGCCGTTACTCCCGCCTTGGAATCACTACCCTAGCATACGTCAAGACGGGCGGCGATTGTTTTTTGGGGTGGATATACTGAAGGTACCATTATAATTTTTGTAATCTGTGAGACAAGAACTCCTTTTATGTGAACCAACTTGTAGAAAATAGTATATTAAAGTATAAGTGGATAAAGGTCTTTAAAACACGCGCGATTTTTCGAGCATGACGGCGAAGCCGGAGTGCTCGAAATAGAGCAAGTGTTTTAAAGATCAGTTATCCACGAATACTTTAAAGACCAGTTATCCACGAATACTTTACGCTATTTTTTTTTATTGGTGCACTTTGAAATAAGAACTAAATGTCAAATGGTTGAATTCGTGATGTATGTGATGTATACCTTGCGTTGTCATGGAAATGAGAAAAACATAAACTAATTTGTATTTTGATGGAAGTTCAACCTTATTGAGTTCTGTGAATGTCAATAGTATTAATTTAAATACCATTTCCTAAGATTTGAAAAATCGAAATATTAATATTTCAAACAATATCAACGGCACTTTCCATTTTAATTTATTAATTTGATATTGTTAAATATTGTTCGAATAAAAGTTTTGACGTTACAAACTACTCCTGTCAGATCAATAATAAAAAAATTGTCATTTAGACATGATTTGGACTATAGATTTAGACTTCGTTTCTCGAGCTGTTGATATTGCCACTGTAACTTTAAAACACGCGCGTGTTTTAAAGTTCGATTTAAACACGCTGAGGCGTGCTTTAAATAGGTAAAATGGTTCAACAATAAAAAAAACATTTTTTAACTACTTTTATAAACACTGTAATATTAATTACTTCCTTTTGGCACAGATTCCAATAGTATTCCCTTGCTTTCTCTGTGCAACTGCATTGATAGTTGATCCTGTTCTGGGACTGACCTAGTACTGTATTTTCAATGTTATTTTATTATAAATCAATCTGGTTCCCACAATTGAATTCAAATGAATATTATCTCCCACAAACTAATAGAACATTAAGTAAAATCGTGCGACATGAATACAAATATAAATATAATCGTTTTATTTATACCTTTTTTTTAATTGTTACCTGACCAGAGTTTTAAATAAAAGTCATTTTTTATTTTGGCACATAATCGGTATCGGTACGTCTACAAGGTCGTTTAAAAAAACTTGTGTAACACTTTCGAAACTGTGTCAAGTGCATTAGATGGATATAGACAAAAATAATTAGTGTAAATTGCAATTGTGGAATTATTTAAGGTATGTGCAAAATGTATTCAGGTGAGGATCGGCTCACTGAATTGAAGATTCGGCTTAAAAAAATATTACCCGCTTTTACATATTTTATTACTATTTAAGCTTCAAAATTTTGACGAGTTTACTCACCGGTCATTAAACCCTAAATTGATATAAACAATGCATATTTGTCGATTGTGCATGGATAAAGAGAACAATACCTTTGAATACAAAGCTATTATTCTTTGGATATTTAAACTTCTGGGATTAGAACACCCAAGGGAGGATTTTTCAGAAGCAACACGCCTTCGAAATCTATGACAAGATTATTGCAAAGTATTAATGTTCTTGGTATATTATAGCCGATAATTTTTTTTGACGTTTATAGTATATTATTAAACGAGCAATTTATGATAGCCATAATTCACGATGGGTGACGTTTGCGTCACGAGCCGCAGGCGAGGGGCGCAAGTCACCCAAGTGAATTATGGCCATAAATTGCGAGTAGAATACTATACTTTGTCCACGACACTTAATTTATTTATTAATAAATAAAAGTCAGTAGCGATTTGGCATATTACTAACCTCAAAATGTTGTGGCAGCTACTTCAAATAATTTGACATACATAGAGATGGGCGATACAGTAGAAAGTATCAATACAACGTACCGTTATAAATATATTGTTTTGAAATACTTAATATTAGAAAATATCGTTAAGAAAAGTATCAATACTAAAAATTACAATATTTTATAGATACGATGTATGTCAGAAAAAAATTCCTGAACAAAATACACAGATTTAATAGTTTATTCCATATTGTACCCCCATCTCTAATCGGGAATTATGAACCATAATACACTACAGTGTATTATGAACCATAATTCACGACAGTTGATATATGGGTACCATATACCTTCAGTTAGGAGGTAAAATATTGACTTATTGTTAGGTGGTCGTGGACAAAACCTTTTAAAACTGTGCATTTTTAGTCACGTGTTCAAAAATAGCCAATTGGAAATCAATTACACCGATAAGAACCCCATGGGTAATTATCATTTATGTATTTGGAGTTTCCGGGGTAATTTATAAATAATTCGGTTAGTTCAATAAATACTCAAAGTCCAAACCACAATATTTTATTATAGTCCACCAAAGGACAGTTGAGCTGCTACTAGTTTCGGTACATTAATTACCATTATCAGGCTTCATGAAACAAATACAATTGGAAGAACGCAGGGTTGTTGCCAATAAAATTAAAAATTACCCATATGGTACTGCAATTCGTAATATTGAATTAATTTGTAAAATACTGCTTGAATGTGGTAAGGAAAGGAAAAAGGAGACATTGGAAAATTAGAGACAAAGTAATATTAAAAAACGGACAGTGTGCCACAAGGATTACGGATGATTTTAAATTTAAATTGTCCAAATGGACATTTTTCAAGGAAATGGAAAAGTAAAAGTTGAATTCGACTACGTCGAACTTTAAAAGGAAAATTGTTAAATAGACTTAGACTTTACAAATATTTTCTGTGAATAAGTAAACTTGTTAATTTGACAATAATTATAAAAAATGTCGGTTTCAAGATTTGGAAAAAAAATTATCTCACCGAATATACCTCGAACATTGATAAATTCCAATAATTTTGCTATAACTTTCCTCAAGCATATTGCTTTGAGGTAACAAGCCTCCGCCTTTCGAAAGCCTTCTAGAGCCAATTCCTACTACCATTGTTCCATCACTTGCCATCATTATAGACAGATGTCGCGGCTGGCAAAAATCCATAGAAAAATTAGGAACCTAGTAATGAAATTCTGATATTGATAGATTGAAATGCTATTGTAAGACAGGAAAGAGATGGAATTGTATAAAAATATTGGTTTAATTAAGTCGGAAATGGATTCCATCAATTATTTGAATTCTATGTACAATGGGCTCATTTACATATTTTTATTTATTTTATCATTAGGAAGAGCAAAAGTGCAAAAAAGTGCAAAAGTGCAAAAAACTAGACGTCAGCGAGACTCCTAAGTCGCCTAAAAAAAATTATAAACATTAAACAGCGCTCCTCTCCGAATCTCAGGCGTGACGTCATCGCATATGAATTCTCTCGTTCATAGAGCGGATACCGCGCCGATCGGTTTTCGGTTAGACTACTTAGCTAGTTACAGTATTTTGCTTGCTTATATGATTATTATTATACGTTTTAGCAAACTATAAACAGTGTAGTGTTTGTGAACGTTTAGAAATAATTTAAACTATTCGACACAATGGACCAGAGCCAGAGTAAAAAAACGCTATAAATATTGTGCGGTTCCAGAATGTAAAAGTACTACGATTAAAACATTTAACAAAATATTTATTTCTATTAATATGGTTGCATAAAAAAAGGGAAGCAATGGTAGAAAAGCATAAGAAGACTCGAAAGCATTCACTGATAAGTCAACATACTTATAAAATACGTTGTGAATCCATATTGAGAGGGTTTTTGAAAACCATACGCTTGTATCAATCTAAATTTTTTTAAATACGTAGATAATATTGTTCTCATAGCTTGTGGTGTTATTAATGTTCAAAATTATTTAATAAAATAATGGGTCAGTTCTTCACAAATTAAATTTTATTAATTACTGATTTTTTCCAAAAACAGGTAATCTTTTCAGTAGATCATCAACAAAACGACGTATATATGTTTTAAAAAAAATTATTTCATTTGTTTCAAAGTCCTGATCAGCTCTAACAAATATCGCTTTTTTATCAGTGAGGTGCATGTGCCTTTAAGTAAACATTTGGAACTAATATTACCTGCTTCATCAAAATAAGTTTTTCTTGTTCTTTTCAGCCAGAAACTATGTGTCACATAGTATAAAATTATGATTTAATAAACTCGTGTTTTTGATTAAAAGACTTCATATTCATTAGCAACTCCACTTATGGAAGATTTAACGAGTCTGCTTTTTCAAAATTACGTCCACACATTTTATTTTATTCACTCAATATTTTGTAGATAATTCAAAATACGCGAGGCACGTTACAGTCAGAAGCGTAATGTTAGTGCACATTAACTTTCATATGCGGTGACGTCACAGTCATAGTCTTCGCCCCGCTCTCGGTATGCTTGTTTAATAGGTTGTATTAGGAGAACGACAAATTCTATTGACATGAAATTTTCAGAATAATATTTTTATCCCCAGTACGTTGTTTTACGACAGTTAAAAATGATTTAGAAATTTTAGTAAACGAGCCCATTAATCAAGGATCACCCTGTATATTTATTTATATTGTATTTGTTGGTTCTAACCACAAAGTTTACTGGGTTTAGCACAAACAAACAACAACTGTTAACTAATCTGAAGAATGAGACATATACTAACTAAGAGGAATTACTTCTAATTTCAGGTATTTATATAATGTGGGGAGACAAATATGATAAAGCTTTGTTGATTTTGGCTCTGTTCATACAATGTTTGTTTAATTTAAAAATACAATGAAAATATCGCACCAGCACATATTATTATACTACGCTTTAAATATTAGTTTTAAAAAACCATTCGTTATTTCCATATTTTGCCTAAACATAACTTTTCTTATCATTTCAATTTAATGATATGCGAATGCTCTACATATTTACCAAATAAATACAACGCCACGCTCTGTATAATATAGTAATAAAAAAAGTGTTTGTATAATTTACTAAAATATCTATAAATCAAGGAAAGAGTAGAGTATTTCACTGAATTAATTAAATTTGGAAATGTTTGGGTTTGTATGTTTACAGGGTGTACAAACGTTCCAAGATATTTCGTTTTGACTTATGTCATGATTGTCTTGATACCAAAACCCACAGCAGGTAGTCGTTAATCCGATAACAATCGGCGAAAAGATAATAAAGTATTATTACAGTTTGCTGTAATATTGTCGTATTTAAAGAAGCGCGTTACCAATAGATAACGCTGAATAATAATTATCCCAACGCTAAATTCTGAAAAATATTTCCCAAAGACACTGACCGTTCAACTAAGAAGCAACAACTACTTCCCGAGCTATAGGCACCGACGGATATTGAATTTCACTTCAATGTCAAACAGGGTTGGTTTATCTAAAAGATAATTAACGCCAACCATTCTGGTTTGCAATTAGAAGGGACAACATTCAATAGAACGGTTTCGGCGTATTTGCGTCTCGTCAGTACAAGGTATATGTTATCCGCCTGCGAGCTAAAAGCCTAATCACGGTCTGAATGCCTTCCCGTAACGGAATTGTGAAAGTTGTGACAATAGCCTCATCTTCACCTCCAACTGCAAACCAAAATTGGAAAAATCTGACAACAAACTACGTGCGTTTGAAACAATAAAGTATATGTAATATTGTCGCTTTATTGAATAATATTTTAAATCTGATTTTGAAATTATAAAAACAGCTTCAAAATATTCATAGATAAAATGGAAATTGGAAATTTCGGGATAATTATTTTTAGTTTCAGTACGACACGCTCAAAAACCCACGTATATATAGTCCTTCGCAACTCTAGAACCTTCTTGAATTCACCACTTTTGCGTATGCGGAGCTTCCAGAATTGTCGGGGATTAACCATTGCATTACTCTGTTATGGAATCATCTAAAAAGGTCACATTCGCCAAAATTTATAGTTCACGACAGGACCGGCTTCTGAATTACTGAGCTCGTAACAGTACCATCAATAATATAAGAGGCAAGCGATAATGGAATCATAGCGTTTGCGAATTTGATACTTAACTAGATTTGGGTTAAATAGTTAGTGGTAAATAACTATAAAAACATGCAAATGAAAAAAGCAGCAATTGATTGAAGATTACATGAACGAAATAGAAAAACACAGTCAGGACAAAACTCTACAGCTCTGTTAAGAAATTCAATGGTAACAAGAAAACAAGAGATAACCCCGTTGACAGCCAATTGACAACACCCCGTTATTTCACATATTTGTATCTTAAAATTTCATATTCACATTATCTTTATCATAAATTTTGTACTACTGTTTGAAACATGTTTTGGGTATGAGTCGACGTTAAAAAAAATAAGCGAATTGCTCTTCATTAGTAAATACGTCATGAAAATGAAACATTGTTGTTTGTAAGTTGTGGAGCATGATTCATGGCAGAATAACTTTTTGAATATGCATGAGAAAGAGTGAAATACGGATGGCATGGAGAATCTTGGCCTTCGTTCAACATAACTATCAAGCGATTATAAATTTCATTGTTGCCAACATATTATGTGAAAATGTTAAAAGAATAGGATTGCAATAGGAAATATTTAAGCCCCGTGTATTAAAAATCTGATGGGAATTTTTATTAATATAGTTGTGTCAACGTTTTTTAAATTCTCTTATATACTTACGGATTTTATTACGTTATTACCATTTTAAGACGATTGACCATCTCTAGTCTCGTCATTCTCGAGCTAAACGTTACTTTCTTAAGATTTCTTGAATTTTTTGACTAAAATCCTAGTAGAAAACGGATGATGCTAATTGCATAGTATGATTTTGATATGTTTTTTTCGTTTTAAATGTTTAAAACAAATGACTGAATAACATTTGCGTGTCCAAAACACTACGCAATGTCTTTTATATGATGGCGTTATCCGTTTTCTACTAGGATTTTTGTTAAAAATTACTATACTCGCATTCTCCGCGCCTTGGCCTAAATGTCTATATTATTTGTACCAGCGAGCCGTCAGCTGGCCACTCAGAATAACATATTATTTTTCTGTCATATTCGACATTATAGCACATAATGTCATGTCAAATGTGTTGGAGTTTTACTTGGTTTTTTGCTATATTTGGTTTAAATCACGAGAGGAGCGAGACGATACGAGAAACCCATTTTATCCCGTCTTGTCTCACAGCAACAATAACGCTAAGTACAATATTTTTGCCAAATAAAAGAATTAAAGCATTCCTATTGTCTAAACTAACCATTTTTTGTGTTAATAGTTATTTAACCAACAAGTGTATTAATGAGAGCCATTAACAATCGATATAATCATCCATCGCTCTGCTCGTGCGTTAATGTTCATGATTGTTAATTACCCTTTTAATATTCTTGTTAGTTACAAAGCTTTTCTGTCGACTGTATCAGTTGTATTCGTTTTTCTCAATATTTAAAGACTAGAAATATTTATTTGTTTCATAGATAAGTACTGTCAAAAATAAATAATAACATAGAAATGTTACAGAGAATGTCGCTGGTTCAAATGTCACTGTTTTCGTTTTTCCTAAATTCTTTTTTGTTGTGTCTTAACACTAATAATTATTATAATATAGAAATGTTACAGAGAATGTCGCTGGTTCAAATGTCACTGTTTTCGTTTTTCCTAAATTCTTTTTTGTTGTGTCTTAACACTAATAATTATTATAATTTTGTAGAATAATAAAATAAAACGATAAGTAAGTCAAAAACTAGAAGTATTCCATACTAGGATTCATTTTTTGAAGACATCACTGTATGTTTGGTTGCCTACACCACAGATGTGCGTTGGGTTGCCTGCAGAAAATCGTTGAGTGATGTAGGTAAATCATGCATTCATGGAAATCATTTTGTCTAATTTTGAGAACGTTAATACGATATATTAATACACGGTCGACGGAATAAATACATTTACAACCTTTCTACAATCAGTAAACCAATTGTAAATGGTTTTAGACAAAAAGAGTTTCTTTAGGCAACACATAAACCCAAACATGACTGCATAGACGATCACAATTTACTTCAGTTGTACGTGATTATAAAATTACGTGCATGAAACGGTCCCATCTAAATAAACGTGAAACATCCTGTGGACGTTGAACTTTTTTGATTTATTTAGTTTTTTTCTCTTTAAATTGTTTAAAATCGTTTTATCCAGTTTGAAATTAACAGGAACTGTTTATTATTAGCTGGAAACTCGCGAGTCCGCTGTAAGCTGTTTATAATATAAAATTCTTTTGGAATTCCGAATTTCTTTCGAGCTACAAGTCGTTATTATAGGAAGTAGGATTAATGAAAAGGAGATGGGTTAAAAATAATCGTTAATATTTTGCGACAAATGCAGTGCCAGAAAAAGAATGCAGTGAATGTAAACGATTCTATCGATTTATCGAACGTTGGTAGATTTAAGGTTTAAGGCTACAAACAGAAGTCCACTAATTATAGAGAGGTTCAAAGTTTAAAGAAACCATAAAGTGTTCACCTGTGGGTGAAATATCGAAATTTTATGTGACTGACTTTGAAAATATGCTTTTAAATATATTTGGAAAAGGAAAAGATCCATATTGAGCATGTTTGTTTGCTCCGGTCCCTAAAAGGGTGTTCAGCCCATCTCTCGGCTATTTCTCTTCCTTCTATTAGAGTCTCTCCTGGAAACCACTGTAGGGTGACGGAGTGATTAAAGGGAATTTCTAATATTATTGTTTATTGAGCAAATGATGAATTTATATGCGTTTTTGCGAGATAGATCTTTTTTGTTTATTTACAGCATCGGTTGTCAGGACGGTAGGTTGTGTTTACTGGTTTCTAAGTCTAACACGTCGGTAAGTGATTTACTTACCGCTCAGAGGTCGGTAAGTGAATTACTTACCGACTCTTAGCACTACATACATCAAAGTGGTTCTAAATAATATATTACTTCAATTATTACACGAAAGGAACAAAAAAAATAAGAAGATTAATATTTTTTTTAATGAACAGAACCGAACTGAACAATGTGTATGTGTGATTTTTGGGGTGACATTCACTGAGACCTAAAAGATCTATTGTGCCCCCTTACTTCTACTCAGTTTCTGAGGAGAGTCTCAGAAACTAGTAGTTCCTTTAGTCCTATTTCCCTGAGGAATTTTAGGATGTCTGCAGGCTTCAACTTAGGCAAATGTTCCTCTTCTATCCAGTAATCTCCCAGATGCTGTGCTCTAGGATTCTGAAGTGCTGTGCAGTTGGAAAGTATGTGGATGGAGGTTTCTTTTTCCATTCCACAAAATCTGCATCCTTCTTCCTCCACTACTTTGAGCTTTTTCAGGTGCCCATTCAGGCAACAATGTCCCGTTAGGATCCCTGTTAAATCTCTTAGCGCAGTTTTACTTTGACTTATGCATTCTTTTGATCTCAACAGGTTGTAGTCACCCAGAAGAGTCTTTGATTGTATAAGCCCTACTAGATCTTTCCAATGGTCAGATCTTCTCTTTTTCTCGGCTTTACTTATTTCTTCCAATATTACATTGGGGCTGATTCCGCAAAAGGGTTCGGGCCCCCAGAAAGGTATTTCAGTCCCCCTCTTTGCTAGTTCATCTGCTATTTCATTTCCTTCTATTCCAGTGTGTCCTGGAATCCATAGTGAGGTGACTATGTTGTTCTCGCCTAGTTCATTGAGTTTGTCTAGGCATTCCCACACCATTTTGGAACTGATTACACAAGAGCTCAGCGCCTTAATGGCTGCTTGACTATCCGACATTATGATAATCCTTTGTCTTCTGTATCCTTTATCAATATTGAACTGGGCGCACTTTCTTATGGCGTGGATTTCCGCTTGAAAGATACTTGGGGTTTTCCCAAGCTTTCAGAATGTTTGGTTCCTGGCCCGAACACTTCTATCCCAATTCCTTCTATTGCTTTTGAGCCGTCTGTGTACCTGTACCATTGAATGGCATTCTTTCCAAGTCTGGTAATGGTATTTGGATCCCATTCCTTCGTGTTGCTCATTTCCGTAACGAATTTCTTTGAAAAGTTATACTTTTTCATCATACCGTCTTGTGGCATGTCCCAGGTTGTCTGATTTCTAAGAAGTGAGGAGGTGTTTTTTTTAATGATTCCCTCTCTACCTAGTATGTATCTTGTTCTTTCCTTTCCACCACCATATGTAAAGGGGTGAGGTTGTGAATCACTTCCATGGCTGCCGTTGGGCATGTTCCCATTGTTCTTGTAATGCATATACAGGCTAGTCTTTGAATTTTGGAGAGGTTTTCTCTCGTCGTCAATAGGCTAGTTCTACTACTCCACGCAATGGCTCCATAAGTGATGATTGGTCTCACTATGGCAGTGTACATCCAGCTTAGGATTTTTGGGTTACAGCCCCAGTTTCTTCCTGCCAGATCTCTGCACACCATTATAGCCATTTTTGCCTTGTATGTAATCTCCTTTTCGTGTTTGTTCCACAGGAGTTTACTGTCTAGAGTTAAACCTAGATACTTGACTTCTTGTCTCCATTCAATCTCGTTCTCATCAAGTTTTATGGTTTTGAGGTTGAGTTTTCTTTTCTTAGTGAAGGCTATCAGGATGGTTTTAGTGGGGTTGATGCTAAGTCCTACTTGCCTACACCAGCTATTTGTATAGTTCAGACCCTTTTGTACAATATCACAAAGGGTGTTTTCGAATTTCCCCCTGGCTGTTATGACAATATCGTCGGCATATCCTTGGCAGGATTTTCCGAGATCCGTCAAACCACACAGGAGTTCGTCAACCGTCAGACTCCACATTAATGGGGATGCTACTCCTCCCTGTGGGCATCCTCTGGTAGTGCAGATGGAGACAATGTCTTTGCTCGTCCTCGTCTCTGCTATTCTTGATGTGGTGAGCAGTTCCGAAATCCATTTGGATGTTGTGCTGTCTACACCTCTCCTGTTCAATGCTCTTCTGACTGCCTCATGTGGAGTATTGTCAAAAGCTCCTTCTATGTCCAAACATGCACATACTACAGTTTCTTGGTTGTCTAGAACTGAACAATATAGAAAGTAATAAATAGCATAAAAACAATTTCATCAAAATGCAAATTATATTTTAAGCTGTTCAGGAAGTATAAATGTCACTTTTGACATTTCATTCATTTCGAAGAAATTATTTTATTCGAAATTTATTTCAATACGCTCGCGCAAAAAATGGCATCTCGAACATGGTGTTTAGAGGATAACTGTTATGCCACCTACTCAAACAAAACAATAAATTTTTACAGTAGTAAAGGATAATATGCTTTAGAGCAGAGGCTCCCAAACTTTTTTTATAGATCACTTTCAAAATTTTGCTTGTACCGGTAGACCACCTGCAGCTACATTTCTACCATATTTCCAAAACTCAACAAAAAATCTGAAGATTTGATTTAACTATGGAAATTTACGTTGCGGCTGAGTTCCAACCAAACAGTTTTCTAAAAAGAAAGGTGATAAGTGATTGGTTAATGGGGTCAATTATTTAATTGATTGTTCAGTGAATTGATGTCAAAAAAGTAATGTCGGTCAATCAAAAAAGTAATTTCATCCACCTTATCTTTTTGAAATCTACTCACAGCACGAACGAAACAGTAAAATGCATCACTTACCTCACATCCGCAAATTCAATCAGACAAATCATACATAGACCTGCAATGAACTTCTTTGTTCCTGTCCTTGCTAGTCTGTTTAATTGTTAAATCTGGAAGAGGACTACCACTTTCCTTCAGTATTAATAGTTTTTCAAAATATAGTTCACTTTTAGTTCTAGAATTTTGAACTCGCGCCGTGGATATCGTCAGTGCTCGGCAAACTCCGTCCCCATTTAACGCACTGAGGTCAACGGTGGGCACCAGCCCGCTTTACAATCTTGATTTTAGGATTGATAGGTTTTAGGACATTTCTATTCAAGAGGAATACTATACTAGTTGGTATATTTAATTTTCTTAAATACTTATTTAATGATTTTTTAATGGGAGGACATTGATGCAATGACCTAATAGAATGTCCGCTATAACTTATAGCAGTCATAATACAATTAAAATTAAAAATAACGTAAAGGAAGTTCTACAATGATAATCACAATAAAGTCATAATATCAATGGGAGGGATGTACCTACTTGATGGATTGACAGCAAATTTTGAATATTTGGCTTCAGTTCTGTTGGGAATAAAAGCAAATCTTTGCTCATTCTGTGATATTCAATCTGCTCCTTTTTTTGTTGAAAGGTTTGTAACGACTCTAAAACTTTTTTCGATGGAAACGCTATCAGAAGCTTTCTCGCAATTCCCCACAGACCAGGATATTTTTCGGGTATTTCTGCTTGCAGTCAAAATGTTTGATATCTTCTTTTAAATTTCAAGTTCAGCTAGTAGTAGTAGTAGTAGTGCTAAGCTAAGCTTCACTTCCGTTTCATCAAATGGATTTATGATCCATAGTGGTATTTCCATCAACGTATCGCATTTTTTTAGTCACGCTAGAAGCTAGGCCCCCGTCGAGTCTCCCGAGGACCACTTTGGGAATTGATGCATTTTCACTATAGATTTCTGTGTGTATGAATTTATTATTTTTATAATTTTTTCTCGTATTGTTTCAGATGGCAGAAACTGTGAAAAAATCTAGAATAGTAAGTGATGAAGAAGAAAACCTTGAAGAAGCTTTATTGGAAGAATTTAACTTGAGACTAAAAAACTGCATGAGCAAAGTGTGTATTTTTTTGTCTATTGGCATAATATTTTTTAAAACACATGTTCAAAAAAAAATAAGGAAATAACGGAGTGATTATTATTTATCTGGTGAGATACTTCAAATTCGTTAATGAACACTACCACCAATTGTAAACATTTACAAAATAACATTTTAAACCTTAAGATGAGTAAAATTTGGTTTGGATTGGTTATATAAATAATAATTGTTTTATGCTTGGGAATATAATATCATAATATTCCAACTCTTAAAAATCAACCGTTGCTAGAGCTTGAGTAAAAATAAAATTTTTTCCCCAAAAAAAGATAAATTATTATAGTGATTTAGTTCAAGTATTCTGTTGTTCAAAATATGTATTTATTAGGTTCATTCTGCAACTTTTCAACCCTTAATAACATGTGCAGATGTTTCTTCTTCTCTGTATTTCGATTTGAATGGATAACGTGGAACGTATTACTGTCCACCAATATACCGCTTGTGCAGATTATTATGCTCCAAACAACGATATTCGATATAAAAAAAAATTATTGGTTTTTAAACATAGCTCGTTCATTTCGAGAAAGATTTTGTAGAGTCTTTCAAGAGCTAGACGACTATGTGAATTAAGTTCCTCAAATTCATTCGTTTTTAAATGGGGCGAGTTGAAAGTGCTCTAATAAGCTGGTGGTAATGCTTCATCTTAATTAAATCAGCTCACTACAAATAATCCAAATTCCATTCACGTTTTATTTTCGATCCATTGTTTGTTGCATGGTTAACGAATGTGACTGGCTCTATCTACGTAATTCTTTATGTAAAATCTTTAACATTTAAACAAGCCAAACCACTTCTAAACCATGGAAAATGTAACATTTAATTGAAATTTTAACTTCCTCCACACTTAATAATAATAATAATAATAATAATAATAATAATAATAATAATAATA
>CAJUYI010000011.1:335349-348436 GCA_910591695.1 Galerucella pusilla | reverse complement strand
ATAATAATAATAATAATAATAATAATAATAATAATAATAATAATAATGTTTATTTAAAAATTTGTTTACGAAAAAAATAATATAATAATATAACAATGTAAATTACAATAAATAAACATTTATAAAAGTAGTAATTTTAATAGTTCATATACACTGCTCCAAGAAATTAACGCACCACTTAATATTTTCTGAATTTTTTTGCCATTTTGAACAAACTGTAAAATATTTCATAAAATTTTGGAGAGCATTAAATATTATTTATTTTAACGACATACTAAAATTATCTTCACTGTGTTTGTTGTGTTATTGAGTTTTTTTCTGAATTCCTATAATTGCTTGTAAGATAAATAGGCCATTAGTCGTTTGATTTTTAGCTGCTACATTTGAATTTTTAAGTCTTGTGATATTCTTCTGGTTAAATTGTTAACATGCAACGTGAAGCCAGAAATTTGACGCCTAATGAATGTGCACAAGTCATTGTATTGCACGAAGAAGGTTGGAGTTATCGCCGTATAGGTGAGAGATATGTGTCCCATACAACAATATCGCGTATGGTTGAACGATACAGGGAGACTGGTGAGCACATTAGAAGAGCTGGCCAAGGCAGACATCGTATCACGACCCTCGGCCAAGATCGTTTTTAAGGCTTTCCGCTTTAAGACAACGATTCGTAACAACAAGAATGTTACAATCTCAGCTTCAAAACGCACATGGGATTCGAGTAAGCTTGGAAACCGTCCGACAACGTCTTCGACAAGATAATTTGAGACCTCGCATTGCCGCTCGAGGGCCAGCACTAACCGTAGATCATCGTAGAGCCCGGTTAAACTTTGCCAGAGAGCATGTCAACTGGAGGGAAGCTGACTGGGAAAGAGTTCTTTGGACAGATGAGTCCAGATTTTGTCTGCATACTTGCGATAGACGTGTTCGTGTTTTTAGAAGGCCAACAGAACGATATGCACAATGCAATATAGCGAATACCACCTTATTCGGCGAAGGCTCGGTTATGGTATGGGGTGGAATTTCGTTAACGGGTCGTACGGACTTGGTGGTGCTAAATAATGGAAATCTTGATGCTGAACGTTATATATATATATAGTGACTATCTACCCCAAGAGGGGTTTAGTCGCCGGAGCGGCTTTTTAGATCCAGATTTTTTTGGGGGGGATCGGGCCCCATTTCCAAGTTTTCAAATCAGTTTAATTAAGTTCCTCCACTGTTTCCTGTCGGTTGTTTTCGCCTTCCAGTTTCGGATACCTAGACAGTTTATGTCATCTTCAACCTCCTGTAGCCACTGCTGAACGTTACATATGGGATATTCTTGAGGAACATGTTGTGCCGTTTGCCCCTCATATCGGTGAAAATTTTTTATTAATGAAAGATAATGCTCGACCTCACACAGCCCGAATAGTAAGAGATTATTTATTGGAAGTTTGCATTGAAACTATGATTTGGCCTGCCCGAAGTCCCGACCTTAATCCAATAGAGCATCTTTGGGATATACTCGGAAGGCAATTACGAGCTCATCCCAACCAGCCTAACAACTTGGAAGATGTGGGGCGACTTCTGGTTGAAATATGGAATGAACTGGATCAAAACAGTATTCGAAATCTTATTTTAAGCATGAATCGCCGATGCCAGGCCACGATTAGAAGCAGAGGTGGAAATACCCGATATTAAGACTCTAAAAAATCTTTCTTTAAAGAATTAAAATTTCCGTTTTTGGTTCTTTTTTCTTTTGTGTTAGTTTTGCTATGCTAAATTTTAGGGTTACATTTTTAGAAAATGATTCTTTTGTTAATAATTTAATAAGGTATATAGAAATATAATGTTTGATTTTTAATTAAATTTTGTAAATAAAATAATTACAAATTTGTTAGTGGTGCGTTAATTTTTTGGAGCAGTTTAGTTACGTATAAATATATATAATAAATAAATTTGTCGTCTTTGGGTAAGTTGTCTTTTTTGGGTAATTTGTCTTTATTGGGTAAGTTGTCATTTTTGGGAAAGTTGTCATTTTTGGGTAAGTTGTCATTATTTGGTGATTTGTTATCATCATGTAAGGAGAGTCACAAGTTTATAGTATTTCACTAGGCAATGAATATATCTGCTATGTGTTATTTAATATGCTATTTATGTGTTCTTTAGTCATTGATTGTATCCATGCTCTAATTTGTAATTTATATGAATATATTTTATTTATGTTTTGTATGTGTAATGGGATTTGGTTGTATATTTTGGGGCCCAAGTAATTGAAACACCTCTGTCCAATTAACTTTTCTCCTTTAGGTAACAAATAGGTTTTATCTCTGTTTCTTGTAAAATATTCATGATCTAATCGAGTTAAACAATTTATTTACCCCTCCCCATCCGAGAATTCCATAATTTAGTTGTGACTGTATTAGTGATAAGTATATAATTTTCAGTTGCCTAGTACCTAAAAAATATCTCAGATATTTAAATCTGCCAAGAAAACCTCTTAGTTTTTGTACTAAGGCATCAATGTGTAAATTCCACCTAAGGTGTCGATCTAAAACAATTCCTAGATACTTGATTCTATCTGTTTCTGGTATTGAAGTGTTTTCAACAGAAAGAGGTCCTAGGTTTGGAAGTCCAGTTTCATAGGATGTGAAAGGCATGTATTTGGTTTTTGTAACATTCATAGTAAGTTTATTGTAGTTAAACCAGTCTACCATCGTTTTAAAATCTTTTTCAGCATCCTCTTTTAACTGTTCCCAAGTACTTGCTTTATAAAACATTGCCGTAACATCAGCAAAACTAATAACTTTTCCCTTTGTTGGATACGAAAGTAAATCATTTATATATAATAGGAAAAGAATTGGTCCAAGGACTGTCCCTTGAGAGACTCCACAGGTGATTTTTCTGGAATCGCCGATGACCCCATCAATGTTCACGAATTGTACTCTATTAATTAAGTAATCTTTAATAAAATTGTAGGTTATTCCTCTAATACCGTAACATTCTAGTTTTTTTAGTAGTTTTCCATGGTTCACAGTATCAAAGGCTTTAGACAGATCCACAAATATACACAAGGACGGTACTTTTCTATCTATAGCTTCATAAATATCAGCGGTATGCGAACAAATCGCATCTTCTGTAGATTTACCTTTTCTAAAGCCAAATTGACTATTTGATATTATATCATGTTTGTTTAAAAAGTTCATTAACCTAATTTTAAATATTTTTTCAATCATTTTACTCACAGTAGATGTTAACGTGATGGGTCGGTAATTACCTGTTGTCATTTTATCTCCAGCTTTATATAATGGTTTGATTAACCCAATTTTCAGGGCTGCAGGAAAAACACCTGAACCAAAACATTTGTTTGTTAAAGTGGCTAATGGTAGGGCAATTTCATCAGCTATTTTTTTTAAGGTTTCAGACCTAATTCCATCAATCCCTGGTGGTTTCTTCTTTTTTAAGGACTTTATAATTTCTTTAACCTCAATTTCATTTGTTGGAAATAAATATATAGTTTTTTCTATTGGCTGAATGATTTCATTAAAAGATTGTGGATTATCAATTCTATTAGCAAAACTCTCTCCTATATCACTGATGTAGTCATTAAATTCATCAGCTATTTCTTTTTTATCAGAGATTATTTGATTATCGCTTTTTATCAGTCCTTGTGCTGTTACATATACTTCTAACACATTTCCACAGAGTTGAAGATGTGTTGCCATTTTTTTCTATTAATGTATTATAATAGTTTTTTTTTTAAATTTGTATAAGTTTAGATAAATTATTTTTATATCGGGAGTATAGCATTTTTCTGTATATATCATTGGGATTATTTTTAATATATAAATATAATCGATTTTTTTTATTTATGGACTTTAATAAACCTGCCGTAATCCATGCTTTTTTATTTTTATATATTTTTTTAATTTTGACTGATTTTGTACATTCATCAATTAGAGTTTTCAGGACATTAATAAAATTTAATTGCATTGTATTGATGAAAGTTGAAATTTTTTTTGAACATGTGTTTAAAACACTAACCTGCTGTATTTTTTGTGTATTACTAACGTCACTTTTAGGACGATCTCCAAGAAACTGATGAGTATCCACATGAAAATATCTACGAAAATATTAGCAATAATATTCGCCCAATGTCCAAAAATGGAATAGTCACCAACGAGTTCATCGAAAATGAACGCCAACATTATTACGACTCCCCCGCAATTACGCTAAACCTAAAAAACGGCAATTCCAAAAATCAAAACGGCCACGACATTGAAGAAGAAACAGAGCATCTGTACGAAACGTTACCCGAACCAAGTAAGACTGAAATGACGGACCAATATGTCGAAAAAATTGCGCCCGAACCACCCAAACTTAATCTTAATTTAGATCTAAGTCCGAAAATCGAAATGGATTTCGCAGATCAGTACGAAATCGTAGATAAGAATAACGTCGAGAAACCTACATTTAGTTTGAACACACCAGATTTTTCAGAACTTCAATCCCAAGAAGATAACGTAAAGTCTGTTAAAGATCGGATGCTTCTAATGTCGGACGACGCAGCTACACTTCTTTTTACTCAAACAGTTACTTCTCCAATGTTAACACCTTCCGAAGAAAACATCGACTTCCTTAAAGGCTTCCAGAGAGAAAATACCAATTCCGAAGAATCCGCTTCCAATGAAACGTCTCCCAAAGAAGAAGAAAATACCGCCAGCGATGCTAGCGCAGAGGTATCTAGCAGCGAACCAGTCAATAAAAATACAACCGAAGAATCCGTGCAAAATACAGAAAATATTTATGAAAATTTAAAAGGAAATCCAGGAGAAAATATTTACGAAAATCTTAAAGATGTAAAAGATAAAGTCGATGAATTAGAAAATTACGATGAACATATCTATCAAGACATTGAAGATTATCCGAAAGATATTTATGAACCTATAGAAGATCCATCGAAAAATAATTTCACCGAAGATGTAATGGTCGAAAATACTTTGTACAATAAATTAGAGATAGTAGAACCGGCTGAAGAAAAAGAAGAAACGAACAATGAAGAAATCGTCACCGATCTTGACGTAGTAGAAAACAACGTTCACGATTACGAATTCATATCAGAAAGTCCGGCAAAAATAATAGAAGAAATAGCGGAAATCGTCGCGAAAGAAAATTCCATCGAAGAATTTAAAAAAGAAAATCACATTGAATACGACACCAATACCGAGGACTCTTTAGACGATAAAACTAGAGAAACTTACTCGGAATTTTTGTATCACAGTAAAACTGAGAGTAACTATTACGAGAAATATAC
This sequence comes from Galerucella pusilla, assembly GCA_910591695.1. Lineage (NCBI taxonomy): Eukaryota > Metazoa > Arthropoda > Insecta > Coleoptera > Chrysomelidae > Galerucella > Galerucella pusilla. The sequence continues at coordinate 343,143 of CAJUYI010000011.1, read as the reverse complement.
AGAAGTGATGTCTAAAAATGTGAAAGTTAACAATAGAGAGAAAGACACCGAAACTGTACCTGCCGAAATTGTGAAACAGTTGAAAAATCAGTTTCAAAAAGGCGATGCCGATGGTAATTCGAATCAAAAGAAGGAAATTGAAGATGTGGGACAACTGAAGCTGGTCGATATTATGAAGCAAATTAATAGATTCGAATTGAAAGATTCCGGAGAAGGAATTCAGGAAGATGTGAGTATTGGTAATATTAATAATAATTCTACATCAATGATTCTCTTCCTCGTTGTTATACAAAAAATCAATTTATAAGTGACATCTTAGACTATTCTTGTACACTGCTCAACTTGGTCTAACTTACAATATAATAAACTTTCATCTCATTTCTACGGTCTTCAATGAAATACTCAAGCTCATATTAAATTATTCGAAGCTTCAATTGATCTATGTGAATGCGTAAGTGAAATAGTTTGAACGCATAAACCTTGAAGTTATTTTTAACGAGTCTAGCTCACCCCGATCTTATAGATTTGTGTTAGGATCTGTAAGTAAAAATCTAGTGAACTCATTTTCAATGAGTCAAGCTAACTCCAATCTTATAAGAGCTTTCCAGGACTTTTCTAAGGATCTGAGAGTAGAATATTTTCAAAAAAAAGGCCTTGAACTCTCAGTCTAGCTGGTTCCAATGCTATAAGGTTTTGTTCGATTTTTGTGTAAGGACCTGTAAATATAATCATGTAGAAACAACAGATCTTTAACTTGGTTTTAACGAGTCCAGCTGATTCTACTCTTATAAGATTTTGTCACGGATTATGTGAGGACCTATAAGTAGAATCTTTTATACGCAACAAGCCTTGAACTTACTGTAAACGAGTATAGCTGGCTCCAATTTTTGAAGTATTTGTCAGAAGGACCTGTAAGGTGAATTTTTTTCGGGGCAGCAAGCCTTGAACCCACCTTTATGAATGTAGATGCTTCCAATCTTTTAATTTTATTCCAGAATTTGTATAAAAATCTATAAGGAGAATATTTTCGGATCAACAAGACTTGAACTTACTTTCAACGTTTCTAACTGACTCTAATTTTATAAGGTTTTGTCAGGAAATATGTAAGGCCCCATAAGTAGAATCTTTCAAAAGCAAAAATCCTTGAATATACTTTGATCGAGTAAAGCTGGCTCCAATTTCCAAGTATTTGTCAGAATTTGAGTAAAGATCTGTAATGTGAATCTTTTCGAGGCAACGTGCCTTGAACTCACCTTTAATTCATGTAGATGTGTCCAAACTTGTAAGGTTATACCAGAATTTGTGTAATGGCCCATAGGGAGAATATTTTTGAATCAACAAGACTTGAACTTACTTGCAAAGGTTCTAACTGACTCTAATCTCATAAGGTTTTGTCAGGAATTATGTAAGGGTCCATAAGTAGAATCTTTTGAAAGCAAATATGTTTTAATTAACTTTAAGCGAGTATAGCTGACTCCAATTTCCAAGTATTTGTCAGAAATGTGTGTAAAGACCTGTAATTTGAATCTTTTCGAGGCAACGTGCCTTGAACTCACTTTTAATTCATGTAGCTGTATCCAAACTTGTAAGGTTATACCAGAATTTGTGTAATGACCTATAGGGAGAATATTTTTGGATCAACAAGACTTGAACGGTCTTTCAGTGAATCTAACTGACTAACCATCTAAGGTCTTGTTAGAAACTATGTAAGGACCTATAAGTAAAATATTTTAAAAGCTATACAAACCTTGAACGACTCCAATCTATCAAGTTTTTGTCGAAATTTGTAAGTGCCTGTAAGGTGAATATTTTCTATGTAACAAGCCTTGGACTCATTTTTAATGAATTTAGCTGTGTACAATCATATAAGGTTATGCCAAAATTTGTGTAAAGACCAATTTGGAGAATATTTTCCGAGCAACAAGACTTGAACTTACTTTCAACGAGTCTACAATAACTGACTCTAATCTTATAAGGTTTTGTCAGGAATTAGGAAGGGGCCTGTAACTAGAATTTTTTAAAAGCAACAGGCTTTGAATTTGTAAATGAGTACAGCTGACTCTAATCTTCCAAGTTTTTGTCAGAAGTTGTGTAAGGACCTATAAGGTGACTATTTTCGAGGCAACAAGCCTTCAACTCACTTTTGATGTATCTAGTTGTGACCAAACATGAAAGGTTATACCAGAATTTGTATAAAGACCTATAAGGAGAATATTTTTGGAGCAACAAGACGGTCTTTCAACGAGTTTATAATATAAGGTTTTGTGTAAGGACCTGTAAGTGTAATTTTTAAAAGAACAAGTCTTGAATTTATTTCCAACAAATATTTGTGGAAGAACATTTCTTATTTTCTAAAATTTTATAAACTCAATAGACTTTGAAATTATTAACTAAAAATCGAATTTCGTCTTTTTCATTCAGATGAAACGTAATTCTGCTTTCACATTTACGTACTCTGCATTTACATTTGCACATACCAATTTAAAGGTTTGGTCTTACTGAGCTTTCTGACTATGTTATCGAAAAGCTAAACGAATTACCTTGTGGTACACTTGTACGAGCTTCTTTATTCAACGTAAAGTATGGGTACAAGCTTTTTTAAATTTCGACAAAGACCATCTTGCTACACCTTGTCAAACGCCCCTGCTCAAGCAGAAAATATTTCAAGTAAGTTATTTGCGCTGCTTTGCATGAGTTACAGTTTTGATTTGGTTCTCGTTATACTTATGTCCGTTTTTTATCCTTAATGCACATTTTAGTTAAATATTTAAGTTTATCATTCCTTTTTTCTTTTTATTTCTATTCAGAGCACTGTAACTGAAACTTACTCAGAAACAACTACCATCCAATCTGATGCTCCCGAAGAAAAAGTCCTAAAGAAGAAGAAAACCAAAAAGTCCAGAAAAGAAGAAAAAGAAAACATTTCAGTGGTGAGTATTGTTTGGTTGCATTTTTTGTTATTAAGTATTGTGCATGCAAAGAGGAATAAAACCTTGCACTATTTTTGTTTTAAATACAGCTTGTAGTGAGGTTAACAAAGCGAAACCATCTTTAAATCAGTTTTGATTCAGAATTATTGATTTTCTATTTTTTTGTCAATAAAATATTCTAATGCTTTCCGACAACTTAAGGATTCACTCATCCAAATCTAACAATTGTCTGTAATTTATTGAAACCACAACGTTTTTGTAATGCGGTATAAAAAGAAGTCAATAAATGTTTAAATAATTTTTATTCATTTGCTTGGGTGAGATTTATACTTGATACTTACAGGTCTAATAAAGCAACATTTGATTTTTACAAAACTCTCACACGGATAACTGATGTCTTCAGGAAATCGTCCCGTTTGCCATAGCTGTAACGATATTGTGACCATTAAGCACATACTGACGGACTGCAAACAATTTGCTGCTATATACAAACAACTTGATCTTAGGCCCAGCCTCAAGAAAATGCTCCACTGCCCTACCGAAATCAAGAAAGTCTTACAGTTCCTGAAAGCTACCAACCTATACTGTAAAATCTAATTTAAATATTTGCAATAATTATGTAAATATCTGTATTTATTTTTTCTGTGTCAATGACCAGCGCTGTCGAGGCACGTTAAGCTAAAATAAAAAAAAAATAAAAAAATATTCTCAATACTTTTCGATAGCGTTCCAGCTACTGTTATCAAGAAAATTGGACGTATCAGAATGTATATCCATGTATTCTTCTATTTGTTTATTACTTCGAAGATTTTAACGACCATAGGACTTGGAATGCATGGACACTTGAAGTGGAAACTCATTTGTACTCTACTTAAAAAAGGCAGAGAGTAATAAACCTTTGTAAAATGACCATTCCAAAGGTGTAATATCCATAATTGTGAATTTTAAGGTAAAAATGCTAAAATCATGTAAAACTCTTTTCTTGGAAAATTTTTGTGACTCAATAATAGCTTATTTGAGTTTCGCCATAAGAGAGCCGTTGCTTATCATCTTTTTTTTATCACCGCTTTGAAATCATTCAGTGACTTTCAGATGAAGAAATAACATTTCAACAGAATACGTTAAAAAATGAACTGCTGACAATTGTACATAAATACATAAACATCGTTTCCTAAGGTATACTATTGACAGAATGACAAAAAGCCGGAGTATTATAATACTTCGACTTCCTCTTTACAATTGTGTGCTAAACCCCATAGAGTCAATATGGATTCAAATTAAAGGATTGGTGGCATGGAAAATACCACATATAAAATGCAGAATACACATTTTGAAGAAGCTCTGGAACAAGTTGATGCAGAGAGATGTTATTTGTTGGGAAATAACATTATGTTCAGACACTTATTTCATTCAATAAAATATTATTTTCGTCTGGTTGACACGTCGGTGAAGAACGATCTTAGTTCGGATCATATATAGAATATTTCAACTTTTCTGTTGATATTTATTTAAAGTTGGTTTTGTTTGTTAATTATTTGTTTTGTTTTTTCATTTTTTGCTTGTTATTTTTTTCATATTTTGGCTTAGTATTAACTTTGTTGTTTTTTTACCGCTAATAATTTTATTTTAGAACAACGTTGATGTAGTAAATGGTGACTACTGTTATAGTGTTAATGTTAGAAACTTGGTAAGAAATGTTCAGTTTCTTTAAAAGCAAAATACTACTGCGAAACTAAGTACCGGGTGTCTGATTAAAAGAGGTAGCCCGTTGTATCTCAGAAACTATTACTATGATATTATAATATTTCATTAGGCATTTAATTCCCTTTCAAATCATGATAAGTATATCAAAATCTATAAAGCAGAACTAACTTTTATTGTGTCAGCATTTCCACTCGCCCCTACCAATCATTTTACAAGATAGAGGGAAAAGTACTGTAGCGAACTTGGGTAAAATGATCTGATGGTCACGAATATTTAAATTTTGTGGTAAATTTTTTATAAAAAATGATGTATTTTAAAACTTTATTATTAATAATATTGATATTTATTGCGAAAAACTTGTTGTTTCCAATTATTTGATAAAATTTGAAGAAAAATCACGTGACAATAAACGCGCCATTATTGGTCACCATAGTTGTGACGTCATAATGTTGAAGCTATTTTATAACAGTTACGCATTTACGGCAATAGAGGAGTCTAAGCAGGTCAGTGTGGCCAACAAAAAGTGGTTTTTTTCTGACAAGAAAGACAGTTAAGGTCTACCATTCAAAATATAAGATTTTTACATATTTTTTATCATGGCGAACATCTATATTGCTTTATTGAAATAATGAATACACCCCTGAAGCGTATATTATCTTGAAATTTAAAATGACTTTTAAGCTGATTACTTAACATATCGGAGGCCAATAATTCTAGGAACTCTTGGCAAGTAACCATTTCATTTCTGTGATCTGTCACTAGTTATGTCAGATGTCAGTAGAAAAAGTAATTAGAAGAATAGAAATACAACTAACTAGAAATGCTACAAAAATCTAATCGAAAATGGACATACACAATAGAACGAATATCAACAAAAATAAATATAACTGACATTTCACATAACTAGTGACAGAATAAAAGAAAAGAAATGGCTACTTGCCAAGAGCTCCTATAATTATTGGACACCGATATGTTGAGTATTCAGCTAAAAAGTCATTTTAAATTTCAAAATATACGCTTCGGGGGTGCTTTCATTATTTCAATATAGCGATATAGATGTTCGCAATGATAAAAAAACATGCAAAAATCTTATATTTTGAATGGTAGACCTTATAACTGTCATTCTTGTCAGAAAAAAACACTTTTTGTTGGCCACACTGACCTTAAACTGAACTCCTATGTCATTGATTATAATTTTGAGGTTAAGTGTAAAATAACATTCAACCATCATTCAACTAATATAAGCAATGAGTGAAAACTAACATTATGACGTCAAACGCGCTCGGGTTTGTTCGGGAGTTGTCGGCGTGTATTCGGTACTGAATTCAGAAATTAATTTTTATTTTGATATATCTTTTGAATTATAGCGAAAAAAAAGGTTTTGTTATACAGGGTGAATCACGACCAACGGGATGGAGGTTTATAGCGAAACGGTGAAAGTTTGAGGATGTTTTTCACTTTAGTAGTTTGTACGTATTTATATAGGCTATATTTTAAAATTATTTTGAAATATACAGGATGTTCCAATAAAGTGTGGCGTATCAAAGTTATATTTTTTCTTATGGGACACCCTATATTTTATTGCATTTTCTGATTGCCCCTAAAAAATAAAGTACTTCTTCATAATGGTTCCCTATACCTAAATACAGAGGGTTCCGAGTTATGCTGACTTTTTTAAAAATGTGAACATTTCGAAAAAAATTGATATTTCATTGATATAACAAATTCTAGCGAATATTCTCTTACATCTAAATAGTTGGACATTTGTTGAATGTATTTCACGATTGTGTACTAAATATCTATTCACAGGGTGTTCAGAATTTTCAGTTTAATTATTGCATCCTTCAATGGGTAATATCGGGCTTAATTTAAATGGAACACCCTGTATTTTGATAATTCACCATGTTCAATAAAATGTCCTTTTTCGAATGGTATAAGGGTGTCATATACCTTGGTATTATACTTTTCGTGCAATTTACAATTTTCTTAAATAGGGTATTTCCCTATGAGCGGAAAAAATTAAAAAAGAGTCGGAGCAGGTACTTTGTGGTACTATTATGCCAGAAATCAATATTCCACACAAATAAATTAAACCAGTGATTTTTTATTAACTTAACAAAAATGGTAATTTTCAAATATTTACTCAGCGCGGGAAAATATGTGAGTTTATTGTGACGTAAGAGGTCTCGCTGCTTGCTTGTTTCTTATAGGCCAGCTCAGGTGGGCGGCCGCAGGTCGAGCCGATGGTTCCGATTCGGCTGGTCAGTGATCTTGTCGCTCGGGATGCGGTAGGCGGAGCGACAAGATCACTGACGTCATAAAAAATCAGCGCGTTTTGGCGCGCTATTTAAATATAAAATTTTTAAAGTTGGTTTTGGCAACTTTCCCGCTTAGTAAAAAATTTGAAAAAAATTTGGAGTACCTAACTGAGGCCAGACAATCTTCTAATGGTGTTTAAAAAAAATTGTCATATACCCTATTGTATGGAAAATCGAGTTTAAAACAAAAAGTTCATACAAATCTCATCGGTACCTAACTTATTGACATGTCATTTTATAACATTTCTCTGTTAATTCTCTGAAAAATCTTGCATTAGTTTTAAATTTTATTGCTACAAAAAAAGCAGTACCTGTTAAACAAAAGAGTCGACATGATACTTTGCATTGGGGAATGTTCAGAAGCTTGTCTCCTAGCATCTAGAGTTTATGCTCAAAAGTACCCGGATAGAATTCACCCAAAGAAGGAAGTTCTCGAAAGACTGATCAATAGATTTCGTGATATTTGTAGCGTTGCATACGAGAAGGTGACCAAAACTAAACCAGTTACTGGCGACAACGCCAACGAATTTGATGTACTGCTGTCGGTTACGGAAAATCCTGATACCAGTAATAGAAATATTTCAAGTGAATTAGGAATAAGTCAAATGAGTGTGTAGAATACTCAAGAAAAATCAAAACCATCCGTATCATATCCAACTACACCAGCAGATGACACAACAGGATTATGATAAACGTTCAAATTTTTGTTTATAGACTTTGGATAAAGTTGGAGAAGTTCCTGATTTTTTCAATAATGTCTTGTTTACTGACGAATCAACTTTCCACAATAATGGGTTAGTTGATAGACATAATTTTCATTATTACGAAACAGCAAACAAACA
>CAJUYI010000011.1:288473-325349 GCA_910591695.1 Galerucella pusilla | reverse complement strand
TTTCTTGTTGTTGTAGTAGTTATAGACCGGTATTTATAATTTCAAAGAGCACCAATAAAAAAAAATATCGTAAAGTATTCGTGGATAACTGATCTTTAAAACACTTGCTTTATTTCGAGCACTCCGGCTTCGCCGTCCTGCTCCAAAAATCGCGCGTGTTTTAAAGACCTTAATATCCACTTATACTTTAATATACTATTTTAACACACATACCTATATACATAACACACAACATACTACCTAACTAGATTATTTCCCAATGATCTGCTATTTTCATTCCTATAAAATAAGTATTTTGTGTTATTTTTTCATCCATGTGGTCTGGCATCTAGTTATGAATAATTCAACAAGGAGGGTCACGTATGAAGTACCTATACTCATTTCTATAGTGTCTTCTCCTTTGAAAGCGTTTTTTTAGAACAAAATTTGATATAGCTGCTTTCATTATTGGATCAACAAATGTTGAATCCTTGTTAGTATTCATGAATTTTGGAAATTTCATATCATCTCCTCTTGAAATAGTATTAGGTTACTTTTTACACCATAAAAGGAGAATCCTAATTATTAATTAACCTATAGACTTGCACCTAATATTAAATTTAGGTAATTACCTGGAATGAATAAAGTGAGAACAGCTTCTCTTTTCAGCCCCTTTTTCCTGGTACTTTACCACAGCACATCCTCGTACTTTACAGTCATCACTAAAGTGTCTAACACAAACACGGGAATTTTGGTACTTATATTATTTGTTTTGAAGGCATGCAGTGTAACTTCACATTATTAATATTTCTCAGCCAGGAGTCAAATACTTCAGGTTCACGTTTTAGAAACCGATGTTAAGCACTCGTTTTGTCTCAGCAAAACGAAACACAACAAAGTTTTCTACGTGGTTTGCTTATTTTTCCTTCCATTTTGACATCTTGACATTACGATTGTTGATGATCAGTGCCCTCTGCAGTTTGGCCGCATCATAACTTAAAACATTGTCTCCAATCCCAGTTACAATTCTAGGTTGAAGTATTTTATGTTTTGAATATACGTACGTTTGACAGCATCAAATGTATAACGTCAAGTTTATAAATTCACTATTTTAATTTGGGATATGAACCATTTTCAATCTAAATACAAAGTGCTTGAAAAAATAGGGGAGGGATCATTTTCCGATGTATTGAAATGTGAAAACAGAGTAACCAAAATCTGTTACGCGGCGAAGAGGCTAAAAAATACGTATAAATCGGAATCGAACATAAAAGCATGCGCCGAAATTGTAGCCGCTCAAAAAATACCGAATCATCCGAATATTGTAAATATGTTGGAATATCACTACGACACATTCACCGGTAAGGTAACTTTCATTTTCGAATTGATGGATATGAGCATGTACGATTATTTGAAAAGTAAACGAAGAGGCTTATCCGAGACACGCGTCAAATCCTATTTGTATCAAATACTAAAAGGACTCGAACATTTACATAAACACGGACTTTTTCACAGAGACATTAAACCGGAAAATATACTTATCAAATTTCCATCAATATTGTACGCTCCACTGTCGCAAGCAAACTCCGAGGAGATAATCAAATTGGGCGATCTTGGATCTGTAAGAGGTATCTTCAGTTCTCCTCCTTATACAGAATATATATCCACGAGATGGTACAGATCTCCTGAATGTCTCCTCACCGTCGGCAATTACGGTCCTAAAATGGACGTGTGGGCCGCTGGGTGCGTTTTCTATGAAATGCTAACGTTAAGACCACTCTTTCCTGGTAGCAACGAAATTGATCAACTGTATAAAATTCACAACATCATGGGATCCCCAAATACTCAACTTCTTACAAAATTAAAATCTCGATCTAGGAATTTTATTTGTTTTCCCAACATCAAAGGTACAGGATTGTATAAACTAATTCCTTATATAACCAGAAACGGTAGAAACATACTCGGTTTAATGGTGGAATATGATTGGGAAAAACGTACGAACGTAAAGAGACTTTTAAGACATTGTTACTTCGACGATGTGAGAGAAACTTTAACCAAAACAAATACATGGGACGAAACAAACTACGAAGTAATCGACGGAACTATAGGAGATGATAAAACAGTTTCTTCTGTTGCCGAAAAAGTGGAAAAGAAGAGAATTTTAAAGAGAGAACATTACAGTGACGAAATTAGAAAAAACAGTTCGAATCAATTGATAAAATCAAAGATTTCAAAACATGTGTACATTGAAGACGTTCCAAAAGTTAACAAGAGCGCCAAAAGCCAGAGATCGAAGAATAGTATCAAAAGTTCCGGTAGCGACAAAAGCAGTAACCGTAGCAGTAAAAATAGCAGCAACGACATTCCTTTTTACAACAAACGTCACGATCATTCACAATCTCACACGAATCACTTAGACTATAGAATAACCTCTCTTCCTCTAGTGGATTATAAGGTGATGAGATCCTCGGAAAGTAAAATTCCGCTTGCCAAAAAATCCTTGAGATTGAAAGACGAATCGGGAAGATTCTTGAAAAGCAGCAAAAATCTGAATTCGAAAAAAAATCACGACGTTAACAACATCTACAAGCAGTATTTCGAATCGAAATCATTTTATATTCCGAGGCATAACGAATTCAAACGTACGAAACAAGAACAAAAGGAATCTAAGCATTATCGCCTAAGGAAGAATACTTGACATGAGGTTAAGAATTAAAAATGTTTTTTTTTGTTTGGGAACAATAAATAGTCTAAAAACATTATTGTTAAGTTAATAAAGATAGCAAAGTATGTTGTCGAAATATTTGCGCTACCATCAGGTTAAGGTTTTGATTGGATTCGTCACTTTTCGAACTACACTTGTAGATATGGTTTCGGCGTATTTGCGACTCATCAGTATAGAAGGTAATGATGATAATATATATGGAATGGTTCATATTCAAAACTGAGGTTACAGCCAATAGTGCAAGTAGTTAATAATTTTTTTTGCTTTAATGTAAACAGTATAAGGTCTTAAGTTGGAAAATAATTGCAGTATCTTGGCACCAAAACCATGATAACCATGGACGGAAGTCGTGGGGTAGTATTTGTTCCAAAAAGTACATAGAGTATTGGAATGCAATAATCCTTTTGCAACCAGATGTTTATCGGATATTATAGAGCTGTACTCAAAATTACCTACTTACGGTAGATTCCATTGAAAAATTCCACAATTTTTAAGTTTATGAAAAAAAATTGTGGTGGGTCATTTCGAATATAAAATTATGTGCTATAAAATACTTTCCTTACCCACTAAACAGTTACTACTAACTTGTGAAATATTTTCGCAAGTTTGAGTACAACTCTGTAATATCCGATAAACATCTGGTTGCTGGAGGATTTTTGCATTCCAATACTCTATGTACTTTTTGAAAAAACTATAGTATCTGTTGAAATCGTCGGCAGCTTGTGTTTGAATTTAGTGTATATGTAACACTAACACGTAACTCGCTATTCTAGGCGCTACGTGTCTGTGTACAAAATAGTATATTACATAACGTGTGCGGAAAGTGACATTTTTCACACGAGTGGGGGAAATATTGTAGCACGAGGTATAAGCCGAGTTCGACAATCACACGAGTGTGAAAAATCACTTTTGCACGAGTAATGTACAGTATTTTTCCTACGATCACGTGATAATTTCACCAAATAATGTGTAATCAACATCTGACATATTAATATACAAAATGTTACAATTAAAGTCAACATAATTGATTTAAAAAAGTAACAATAACTATCATTATTAACAAAAATGCAAGTAGTTATAGGTATAGGTTATTATAATTATTAATTGGTTGGTACAAAATCGGACTTCTGACGAAGGGTACGTGGGTTCGATCCTCGACCGCGTACTTAATTTTTTTTCAATCAAGAAAATGAAAAAAAAATTCACTTCAAATAGATCGCTTCAAATTTAGATATTACATAGGTAAATTTAATTAAAAATTATATTTTTAATTTTAAATGAAATAAATAAATTATATTTTATGGACAAATCAACTTAGGACATACGCATTTGACATATAGGTAAATAGATTTGCGGGGTAAATAGACTAGCATTTCAACATTCAATTTGACAGCTTTTTTATCCGTACACGTACACTTTCCATAGAACTAGACAGTGCGATATATGTCACTTTCCTATGGGATCGTAGGAAAAAAATATATTTTATTTAGTACTTAGATTATACTTACTCAAATCTTTGTAAATAAACGATATCAGTGGGTGGTTCTTGAAGTCATGGCGATAATAATAATACCGGACTTATTTTTAAAATTATTTGAAATAGAAATAGAGAATAAAAATATGTATTCAATAAAAATACGTACATCCGGAAGTCGTTGTGAAACCTGAGGGTTCCAGAGTTGGTTTGATGCTTGTTATATACAAAAGTTTTAGGTCCTTTATTTTCCTTAATGTTTTTAAGATTATGCTAACTTTTATGACAATAGGAGAAAATTCCAAATTGTAAAGTAAAAGGTTTATATAAATACATTTAAATACGTAAAATAGGGTAGGATGAAATTAAACCTAACATGGTCGAAAAATATCTAATAAATTTCTCAAGTATTTAGTATTCTTATGGCTGCTTTGATTTTTTGCATGTAAAATATTTTGCTTGTTTTGTAGCGATCTAAGTCGCTGTCTGACGTGTTGCTTGCATCTAACAAAAAAAATATCGAGAATGTCTTCTCCGAAGTCTCTGTGAGGGCATTGGTAAGCATTTTCTCTATTACTTTAACAATTTAGTTGCTATACATAAGTTATTTATACATTTTTTTATTCGATACAAAAGACATTTCGGGAATAATTTTAGACTAATATAAACTCCGTTCATTAAACAGACTAAATAGGTAACGGAGAATTCAGTACTGGTCTGTTACTACACGAACCCCAAAAAAAAGTATATCAAAAGCTGCAACACGTGGATTAAAAAGAAACATCAGACTTACTCGAGTGACGTACCAAAGAAGGAACACAGCTAACTCCTGGTCAAAATTGTCTTGGGGCCGCTAATTAACGATATATTAAACCTCGGCAGGAGCTAGGTAAGGAAGGTGACGGGGATTACTTACCGGTCATTGTACCCTAACTAAGCACATGCATACAAGTGGGATATATAGGGAGGAACCTTTTTGTTGATGTGCATGGAAGAGAAGGAAACAGCCTCACACTCTACCTTCGAATGTAAAGCAGTCTCGTTGGAGATATAGACTCCTAGAGCGTCAAAGGGAGGATGTCCCCAAGAAGGACGAAGACGAAGAACTGTTGAACCTTATAAGGACTACTGGTTGTACTTGGTTCTACATAAACGCTACAACCAAGAGAACCAAAAGCCCAGAGGCTGACGAGACTGTTTCTGATAAAATAATCAATCAATCAACTGGTCTGTTGGCGCCCTGTTATTGTCATTGGTATAAGTTATAATTGTAGAATGTTGAATTCTCTATAATTGAAGTAGTGCTTACAAACCTATTCTAGTCAGATTTTGCGGTGCTTCCGGTCAAATAAAGGCGGTATATTTTTAAAACTATTTATTTTTAACACATCAAATGTTGATTGATATCTATACCTATTAGGGTGGCGCAAAAAAAGCAACTATTTTTTTTAGTTTCGTATATGAAAAAATGTCGGTTTTTTATGTTTTTAAAGTCCACTACAAAGAACAGCTCAAAAAAATGTTGACGAAGTGGCTCCAAATTTATTAAAATGTCGAAAATCGATATTTTTCTCTCGTTACGGTATAATTTCATAGACGAAAAAAAATGAGTTCAAAATTTTAATATTGAGAGGTCGCTCATAATTGTTTTGTCATACTAGTTCATTATTGTGTTTTTATTGCTTAGTTACCAACTATCAAACTTTATGGCCCGCGCGGGCATAAAGCGGAATACTTTTTTGCTGAACTTATTTAATAACCATGTCGTCAGCTTGCTTAGACTTTTTTGGCAACAGGTTTTCAGTTGCTTTCTTTGCTTTTTCCAGAATTTCGTCAGGAATTCCAAAATCTTCGTTCATTTTGACTTCTAACTTTGACACATATAAAAATTATTGTGATTTAATGACATTTACGTTTCTCAATATTCACCTAACAACGATAATGTCTACTATGCTAAAATGGCAATGTTATTAATTCAAACCGGATTTTCTAATATACTTATTTGTATTGAGATTGGATTGCAATAAAGAAATAGTAAGACATAAAAATTTGTATGTACAGCCGGCGTCATATAAAACTGGTACAACTATTATAATCCAAAATAGTGTTTTTGTAGCTGTGTAAATTGATCTTTTAAAAATTATCAATGCTAAACCAGCTGTTATGGTATAATTTCTAGGGCAGTGATGCCAGCTCAACAAAAATGTTAGTATATGTAATGATGAAATTAAATTTTGTAAAGCAATAAAACAAATTGGAAAAAAGAAAAATTTATTATATCATTTATACACAAACAGTAACTAGCTTAAATTTGGAAATAGTGTGATATTGTAATAAATACAAAAGTATTACATTTTTACAGGTTCGAATATTTTTTTAAATAAAATTTGGTTGGTTAATTGTATGACTGATTTAAAAAAAGGTGAGACAAGGATCAAACTGTTGTAGGAAAAATTGGAAATGGAAGACCAAATAATTCCTGGCATTTAATCTTCCTTCGATTCTCCAGCACATTCCTAAACCTCCTGTATACATCCAAGCCCAAACATTTACAGAAAATCGTCCAGACTTATCATTAGAAGAAATATAATTTTCATTAAACCTACTTCGAGGAGGTCTATAAACCCTAATATGGCCGTCATTATGTGATTGGAATACTTTTTCATCGGAAAAAATTACCCTGCCCCAAAAATTTAATGTATCATTTAAAATCTAATTTAAGGCAAATATTATTCTACCTTGCTTATGTACTTCATTTAGTTTGTATTTCCGGGTGGCTGCACAATTCTTTAAATTAGTTTTTCTAATTCTTCTTAATGCGGTTGTTATTGAAGCATTGTTTACTGCAACTTTTGCATGTCTTGCAGTATGGAATGGATTTTCCCTCAAATAATCAGTTAATGCTTCGTCTTGCTCCGCTGTAGTTATAAATGGTCTTCTAGTTCCTCTTTTTCTGCTAACAGTTTGGTCGTTATCCCACCTTTTTTTAATGTTTTGAATCGTGGTTCTACTTCTATTTAACTCTTGTGCAAGTCGTCTAATGGACCAACCATCCTCTATTTTGGAAATGATTCGCATTTTATCGAATTCACTTAAATGTGCTGGCATCGTGGATAATGCGTTTTGTCAAATTTGACACATGTGTCTGTTTGTCATTTTGATTAGTTAAGTTTGGTTTACATAGGGAAAAAAAGTGTACCAGTTTCATATGACGCGGAGTGTACCAAGGGCATAAACAGACGTCGCCATCAGGGCATAAACATCTATTTATACTCTTGGTACCTACATAAATACGATTGTGTCAAAAAATAAGGTTTTATGGTTTAGATTTTGGGCAACACAATTCGTCCTAGGCCAAATATACCACATTACTAGTGCGGAAAATGAGAAATGATTTTTGCGCCTCCCTAATATGAATATAAAATCTGTTAAATCTAAAAATAAAGTTAAAATTTAACTAAAATTATTCCTGTTACCTCAATATAATTGTTTGTTGGTATTTATAAACAGTCAATACGACAGGTAGGTAGTGGAGATTACAAGAACTTTTTTCAGTTGTGTGTAATTTTTTGGGCACAAAATAAAATCTAGCGAAATTAAATTAAACACTTTTTTACATTCTCACCTAATTTTTTTTGGATTGTTTCCTTTTTGAGAGTGCCAGAAACTTCTTAACTATGGAGCGTGGACTTACGGAGCACCAATTCTATCAAAAGTGTCCGGAAAAATAAAATGAAAACAACTCTGCACAATGGTAAACTGATTTACCTACTCCTTATATGTAAAGCATTAGTTATCTAACTCCTTACTAAAAGCGTAAGTTGAACTTTACAGCAAGTGTGCGGTAATGAGTGTGCTGTAATGTTATTACATGCACCCGTTGAAAATTTTAGTATAATACTAAATTTATGTTGGTAGTTCTGACTGTGTTTTGTGCTGTCTGTCACTACTGAATACCCAGTTATTAAATTCGTCACTTTTAGATAAAAGAAAACAGTGAAAAAATTAAAAGTAAGAACAACAAGTTGTGTGTGAAAATAAAAATAATAATTTTTAATTATTATTTAGCAGGTATGTCTTCATCAGATTTCGATGAAATTGAAAATACGCCGCCAGAAATATTGGAAGCGGCGGACAATGCGGCAAGTGAAATTTTGCCAGAAAAATCAAAAGCCAGATACAACAAAATGTATCAAAAATTTATGGACTGGCGTACAGATAAAAAAATAAACTCGTTTTCTGAAAACGTATTATTAGCTTATTTTAAAGACATTTCTGACCAGTTTAAACCTTCTTCACTCTGGTGCATTTACTCAATGTTGAGAAGTGTCTTAATTTTGAAAAATGATGTTAATATTGCGATTTATCCAAAATTAAAAGCATATCTAAAAAGGCAATCGGATGGTTTTAGAGGAAAAAAATCCAAAGCTTTCACATCGAAGGAAATCAACACTTTTATAAAAAATGCTCCAGATATTGATTATCTATTAATGAAAGTAAGTACTAAATTAAAAGTCATATCTTTTGTAGGCAGTGGTTGTTCCTTATTACTTTAGTATTTTCCTTGGACAAATAATTTAATTATAATAAAATAATGAATATTTATTCATTTAAAGTATTTCAACTATTCTTTTTTACTTACAAGAGTCGAAACTGTACTTGGCTAGAGCAAATATTCGTACCGAAGCCTGACAGCGCAGATGGTTAAGCGTTGGTTTCGAAACCAGAGGTCTCACGGTCCCGGGATCGCACCCCGCAGGCGGCATTTCATTTTTTTATTTTTTTTTTTACAAAAAATATTTTTTTAATTTCTATTTGAATAAAAGTATATTAATATAACTATTTTTTTAGTTTTAAACTAGTAGGTACTGTACTATTTTAAATTTTAGGTAATATTAATTTGTGGGATTTCTGGTGCTTGTCGTAGACAAGAATTAAAAAACATTAAAATGGAGGATATTGAGGATTCAGGAAAATCAATAATTATTAATATTCCTGATACTAAAACTAAAATTTATAGGTCATTTGTTGTATCCGGCAGTTTTTATGACATTTGCAAGAAATACTTACAAATCCGTCAAAAAATACAAGATGCTAGTATTCGACTATTTTTGCTCAAATATCAAAAAGGTAAATGCGTAAGACAAGTGGTCGGTTTAAATAAAATAGGTGGTACACCTAAAGAAATAGCCAAGTATTTAAATTTAGAAAATCCAAGTGCATATACCGGACACTGCTACAGAAGATCTTCTGCTACCTTACTTGTAGATGCTGGGGGTGATTTAATTACCCTCAAAAGACATGGAGGCTGGAAATCTTCTACAGTGGCGGAGAGTTATGTCGACGACTCTCTTCTAAATAAAACTACTACGGCTAATAAAATTTTAAATATTGTTAATGATGAAGAACCACTGTATGAAGAATCGTATACTGATCAACCATCTACATCATATTCAGCCTCTTCGACAGGACCAACATCAAACATGATTTTACAAAAATCAGGAGCTCCCATAATTTTAAAAAATTGTGAAAATTTTACTATTAATATTAACACTAATTCTTAAGTAAAAATATTGTTCATAATATTAAGTAAAAATATTGGTCATAATATTTGAAGGTTAAA
This sequence comes from Galerucella pusilla, assembly GCA_910591695.1. NCBI lineage: Eukaryota > Metazoa > Arthropoda > Insecta > Coleoptera > Chrysomelidae > Galerucella > Galerucella pusilla. The sequence goes on along the minus strand of CAJUYI010000011.1, from coordinate 315,548 downwards.
GCCGGTCAAGATTTGTACTAAAACATTAAAAGTAAAAACAATTTAACTTTCATTTCATGGTAGATATAAAGAGTTATGCTTGCAAATTGAGTTGCAAAAGATATCATGTGGTTTGAACAAAATTGTTTGATTCACTTCGTATATGACTGAAATATGTTTATATTGCACTTTTTCCATAAAATTAATAAGAAAAAAAATCAATTTCGTCGTAGATAAAGTATAGTACACAACTCGAGTGGTAAGGGCAATTACATGCTCGTAGAATTACCGCACTCGCCGCTACGCGGCTCGTGCGCAACTTGTTCTACTCGCACGTAATATGCCACTTACCACTCTAGATATGTAATATACTATTATGCAATGAGAAACGGAACATAGGGATTTTAAGTATTATATCAGAACTGCTTTTGAACTAGTCGACCACTATCAAGCTTCAACAGATTAAGAACACGATTATTACAATCGTTCATTTGAACACCTAAAACATATCGTATAACGTACAACGTACAACTGTGTGCGGTCTTTAATTTATCGTCAGACATTCGGTAAACAGCAGTCCGAGTATCCGAGTACTGTTCAAAATAAAAAATAAATTTGTAGAGAAATTAAAATGTACATCCTTCAGGAAAAAATTCAAATTTTATCATGGTATTTTGGACACACACACAACCTAGATGAGCCTGTCCCACCCAGGATGTTCCTCTCTAAGCGAGGTACATCTCCGGGGAGGACTTCCACCACATGCCCCCATCTTATCCGATGGGTCTCATCATCATAGTTCGCGTTTCGGCGTATAGCTCGTCCCTAGCTAAAAGGGCTAGCAGCTGTGGGCGAGCCGTCTTCTCTTTGGCCGTGTTACCTCGGTGGTTTTTTCTTCGGCGGTCTTCCGTTGTGTGTGTTTGCGCTGCCTCTACAAAGTGCGTCCTCAGCCGGCAATTTCGGCTGAAAAGACCCTTATAGAGTGTGTCTTCTTTTCTTCCGATCTCTTACAAGCGACTTTAAGCCATTAGCTGAGCTAATAGCTTTGTCACCTGTTCGAGGATCTGTTGTTTTGTTGTTGTCGTCGTTGTTTTCTTGTTAGCTGCGGCTTGGGCGTAGCTGACTCCTGTCTTCTTTACAGCTGTTGCAGTTGTCCTTGTCTTCTGGTTGTTTGGGGCTTTTGGACATCCTTTGTAGTTTGCCGGGTGTTCTCCCTGGCAGTTTGCGCAGGTGGCCGGCTTGGTCTTCGGTCGTGGACAGTCGTTGGATCGGTGTGGTCCTCCGCACTTCACGCATTTCGTGTTTACGTTACACGTCGTCTGTCCGTGGTGGAAGCCTTGGCAGTTGTAGCACTGCGTCGGCCCTTTTCCTCTTCTTTGCTCTTCCCACCTGATCCTCACGTTCTGGATGTGTTGGATTTTCCGAATTTTTCTTCAGGCTCCAGCTCCACCAGGTAGATGGGTAGCGGTCTTCTCTCTCCGAATCTGGAATGAAGTTGGGTTAGTCGTTTTATACTTACCCCTTGTCTTTCGATTTCTTCCTTGATTTCCTTGGTGTCCTCGCAGTGCGTTAGACCTCGGATGACGATCCTTGCCATCCTTTCTTCTTGTGGCATATACGTATACCACTCCACTTCTTTTCTCTCTTCTCTCAGGTACCTTGTGAGGTTCCTGTAGTCCTCTGGTCCGTCGCAGGGTATTTTCACTCCGAGTCTTTCCCGGATTGTTATGAACCTCGTCTTTATGTTTCTTCTCTCGATTTCTTTTCTTACGGAGCTCCAGTGATGGATGCTCCGCAGAATGACAGGTGGTGGTCGGTGCGTCGTCGTTGTCTTCTTATTTTCGCGGATGGCCTCGTCCATCATCGCTTCCTCGTTGGCTTTCCTTCGGGCGGCGGCTTCTTTTTTTGTATTTCCCTGATGGATATAACTTCCGTGAAATCCATCTCCTCCTCTTCACTCTCTTCGTCTTTTCTTGGGAATTCTGTCCTCTGCGTATTTCTGCGGATGCTTTCTGAGCGGCTCCGGCTTCTCTTCTCCTCTTGCATTTTTTCCATTGCTTTTGCCGTGCTCTCCATGGCTTTTCTTAGCCCTGTCATCTCCTCTTCCACGCGCTGGATGGTTTTCCTCGTCTCTTCTGCGGCTTCTTTCGCTTCTTTTTCGGCCTGGTCCCTTTCATCTCGGAGTATCTGCCTTATTTCCATTTCTTTCAGCATTTTCGTGGTTTCTTCCTGCATTTTCGTGGCTTCTTTCTGTTGCTTTGTGCTTTCTTGCACAAACTTTTTTGCGTTCTTGATGGCTCTTGTTGCCTCGTTGTCTTCGCTGTCCGAGTCCGATGTTGTTTCCATTGTCCTCCTTGTCCTGTTGCTAGCTTGGCTGCTAGCACGACTGTCGTTCTTCTTTATGGGTGGCATCTTATAGTTCCTGTCCTCCACAGGTCCTAAAACATACAAAACATCTATCAAATCCGGACTTTAAAAAATAAAAATATTTTTCAAAACTTCCATAAATAGAAAATAAGTGTTAAAAAACACTATTTGCGTTTAAAACGCTGTTTTCGTCGTCTGATTAGCTTTCGCCGGTTCGGCTGAAAAAATCAGCCTCCGTCCGATCGCTTTCTCAAAATCTGCTTCGCTTGCTTCTGAGTATTCAAGACACGTCCTTCCTACTCGGCTACTCGCTGTCGACTTACTCTTAGTACTCCTACTAAGATCTTAGAATGTACACCCTTCAGGAAAAAATTCAAATTTTATCGTTGTATTTTGGAGGTCTCTAGATTCTAGGAAATAATAAATTTATTGGTTGTTGCTTTTGAAAACCGACCAGCGCTCAAAATAAAATTAAGGGCAAAAATTGTCCAGCATTGTGCAAATATTACACCGAATCAGCTCAGAAATAAGAGATTTTCTTTGTTCAGTAGATTCGATTTTTGTTTGGCTCAACAAGGAGGACTATTTGAACCTTTAATTCATGAATTTTTTAATTTTAGCATTTTAAGTTGTTTTTCGGTATTTATTTTCAATTTGTTTTAATTTATAAAATCTTATTCTGTTTCATTTGCGAATTTATTTTTATTTTGGAAGTCGTTATGGCCAAATAAAATCAAAACATATACTATCTTAAATAAAGACATTAATTGTTAAAGATAATTTAACAGTTAAATTTTCAATTTGAACAACTTAAAGCATATTGTTTCAATACTTAGCGACGATTGCTACTAGTGTCAAACTTGAACATTTTAAATCGCGCGCACAGGCGCACATCACATGACCACATAACTAACAAATATTGGAAGGAGAAGAGGCGGGGCTTCTTACAGTGGTTCTGAATCCAGCTGTTTAACTAAATACTTGATATTTATTTAAGTAAATGTATAGAAACTTTTTGTTGATGGACTATTTAGCTCAAAGAATACATTAAATCCCTGTTCCGTTTCTCATTGCATGTACCTGTATACGGCAGGAACGATGACGCGCCATCAGATGATCTTCAATAGTTTATAGGCAACCTAAGTACTTCAGGGATCTTGGCCAATGAAACGAAAAATGATGTTTGAATAAACGTTTTGCGGCAATGAAACGAAAAAATGTTTAATGGTACTGAAACACTAAAAAAATGATGGAAAATACTGCAGGTTCTTGCCTAACTGACAGATTAAATTCCGAGGTAAACTAAGCCATTTCGCAGGGCTTTGTTACCTTATGAAACTTGAGAAAAAAAATTTATTTTGAAGAAACTAGGAAAAAGAAATTTTGAGGTGCCACTAATTTTCTCTCCTAAAAGAAAATTAGAAACAAAATCGAATTTAGTGGTCAGCTTACTTTCAATCTGATAGTTCAAAAAAAACTATCTTTGTAAAACTTTGCTCCCTGTCGAAATACTAGGGAGCTTGATTTGTCCCACGGAACAAGTGCCACTCACAAATAGTAGTAGTCCTAGAAATCTTCTAGGAACCTCCTAGGGACCGTTGGCACTCCAAGGGACTGTTGTACTCCTAGGGACTGTTGTACTCCATGGAACTATTTTCTACGCTGGCGCTATATTCGTGGTATTTACTGCTGGACACAAATTCAACATTCCTTCTATACAACATTGTTCTGCTTGTTCCACCCTCCATATTCTTAACTTTTACTTCTGAATCACCAAGAATTTTTGGTTTGGTCACGTTGTTCATACAAATTATCATTATCAACAAAATTGTTGAGTATAGATATAATCATTACGATTTGACATACCTATGCCCACATTCTGGCTATTCATTGTTATAGAACCACCCTTTATAAATTGTATATTATTGTTGGAATAATAAAACATATTTTGGAATACGTCCTTTATTTTCATGTCAAAACGATTTTACAAACAATTAAAATTGAATTCAGCACGTCAAATTCGATATTAAATTACAATTATGAGAATAATTTCGTTTAATTCCGTTAGATTTTAATTGTTTTATTTTATTGAATAAATTTGAGTATTTAATAGTTATTATAATATTATTTGGGAACTTTTCAATTTTACAAGGTAACTCTGGACGCTTTATAGCTTGAAAAAAATTAGACTCAGTTGCTTCATTTTCAGCTCAACTAGCAATCAAACAGTCATAGACCGCTAGCTCATGATACGTGTAGGCGTCATTATTTTAAATACAAGCCGTTTTCACTATCGAATGTAATGTGAAAAACAAGTAGAGTAAGGCTATTGCACAAGACCCAAACTTGGTCATCGACGCTACAGGGAACATGTGGGCGCGTTTTGGGTTTAAACAAGGTTTTTCGTAATTTCCCGCGAAAGTTAACCTCCAATCGAAAAATGTTGTGCTGCAATGCTGTAGGTATTAAAAAGGGCATGTCCACGACAGTTGACAATACCCCGGTGGTAAAACAATAAACACGATCAATAATTATCAAACAACAAACAACTATTAACCTATATTATATATTATTAAATAGGCAAGCTCAAGAATTAAACTAACTTTGAAAAAACATTCAAGGAAAACCAACTAAACGCAAACACGATCTATCATTATAAATCAGCATAACCTCACTATTGAGTACCACGTGTTCTGAACGCTTTGTTTATTGTTTTACCACCAGCATGTTGTCAAAATAGTTTGTGACATCACGTGGACATGCACTATAGAGCTAAAACATTTGTACAGTAGAAAAAATTGACCTTTACCCCCACGGTCCTCACGTCATACCTACTAACCTCAAAACAGGAAATTTGGTACTTACCGTAAAATAAAAATAATAAATTAGAGGAGTTCCGCCTAAAATGACGAAACACCTCGTTCGACCCCTAAAACGCTCCCTTGAACCACCCGTACATTTTACGTGGGTGAATTTTTGGTTCCTGCATTTCTGACTGCAGTTTCTTCCCTCCCTCATCATTCGTTTTTTGTAATTAATTTTGTCCCTGTTTCATTTCATTTTGGGCTGAGTGCACTGGTCCAGAAATATAATTTAGCCATTAGCTAATGAAATATCTCAAAATTATGTTCTTTTCCAGCAAATGCTATGTCTCAATCCAATTCAAGAGATGGTGCTAGTGTTGGGGCATGCGATTCTTGATTTTTCTTAGATATTCCATCTATCTTCTGTATGTTCCTTGTGGTATATTATTCATTCTTTTTTTAATTTCTTGGGAAATTAAACCACAATATTTTTAAATTCTTTATTTCAACGTTTCGGTAGCGTTCCAGCTACCGTTGTCAAGGAAAAATAAGTAGAAATGAATTTTTGATTGTCTAGTTGTCAAATTTTTCTGTTGTGTCTGTTAGGGATAAAAATTCATTTCTACTTATTTTTCCTTGACAACGGTAGCTGGAACGCTAACGAAACGTTGAAATAAAGAATTTAAAAATATTGCGGCTTAATCACCCAAGAAATTAAAAAAAAGAATATTCCATCTATATTTACCCAGACCTGGCAATTTTTAATTATATGGATTTGTTTAATTTGAAATATGTTTTATTACAGTTAAATTTAGGTTTATTACTTCCAATTCAAAAATGAAATAAAGTTTTTGTTACCTTGTAAAACTGAAATGCATTTTTTTGGAGAAAATTATGGAAAGTATTTTTATTTGATATCTTTAGATACTAACTATTAATTTGATTTTTTGCATGGTATTTTGCATGGCATTTCTAACAGAAAGAAAAATTTAACATCGTGGAAAACAAACATCCTCTGGGTATTGTAAAAACTTCATTCAAAAATCCATTATGGGTAAGTTCTATGAATAAGAAAATTGTAATATTTTAAAGCACTGCAAATTTTTTTGTTTTTATAATGATTTACTTTTACCTGCTTAAAAATGTATAATTAGATATGAGCGTATTTCTTGTGGATTTTCTGAAGTAGAATAAGATACAACCAATAATCTTCATCCTAAAATTCACACAAAAATAATTTTAAACAAACAAACAGATTTTTGTCAATTAATCAATATTACAAAATCCGGCTCGAAGGACCATGAAATAAAAAAATGTGTGTTTAGTCTGATGGTCATTTAATTCACTAAACTTACTTCACAAAAACCGGAAAGTTGAAAGAAAGTTTTGGGAGATTCCACAATTACTTTGTTCTGTTTCTAACTCGAGTACTTGTGGTATAATAGTTCAGTTTAAGGTCAGTGTGGCCAACACTTGATCCTATAATTATTGGCCACCGGTGCGTTGAGAATTCATTTACACTTCTTCACAATAAATTTAAAAAAACACAACCTTCTGCAAACGTTTTATATCGTTTTCAAAAGATGATAAATACAAAAATAACATTTAGTATTTTGTTGAATAATGTAGAAGTATTAGAGAATAATGTTGAAAAAAAGATTAAACTGATTTTCAATTTTTTTTTCGAAATATTTTTTATATACGAGAATGCATTTTCCCAGAGTATTACTTTGAGTTAAAAGAAAATATATATCGAGAAAATAAACATAACCTAAGGATAAAGGCAGACAAGCAACTTGAATATTGGTTGATTGTAAAATAATTTTATATTTTTTCATTTTAGAAATCCAGCTTTAGTAAATTTGATGCCCTCCAGAAGAAAAATGTACTTCATATTAGATCATCGGATTCCGCCAAAGCTCAAGAAAAATTCAATGTAAGTAGACGTTAGAGTTTCCAGTTAAATATTTAATAAGTTGTAATCGACAAAATTATTAAAAGAATATTATTTTCAATAACTTACATAATTTGAAATCTTTTTCTAAAAGGGAAAGCCAGATCTGTAATGCACACACTGTAATTGCAAAGTCAACATGACCTAATGGGACAGCCCATTGACGGAACGGCCTCCAATAATATTGGAGCTAATGACAAGTTATTAATTATTGAATAATTGATATGTAGTTGTACCATCAGTCAAAAACTCGATCGATTCGACGTAGTTCACCGAACCCAAAATTTCCAACTAGCTCATTATTTCAATATATTGTAACAATATTGTTTTTCAGTTTTTAATTTTGTTTTATTTGAGTCATATGAATGTTTCCAGGTACGCCACTGGTATTTTGACAGTTATAAATATTTTTATGTCACTTGCAATATTGTATACATAATATTTATTTATTACTTATTGGTTAAATGTTCTGAGTCATTGAAAGTAAACAATATAGGCAAAAGTGTGTTATCAAATATATATCCACAAAGATAAAGAAGAGGATGTATCTTGGTCATTACGATATGCACAGTCTAGTGTAGGGTGCGGTCAAGTTATGTCGGATTTTATTGATATGGAAGTAAGAATTATACATATCTTTATTGTTTTATGTTGAATTGGTCAAATTACGATTGTATTAGCAAACTTTAACTTTTTCACTGTTTTATATTTTTTTTATTGATAAATACATAAATTGGAATAAGATGATAATAATCCAGTCAAAGAGGTAAATTGTAGGCTAAAGTAAATTAAGTTTTGTTAATATAATTCGAAGAATTCATTAGCGCCCACGGACCCATCCAGTTCACTCCACAGATTGCAATACCAATCGTTTGTTTTATAAATGGTGAAATTGTGGACGGCCAATTTTGTTTTATAATACATCAGGGAAACTTTCGAACTGGGTGCCAGTAACACTGACTGCAAGTCCATTTTGTCATGTTCCTTTTCGTTCCTGGCACCTTTTTTTAATTCTAAATGTTCCCTGTATTCCTCTTCACTGATATTCTTACTTTTATGTCCTACGCAAACAACGCATTGATCCTTCTTTGGTCTGTACAGGGATAAATTTCATCGATCAAAAACTGAATAAAGTGTTGTATGAGTAACAGGTTCAACTTATTGTTCCGTGCACCATGAATTCTTGTAAAAACGATGCATCTCTCTTTTACTTTGCCAGAGTGGTTCCAAATATAATTTCGTCGGCGAGGCACGGCAATTAGTGCGACTCCATCTTCACTAAGGAGTTTAAAAACCTTTTTAGATTGTTAATTCTATCATCCTGTTTTCTTCGCTTGCACCTTTCTACGCCATTTTCAAGATATTGTCCATCACCAGCATTGTTCTCTGTAGTTATTGCTTCATCTGTTTTTACGCAAATCAGGATCACATTCTCAGATACTCCCAGTGTGCAATGTGTGCAATGAACATTTTTTCACAAACTCGGTATTCAGCCATATTACATTTGAGGTGGTATTTGAATGAATAATTTCGCCTACTTTTCTCGTTGACTCCTCGTCTTCTTTTAAATTTTTGCATCCTAACAAGACCTGTAGCATACTGTCTTGTCTTTTTTCAGGCCATGTCATTTGCCAGAACTTATTGAAGATTCCTGTTCTATCTTCTGTAGAGAGCTTTCTACACTGTACAGCAGTACCGGAATTTCCAAGTTTACGTGCACATGGATCCTTGAGCATTTTTGTTTTGTTTTGCCACTGCATAATTCCTTCTATTGCCTATCTTCCTTTTACCACTGTAAGCCAGTCCAAATTGTCGATTTTCTTTGTTTTTGCTATAGGTTTGATCATATTTTACATGTATCCGTTTTCTTTTGTTCCTGCATAATTTTTTAGCACCTTCTATTGTTTCATCCGTGTTAATCGGATTATCTCCCTCAGATCCACTTTTGTCGTCCGCAGCTTCAGGTATGTACTCATCAGTGTCCTGTTTAGTTTCATTTTCAATCCAATCTTCTTCATTCTCATATTCAGTTAGTTCTACAATTAATTGTGTTGGGGAGGGGGGGGGAAAAAGATAACAAAACAAACCTAACTATTAGAAAAATTGCCGGTTTTTCCAGTTTTTCATGAGATGCTCCCCTTCCGAGATATTGGGCATGGAAAATTTCGATTTTTACTCAAAAATCCCCAATTTAAGCGATTTTTGTACGATTGATGTAATGAAAGATATGGCTATTTAAAATACTCAACTTTAAATAATTTTTGTACCATAACTTTATTGTTTACATGTTTTTGCTATTTGCTATTTAAAGTTATTGTTATTATTATTCTGTTAATGAACAAGAGTAGGTAGAAATCTTAAACCCGTAATTTACTTGAAAATTAAATTTGAATTTTTATTGTTACAGGGCACCCAAATCGATACGACCAATTGCAAGGCTTGTTCAAAACAAGTTTTCCAAATGGAACAAATCAAAGCCGAAAAGGCTGTTTGGCACAAAAACTGTTTCAGGTGCACGGAATGTAGTAAACAATTAACGTAAGTGACCTATTTTTAGATATATGTGGAATCGTCGAAAGAATTTATGTGATTTTTTTTCCGAACGACTTACTTGTTTGTTACAAGAATTTCGTTTTTATCGAGAAAAATAATAAATACCGACGTTAAAATACTCGTAAACGTTTAATTCGTGTTTACTTAAATTAAATGGAGCTTAGCGAATATGACATCACTTTTTTTTCTGGAATATGTCGTTGATACATTTTTTTTTCGTTTCATATCTTGACGCGACAGATTTTTCTTTCTTTTAGTTCAATAAATGAAGGCGAAAAATACCGTCAACATGGGCATCTGGTCCAGCAAGGAATTTTTTTTTTAATTTGCAGGTAATAGTGGGTACATTGAACCCCCAAAATGTCAGGTGTCTGAAATTTGTGGAAGGGTCGGAAAATGGCTCTAGAGATCCCGAAAATCCGTTTTCCGCCGATATCTCCCGAACTACGATCCATAGAGAATTTTTGTTCAGACAAAAAATGAAAAGCAGGTCATTACCTACAAAAGTTGTCCCTACAATTTCATCGAGAAATTCCCGATAAACCAGAGCGCTCGGGAAAACTCCAGAAATCCACAAAAATCGCCTCTTGGAAAACACATTATTCAAAAAAATACGGGCGAATTATTGGTAGCATTGTTTCGGAATAAATAAAGTACCCCCCAAAGAACCATTATCCAATAGGATTGGCTAAAATAACTATTAATAAAAATAATATAAATAAATCCATGGAAGCATTAAAAAATATTGCAAAGACGAATTTTGGCCTGGTTTTCCAATGACCCAGGAGCACGAATTGAGTGGATGAAAACACGCCCTAGTAGCCACAGATCCCTTCTTTCACCCGCACTTTGATTCATTAAAAAATATTGATTTTCACGCGAGTTATTAAAAAATTAGTAATTTACTTGGGGACGTCATGCCCTTAGAGCGTGCTCTCTATAAGCCGGCCTGGAGCTCAATTTTGGGTCGGCGTTCGGGCCATTTATCTCGAAAACTATCTAATTTTTCGAAAAAATGCTGGGGATCATTTTTGTGGACAAAGAACTGCTCTTTCTTTTTCGTCTAAACAAAAATTTTCCAGTGGTCAAATCTTGGCAGATATTGCGGGAATACGGATTTTATGGAATTTCAGAGCCATTTTCCCACCCTTCCACAATGGTCAGGTACCTGACATTTTGGGAATTGTATGTGCCTACCATAACCTGCAAATTAAAAAAAAATTGCTCTTGCTGGACCAGTTGCCCATGTTGACACCTTCGTTTACTGAACTATTTCTATTAATGTCTGATTGTATAAACACATTTAACTATATGGGTTGGTTGAAAAGTTCGTACAATGTCATTTACCGGTCTCAAGTAGAACTATCTGGAACCGTTGGCTATACAAAAAGAAAAACAAATATTTTAGAACATAAGTATATTATCCATTTATATTATTAACAAATATAAAAATACAAGAAATAAAATAATTACAAATTATGTTTGCATTTAATATACATTTAAAAAAACCTGTGAAATCGGTTTTTATTAACTTAAATTTTTCCAAATTGTTTTGCAGCCAAACGTGTTATTGGATACTGAGTGGCTCTTCTTAAATCTTTGCCAGACAAAATCTTGTTTACTGTTTTTAGCATGAAAAAAATCACATTGATAGACATGTTTAGAAATTTTTACTCGCTGTTTCTATGACTGTCACAAAACAATGTAGAAATATCTTCTAAACATGTTCTTCGTGAAGTAAGTTTGGATTTCATTTCATACACTGTAATTTACTGCCTTCAAATTATCTGCCCTGTATTAAAAAAAGTTTTGAGGTATGTTTTTGTATGTACATATTTTTTTTACAACATAACATTTGCTAGGCATAGTTTGTCTCAAAGTATATCGTCTTAGCTTTTGCCGGCAATCATAAAATTAATGGACCAATTGCAATAAATCATATGGCCAATAGCTGCTGCAGAAGAGGTCGCCAGTGGAGAACCATTTGAAATTATTTAAAAAGCATCAAATTCACAAATATCTTTTTGTGTTTTTATCAAATATCCTTTGTTTTTTATTTAATATGTGAAGACCATGTCTCCAAACTTTTTTTCTTTCTCCTCCTAAATGGGAGATTATTAAATACTATTAAGTTACATTGGGGTCATCTTCTGCTAGCTTCCTTTTTAGATTGTCCAAATAAGTAACAATCTGGCTTTCATAGAGAGAATAATATATATTTTTCTTCTTATTACTTATATCCTGCTGGCCATTGTCTATAGTATAGACGACGAGATTGAAAATCACTACTTTTTTTCTTCCACCTAATTTTCCACTGATAATAATATCCTTTATAGAGGACATTGGTGTCTATGTAAAAAAAGTTAAGAGAAATGGTTTTCACATATTGAATAAATGAAACAAATAACAAAGGATGTATGATAAAAATACAAAAAGATAGATATTTGGGAATTTGATCCTTTTTAAAATAATTTTTAATACGATCTTTTCTATAGCAGCTATTGGCCATACGAAAACAAATTCTTAACTGAATCCTGAAACATCTTGGCGCAGCATGCGTGAAATATGTTTTCAGAAGTTGTTCCATAATATATTTTAATCCTTTTAATGGAAGGATTCAATCATGCAAGGATGGGGCATATGATATTTTTTCAGGATCAGTTGAGGAAACGAAGCATTCTAAAACAGGGATGCATAAATTACAAAATAAAAGGAGACCAGACTTTTTTGTTCTGCGCAACGTAATTGCTTCCCGAGAAAAGTATGGAGGGAAGATCCATTAATACTGTCAAACAATTTATCGAAAAATAAAAATTAAGTCGTCTGTATCAACATCTTAAGGGTCAAGGGTCAAGTTATAATTCTGAATATTTAATTAGCCTTCGGCTTGCTTAAGCCCTAATAAACAAGGCACTTCCTACAGTGCGGCCCATCACTAAGTGCAATTTTTGACTCATTACATATATGTAATTTCAACATATGTGATTAAGATGCTAATTTTAAAACACCAGACATTGTGAATTTTAAGTTTTCCGTAAGCAAACTGCAATATTTCTTGATCGACTCAGCTGATCACTTCTGCAATTCGATGCTATTGCAATTTTATCAGCTTGGTGCCATTTTTATTGCATACGGGGCACCATACTAGGGAGAATTATAGTTTCTCTTGTATTACCAATTATATAACTATTTCAAATCGAATGATACCTATCAGCTGATTATGCTGACTGATGTTTTGTCATTTGTGATTTGATAATCTACAGTGACTCACTTTCTCCAGTCTCATTTTCTGAGCTTTTCTCACTTTCTCTATCTTTATTTTAAATTATAATAAACTTTATACAGGGTGTTTCATAGTTAAACCACCATAGGTTAACTGCAAGTAGAGGACACTTTGGTGGTTCCAAATAGCCTTGGTTAATTGGTCTAACATAATTATTAACAGAGATACAGGGTGTTTTATCAACTTAGTCCATAACTTTAGAACCACCATATATATTTCTTCCATTTTTGGTAATGATCTATTGCATTGATAACACAATAAGATAGTGAAATAAAAATAATTATTATCCAGGTCTGGTTTGAGAAAAATTTGCAGAATTCGATAATCTCCAAAACATCACCCTGTATATCAGAATTTTTGAAATCCAATAGATTATTCGAAGAGAACAGAAAAAATAGAGCGGCACCCAAATATTTTTCGAAGTGCACATCCCGTTTTACTGCTTAACTTTTAATGTCAAAGTTATTTAAATGTATCATTGACATTTTCGTACGTAATAACTTTAGAACCACCCTATAGATTTTTTTCATTTTAAGTAGGTGTAAGTTATATAAGCATCAAAATCTCATCATGTAACAAAAACAGTTATAATCCAGGTTCGGGTTAAGAAAAAAAAATATTTTATCAAGATTTTTATAAATCAATAGTTCATTCCAAACGAACAGAAAAAATTGAGCTAGCTACACGGAATGTCAAATTATTTATAATAATTGTTCGAAATGTCCATCATTTTGTTCTATGCATTTACGAGCTCTTTTTAAGATGTTTGGTGTTGCTCGTCTTATCATTAATGGATTTGCCCTGATTTCCTCGCAAACATCATCAATTCTTTGAATAAGATCTTCTAAGGTTTATCTCAGTAGAGTATACTTTGGCTTTCGGATATACCCAAATATGATAGTCCACTGTGTTAAAATCCGGCGACCTGCAAGGCCAATTATTGGGCCCGCCCCTCCCTATCCTATGTTTCTAAAATTCTTGTCTAGAAAATTTCGCACAATTACCCTAAAGTGAGGCGATGCACCATCGTCCTGAAAATACATTCCTCCAATTCCCTCATTTTCTAATAGCACTGGTAACATATTTTGCTAATCTTTCCGTACTTCAACAGTCTACGCCTATTTGCTAATTTTTCTGTTCTTTAGAATATTAGACCCACTTGATAATTGTTAATGATTTTGACTTGAATATTTTAGTAAGTGTGCACTTCGAAAAACATTTCCGTGTAACTCAATTTTTTCTGTTCTTTTGGAATAAACTATTGATTTATAAAAATCTTGATAAAATATTTTTTTCTCAACCCGAACTGTTTTTGTTACATGATGAGATTTTGATGCTTATGTAACTTAGACCTACCAAAAATGAAAGAAATCTATAGGATGGTTCTAAAGTTATTACATACGAAAATGTCAATGATACATTTAAATAACTTTGACATTAAAAGTTAAGCAGTAAAACGGGAAATATTTTGGTGCCGCTCTATTTTTTCTGTTCTCTTCGAATAATCTATTGGATTTCAAAAATTCTGATATACAGGGTGTTGTTTTGGAGATTATCGAATTTTGCAAATTTTTCTCAAACCAGACCTGGATTATAATTATTTTTATTACACAATCTTATTGTGTTATCAATGCAATAGATCCTTACCAAAAATGAAAGAAATATATAGGGTGGTTCTAAAATTATGGTCTTCAAAAGCATTGGACTAAATGAATAAAAACCCTGTATCTCTATTAATAATTATGTTGGACCAATTAACCAAGGCTATTTAGAACCACCAAAGTGTCCTCTACTTGCAGTTAACCTATGGTGGTTTAACTATGAAACACCCTGTATATAATATTACAATAAATTATTTTTTGAGGTTATTATATATGCACTTTTTCCTTTCTACTATTGGTTGGGTTTTTGCAATGAAAGAGAATTGCATGTTCTCAAACAGCATGCAAAGCTTCAATACGTCCAGTTCATTTTATTACATTGCCACAAAATTTGATTTCAGTTCACATTTTCAAAAACAAATTTTAATTTTTACATTTATTTACAGGGTTGAAACATATGTAAGTCACGAAGGAAACTTGTACTGCAAACCTCATTTCAAGTCCCTGTTTGCACCCAAAGTAGTTGAAGATGATACCCCAAGTAAGTACTATACCATAATTCTTGTGTTCACTATTATAGAAAAAACAAATTTAAACCCGCTTGGTTATCACACCTAAATTTTCTGACACAGGAAGTTAACGTAAACCATAATTTAAGATATAAACAATGCTGTTTTAATTAGAAATGTTCTGTGGTTGAGACCGTAAACCGACAATACATCACAAATGTATGAATAATTTTCTGGTTTTTCCGGAAAATTGTTTCCAATAATTCGGTGTTGTGCAAGTCTCTCGATGTAAACTTCTACATCTTTTGCCAGATGAATTTTATTTTTATTTTTTATTTTTTTAATTTATAGTCATAAAAGGAAAGCTCTAAACATACTTTTTATCATCGTCGTACAGAATCGCTGTAAGGTAGTACTGCCGAGATAACACAAGTGCCAAATATGTGCTTTTACATACACACACAACCTAGATGAGCCCGTCCCACCCAGGATGTTCCTCTCTAAGCGAGGTACATCTCCGGGGAGGACTTCCACCACTTCCCCCATCTTATCCGATGGGTCTCATCATCTTAGTTCGCGTTTCGGCGTACAGCTCGTCCCTAGCTAAAAGGGCTAGCAGCTGGGGGGCGAGCCGTCTTCTCTTTGGCCGTGTAGCCTTGGTGGTTTTTTCTTCGGCGGTCTTCCGTTGTGTGTGTTTGCGCTGCCTCTACAAAAGTGCGTCCTCAGTCGGCAATTTCAGTTGAGAACCTCCTTATAGAGTATGTCTTCTTTTTTTCCGATCTCTTACAAGCGACTTTAAGCCATTAGCTGAGCTAATAGCTTTGTCACCTGTTCGAGGATCTGTTGTTTTGTTGTTGTCGTCGTTGTTGTTTTCTTGTTAGCTGCGGCTTGGGCGTAGCTGACTCCTGTCTTCTTTACTGCTGCTGTTCTTGTCTTCTGGTTGTTTGGGGCTTTTGGGCATCCTTTGTAGTTTGCCGGGTGTTCTCCCTGGCAGTTTGCGCAGGTGGCCGTCTTGGTCTTCGGTCGTGGGCAGTCGTTGGATCGGTATGGTCCTCCGCACTTCACGCATTTCGTGTTTACGTTACACGTCGTCTGTCCGTGGTGGAAGCCTTGGCAGTTGTAGTACTGCGTCGGCCCTTTTCCTCTTCTTTGCTCTTCCCACCTGATCCTCACGTTCTGGATGTATTGGATTTTCCGGATTTTTTCTTTCTCTTCAGGCTCCAGCTCTATCTGGAATGAAGTTGGGTTAGTCGTTTTATACTTACCCCTTTGTCTCTCGATTTCTTCCTTGAGATCCTTGGTGTCCCCGCAGTGCGTTAGTCCTCAGATGACGATCCTTGCCATCCTTTCTTCTTGTGGCATATACGTATACCACTCCACTTCTTTTCTTTCTTCTCTCAGGTACCTAGTAGGTACCTCTCAGTCGTCTGGTCCGTCGCAGGGTATTTTCACTCCGAGTCTTTCCTGGATTGTTATGAACCTCGTCTTTATGTTTCTTCTTTCGATTTCATTTCTTACGAAGCTCCAGTGGTGGATGCTCCGCAGAATGACGGGTGGTGGTCGGTGCGTCGTCGTTGTCTTCTTGTTTCGCGGATGGCCTCGTCCATCATCGCTCCCTCGTTTGCTTTCCTTCGGGCAGCGGCTTCTTTTTTTGTATTTCCCTGATGGATATAACTTCCGTGAAATCCATCTCCTCTTCTTCACTCTCTTCGTCTTTTCTTGGGAATTCTGTCCTCTGCGTCTTTCTGCGGACGCTTTCTGAGCGGCTCCGGCTTCTCTTCTCCTCTTGCATTTCTTCCATTGCTTTTGCCATGCTCTCCATGGCTTTTCTTAGCCCAGTCATCTCCTCTTCCATGCGCTGGATGGTTTTCCTCATCTCTTCTGCGGCTTCTTTCGCTTCTTCTGCTTCTTTTTCGGCCTGGTCCCTTTCATCTCGGAGTATCTGCCTTATTTCCATTTCTTTCAGCATTTTCGTGGTTTCTTCCTGCATTTTCTTGGCTTCTTCCTGTTGCTTTGTGCTTTCTCGCACAGACTTTTTTGCGTTCTTGATGGCTCTTGTTGCCTCGTTGTCTTCGCTGTCCGAGTCCGATGTTGTTTCCATTGTCCTCCTTGTCCTGTTGCTAGCTTGGTTGCTAGCACGGCTGTCGTTCTTCTTTTTGGGTGGCATCTTAATAGTTCCTGTCCTCCACAGGTCCTAAAACATACAAAACATCTATCAAATCCGGACTTAAGAAATAAAAATATTTTTCAAGACTTTCATAAATAGAAAATAAGTGTTAAAAACACTATTTGCGTTTAAAACGCTGTTTTCGTCGTCTGATTAGCTTTCGCCGGTTCGGCTGATAAAAATCAGCCTCCGTCCGATCGCTTTCTCAAAATCTGCTTCGCTTGCTTCTGAGTATTCAAGACACGTCCTTCCTACTCGGCTGCTCGCTGTCGACTACACTCACTATTATGTGCTTTTACTTATTGGACTGTCGTATTTATATCTGGCGACTCCGAGTAAAAGAAAAGTTCACAGTAACTTTGTTTCACTCAAAAGAATAATTTCATGCTATCATTTTCTGATATTCTGATTCGCTTAGCGCATCCCTTGAATGTTCAAATCTTGCGCGTTTTCTAACATCCTCCTAAAGATTACTGCAATTTAACCAAAGTGGCGTCTATGGCCCATCTTTTATTTTATCCATAGTAACAACAATTGATTGATATTATATTAATAAAAATCAAATGACCAAGATAAATCATATGAAAACAAAAATAATCATACACAAAAAAGTAACAACAAACGCGTTTTATCAATATTTCCAAAATAAGCGAAAAAAAGCGCTATCCCAATAAAAACCGTTCCTGGAACGTGCACTTCACAGGATTCCATTTCTAGTAGACTATCATATCTTTGGAATGTCATAAAATAAAATATTTTATTTCACATTTTACCAGAGATGTGATCTACTATGAATGGACCTTAATAATATTTGACAACAAAGTTTTGTAGTCTTAAACTTCGAAATATTATTGATTGTCTAGTTGTCATATTTTTTTCGTTGTGTCAGATAGGGACCAAAAATTATTTTATTATTAGTTAATCTTGACAAAGGTAGCTGGAACGCTACCGAAACGTCGAAATGAAAAAATAAAAAACATTATTGTGGTTTGATTCCCAAAAAATAAGAGAAAAATAATAAATAATGCCACAAGGAACTTTACAGAAGATAAATCATATGAAATATGACCAAGTTAAATCATATGAAATGTCAACTTGACCACAACGCAGCTCTCTAAACCTAGAACCTGACTTCATATCACTGGTGCCAGTAAAATTACTACCCATTATAGAAATAAATGAAGTAATTTTGACCTTATGACCCTTATATACCGTGACCTTGCAGGTTTATGGAATCAAGTATCAAGTGTCCTCAGTGCTGCTTCGCTATCCGTGAAGATCGGAACTGAACGGAAAGTCCTTCAAGGCCTTTTAATTTATTCAACGCAATGATGAATCGCTATTACTTCCGCGTGGAAAGCTGTGACGTCCTTAGATAGGCTTATTGGAATAGTTATCCGTTGTTTTAACCCTAAAATTCTGGCTTCTACACCTACTTCTGTCTTGGAGTGGTCCGTCCGTATACCAGGTTGCCTCAGTTCTTTTTATTCTTACAGCCCCGTATATGCTCCACTTAAATTCCGTATAAAAATTTCAATCCATCACATAACTACTATAATTTGGAAAAAAAAATATATTAAAATTGAATGAGTAGTTTGCGAGGAATTTATATTTAAAATTGCAAATTAATTTTGGATGGCCGGTTTTGATTGCAGGTCAGACTTTGATTCCATATTGCAATATCTGTCCCACTTTTTGCATCTCAATATTGTACTTGAGAATTGCGTCATTGATGTATTTATTGTAATATAGAGACATAAAAATAAAATTAACAGTATACCATGTCTCTTTTTCACTAAAACAGGCATACTTATGTTTCGTTGCGTTCCAAACAATCGTAGCTTTTCTATTCTAAGCACGTACACAGCACGTAATAATTCATGATGGATTATTAGCGATCTGTCTTCTTCTTTATTTAAATAGAAAAAATGTATTAGAAAGTGCACGCGTACATTTATATCGTGAACGCTCATTATTAAAATCTAATTGTTTCAACAAACGGAAGTTGATTATTCATTTGATGTTAATAAACTCACAAAAAAACTACCTGGACCATCTGATTGAATTAAAAATAATGTATATTTGTTATAAATTACCAAAACAATAGAGTGAACAGAAGAATAGAATGTGTGAATGAAGTTGGATACAAAATAATAATAAATCTTTTATTGGCGAATTATACAGTGCATACAAATAAATAAATTAAAAAAAATTGTTAATAATGTTTCACAGCAGTTTGCCAAATGGGAGGGCTCAAATTTCTCGAATGAATCAAGAATTTGCTAGACCTATGCATACAACTCAAAAATAAAGTCAAACTACAAAAAAAAACTTGAAGTGAGAAATCCATTTCCAAGAAGAGAATTACGAATCCATCATGATTTCATCAGTGCAGGTTTTAGCACTACCAGCGCCCTCATAACTGCAATTTAAACCCATACGAAAAAAAGGCAAAATATATAATGAAACCATTCATTGAAAGAAATAACCAAAACTTTACTCTTCTAGCCTTTCTATCAGCGAGCTCTTTTATTAGGTTATCAAAGTCGATGTTTTCAACTATATCATTTTCGATTGGCGGCTAGCTAAAAATACCACAACACCAAACAACACTGAAAACGTATGCAAACGACAAAGGATCTTAAGCGAGTCATCAAACACAAATTCAAAAGTCTATGGCAACCGCACTGGGATTCCATCAATATTCAGCCTTCAATAAATCTTCCATACCTTATCGAACCTTCAGAGCTCTGCAAAATTTAGTGGTGATGAGAACACTACGAATTGGACACACCAAACATACCCACGGTTAGCAGTCCACCATATTGTTTAAATTGTCAATGCAACATCACAATCAAACACATCCTCACTGAATGTCACCAAGAATGTCACCAATAATACGCAACAAAAAGACAGCAGCTTCACCTTAATTCCAATTTACAAGAATTGCTGAGTAGACCAACGAAGCAAATAATGTCCTACAGTTCCTGAAAAATGTAATACAATAGAAATTGGTTTGATGTAACAGAATAGAATACTTTCTTGTGTTGTTGACAACAGATACCTTTTAAATTTACTTGGGAAATTATTATGTATAACTTACCGATTCTCCAAACAACAGAATAACTAACATCCATGTATCTGGAGAACAATTATTGCCAGAAACTTTTTTTCGGTTTATTTGAATGCAAAAGTACCAGTTTTTAAATAACTATCGAAATTGACTTCAATAAGCGATTCAGCTTTAGTTTTTATATCTAAGAAACTGACTTGACTTATGCTTGAGATCATTGATTAAGAAATATTTTTTAATCAATGTTGAGATTCAATAAAACCATTAAACTTTTCGGATTTACCGTACAGAGCCGCACTATACCTGATAAAAAAATAATAATATCCCAAAAGTTTTGTAGATATATGCAATTAATGTTTTTAGCAACTATTAACATAGCAAAATCTCAGGTAAACGTTAGTTGATTTTTTTTTCTACCTTTTTATCAATTTTTAACCCTTGCTTATCAATCGTTAGTATCGCTTGGATGTGTATGTCATATTTTTTTATGATATAGTTGTACCCAATGATTATGTAGTCTGATAATTCACTCTTCAAATCTCTCTTCAAATCACTCTTCAAATATTATCTTGGTTTACATTGAATATCATTAGCAGGTATAAAAAAATCAGGCATCGAACTATCTTTTCTACATAATGGGCTCATTTACATATTTTTTTTATTTTACCATTAGGAAGAGCATATCATTTTGAGGCTCTGTGCAAAAAATTAGACGTCAGCGAGAGTCACTCCTAAGTCGTTTAAAAAAATTATAAAAATCAAACAGCGCTCCTCTCCGAATTTCAGACGTGACGTCATCGCATATGAAATCTCTCCCAGAGAGCGGATACCGCGCCGATCGGTTTTCAGTTATATGACTACTTAGCTACTAACAGTATTTTGCTTGCTTATATGCCTATTATTATACGTTTTAGCAAACTCTTAAACAGCGTTGTGTTTGTGAAATAAGAATGCTTAGAAATAATTTAAACTATTCGACACAATGGTCCAGAACCAGAGTAAAAAAGCTATGAATATTGTGAGGTTCCAGAATGTAAAAGTACTACGATTAAAACATCTAACAAAACATTTATTTCTATTAATAAGGATGCAACAAAACGAAAGCAATGCAGGAAAGCATAAAAAGACTCAAAGCATTCACTGATAATTCAACATAGGTACTTTGTTTGTGTATTTTTAAGATTTCATTTTTCTTCAATCAGAATCGTTATAAATTACTTTATAAAATACGTTGTGAATCTATATTGAGAGGGTTATTGGAAACCACACGCTTGTATTAATCTAATTTTTTGAAACTACGTAAATAATATTGTTCTTATAGCATGTGGTGTTATTATTGTTCAAAATTATTAAATAAAATAATGGGTCAGTTCTTAACAAATTAAATTTTATTAAATACTGCTTTTTTCCAAAAAACAGGTAATCTTTTTCAGTAGATCATCAACAAAACTGGCGTACCTATATGTTTTAAAATAAATTATTTTATTTGATTCAAAGTCCGGATCAGCTCTAACAAATATCGCTTTTTTTACCAGTGTGGTGCATGTGCATCTGAATCTGATGTAAACATTTGGAACTAATATTGCCTGCTTAATCAAAATTCGTTTTTCTTGTTCTTTTCAACATTGATGATTTAATTTCCACTACACAATCATCATAAATAGCATCTGGAGAAGCTTCTATAATTGGGCAGTCTGCAGTCGAAAAAATTGCAATTTTTTACTGAGTAACCTATAGCGTTATCTCTGCAACTTTGTCCACCAGACCAGGAATAAAATAAAACATCTGGAATCACCTTGTATATTTGAGAGAGCTTGTATTTATGAAAATATTGACATTTTTAATCATTCTGGCCGGAAAATAGCCAAAAGCGATGTGTCACATAGTATAAAATTATAATTTAATAAACTCGTGTTTTTGTTTAAAAAACTCCAAAATCATTAGCAAGTCCACTTTTGGAAGATTTAATGAGTCTGCTTTTTCAAAATTAGGTCCACACATTTTATTTTATTCACACAAATTTTTGTAAGTAATTCAAAATAAATAAATTCTACGCGAGGCACGTTACAGTCAGAAGCGTTTGTGCTTATTAACTTTCATATGCGGTGACGTCACAGTCATAGTCTTTGCCCCGCTACGGTATGCTTGTTTAATTGGTTGTATTAGGAGAACGACATATTCTATTGACATGAAATTTTCAGAATCATATTTTTATCCTTAGTACTTTGTTTTACGACAGTTAAAAATGATTTAGAAATTTTAGTAAACGAGCCCATTGTTTTTAAACTCAGTAAAACTAGAACAATTAGTTTAATCATGGTGCACTAGAAATATTTTCGCGAAAATAATGGACTTCCCATGGCAAGCACCTAAAAGTCTCACATAATATTTTTTTCTTCGGAAATAATTAATCATAAACCAAAAAGAATAATTACTAATATATTTTTCACATACTGTTATAAACGGTATGTGGGTTATCCATGGCTCAAGGAATTTATGAAAATTTAATTTTTAAATACATACTTAGATTACTATAATAGATATATAATTTTCCGTTATAATACCGTATAGAACTAACTGCTATTAAAAAACAACGATAGCTTGGAAATTAAAATCTATGCAACTATATCTCGTAGTGCAATCGTGCAATCGTCGATGAAAATAGTTTTTATTGTCCAGCAAAAACTTTATACATCGATTCTTTCTATTATTTACATATCACTTTTTATTCCATTTTTGTACGACACTGGAACACGATCAGGTTGTTTTCAATGGGTTATTAGGCCAGTACAAAATAAAACGCTGCAGTAAAAATGTGTCAAATAATTATATAGTTTTTACATATCTTGACCCATATTTTATGATTCCAATTTATCTGGAGTTACCTATCTGGAAAGGATTCTTCCTGAAGTTAAAAATATTCTTGTAGAGAATTTTTTGGACGTTCAACTTAAGGATATGATTTGGATGCAGGATGGGGCCGCTCTGCTGTTAAAGAACATTTGAACAATGTACTTTAAGTGTGGATAGCGAATAATGGAACCATATTATGGCCTCCTAACAGTGCGGTTATATCCCCTATGGACTCATTTTTTAGGGGGCTTTCAAGACATAATAAATAATAATGACTGTATTCAAGTCAATAAAGAAATAAATATTCTAAATGTAAACAAGCCATTGTAAACCATTGTAAACGAGCCATTTCTGATGCAATTCAAAATATAATTAGACGTTTTCAATTATGTATTGAAAATAATGGTGGACACTTCGAACAACTTTTATAATTTATATTTGTTATATTCGTTATTTATTATTTGTAATTTTAATTGAATGTTGACCAAAACTTTTATTCAATATCTTAAGAACGGTGTAAGACAGGGGTATGATATAGTATATTTTTGAAATCAGAAGAAAACCATCTTTTCAAAAATTCAATAATATACAGGGTCTCATTAAAAAAAACGAATACTTTTTTTGTGTCTACTAAACTAGGCACGCCACTGTACTTTTGTTGATGTTATAATAAAATTAGTTTATAACCACACAGCTTTTATTCCAATTTTTTTTTGTTTATGCAATAATAACTATGGTAGGGGCTGGGACATTTATAATGAATAACCCTGTACAGCGTGACCACGAATGGGATGCACAAGGGGGGAAACACTTTTGGCAAATAACCAGAGGTGCAGGAACAGCTAAAGACTGGTACACATTTTTTCGTAACCTTTTGAGTCATTAACAATGATATACCATAGTGGGAAACTCACCAAAAACTATAAAATAATTTTGAAAAACTTACCATAACATATAACGCAGGTATCACAGTACAGGTGAGATTGGGAGGTGTGTAAAAAAATTAAAAAATTATACAAAGTCTATTAATAAAATAAAAATATATATTTTCAAGTTGGGTAACATATTCAACAAAATTCAGGCTAGGTACATTGAGAAAATTAAGATAAAAATTTGTATTGCTTACATAGCCTTTTATGTGAGAAAAAAAGTTGTTTCTGTTTGTTTCTATGCTTAAAGTATGTCGTTCATTAAAAGCAATACATTATGTCGCAGGAATGTTCTGCATAAATTTTTGTTATAAATAACGATTAACGTAAACTAACGCGTTGCCACTGTTTAGATTCTTGTAATCAGATGTAAAAACTTCTAAAGTAGTATTAAACTGTCTTCTTAAGTAACATTTGTAAAGTTCGGCATAATATTTGTATTGTAATCTTTTTTCTATTCACATACATTAAGTTAATCGCAAGCGAGGTCAGTTGAAATTTATGTTGGTGCTCCTGATTTTACGTCAATAATATCTACCAATCAATATCATCTTTGGATAAGAAATATGTAGCAATAGGGTACGAGCATACATTTTGCTATTGGTGGAAATTGACACTTTATCAGGTCTCCTAACACCTTGCATGCCTATTTTTTCAAAAAAATAATTTTCAAAAAAATAACTTTACTTTTAAAACGACTTTGAAAATCATAAAATTTGAAAGTCCGTCAAAACACGCTTTACGTCATAAAGATGGCTGTCCCATGGCGTGACGTCATTTGTTTACGTTCTTATTCTGAGTACTTGGGACCTAATTTGTTTCTGAAAGCTTCGTAAAGCCGAAAAAAAAACTTTGTATTCCAAGTATTGCATTGTTCCAGTGTGTAAATCAACGTCTATTAAAACTCCAGACAAAATATTTGTTATTTTACCTGGTGTCGCAAGCAAAAATACACTTAAGAGAAGGGCATTACTTTTGTTTGTGAAGTCCATTTTAATGTAAGTACCTACTTCAATGCTGGTAATTTTTATTCTTAAATAAATTGAGGTTATGTACCTATATGTCTAGGAATCAACCATAAAAACATCATTTTCTTACGACCACACATCGAAATATGGTTGGTATATATTATATAAATAAAGCATAGTTTAAATCGTACTTACGATAATGCTTTAACTCCTCTTATTTTCTCTGCATTACAGCAGCTGTTTGACTTCATAAATTCAAGCAGCATAAATGAGTCTACTTTGGGCAAGTTATCAGTTTGTGCTTTTACAAAACCTTCGCTATCCATATCTTCACTCACAAAATATGAAATAATCGTCACTTTTTTTTTTTTTTTTATTCTGTTATTTAACGTCGGTCTATTTCTGCGACTGTGGCTAATCACCGACGCCGGGAGCACTCTACCCCTAACCGGAAATTTTGGCGAACCCACTAGTGTTCCAACCAGTGGTAGCGTTCTTTAACGAGCCCAACATCCATGGACTCGGGACCTCGGTTTTACGTCTCCTCCGAAAGACGGCATATCTACATTATACCTCGTGCTCATTGGAATAATGCCTGCGAGCTGTGATATGCTAGTCCGCTGCAGGCTGTACGGGCCCCATATCGTCACTGAACAATGAACTAGTAAATAAAATATATTCTTCCAAAAGTTTCAAAATATCCTCGGAAATATCGAATATTTATGTCCACTTTCCAATTTACGTTGACTTTTAGAAATAAAAAAAAGCACACACAAACACGTAATGGTCTCAAACAAACATATAAATGATATTTTTACGTCGATGAAGCAATTAATAGTGGATTAAAATAAAATATAAACACAACTACACATAACCTAATGCAATACCGGCCATATTGACATAAGTAAACACAAGAGATATGACATCACACGTATCATCGGTAGCGTTCGGAAATCCTCGGGCGGTGGTCGGAAAGTGCATTGAAATTTGAATTCTATTTTAAAATTTGGAAGTACGAGTAATTTCCAATGGAAACTGGTTTATTTCCTATTATTAGTAATTTTTGATATCATATTTACTAATTATAAATTAATATCCAAGCAAAATATGAATTATGCTTGTACTCTATTGATATGGAATCAGATGCACCAAATTCGTTCTGCGATTTTCGTTCCCAGTGGTAGAAAAAATAATTTTTTTTTGGGTTGGCAACTTGGACCGAAGTCCTCCATTAAACTCATGTTAAGTTTTAAAAGATATATTTTTCCAGCTAATAAATATTAATAAAAACTTCATAACAATATTTATTTATGTATACAATTAACCATAATATATATTTTCCAAAATTAGGATTAGATTTTAAATTGTTTCGTTTTTTAAACGATTTTCAAAATCCATCCATCCATTGTATAATTATTATTTTTTACAAAAATTCTTGACCCTTTTTTTGATTCTAAAAATTCGTTCAAAGCCCGTACTATTAGTTGTCGGCTGGTATCTTCATTTGAGAAATTGTGGACCACAAGAAGAGTCAGATGGTCGGTGAATGTTTGGCCTGTCTGCAGAGAGCCGATACCGAGTGTCAAGTGTAAATATACAGTTTTAAGGAACTGTATGTGTATTATTAATATGAGTCATTTTAACAGTCGATGAACACTATTTTTAACTGTAGTTTTATCAGTTTCGACGTGGTTTTGGTTCGTGTACAACGCTTTCCTTTTTAATCGGTCTCCGGCTCATACTAGTGCATTTTGGATTTTTAAAAAGTCAATCGAATAGTCGTTTAGATGTATCCGGAAGGTAAATGTTATTCTGTATTTCAAATATTCACTATTCAATTGTGAAATCAAACACAGTTAATTTTTTAAATAATTTGCAATTTGTTTCTATTTTGTTTTTGAAAATTACATTTTATACGATTTATTTGCTTGTTTTTGGAATGGAAATATGTTAATTTGAAAATATTTTTTAATTTGTTTTTGGTTGTTTGTGGAGTAAAAACTTTTTATTTGTCATGTTTCTATGGTTAGTTGCC
>CAJUYI010000011.1:244844-273473 GCA_910591695.1 Galerucella pusilla | reverse complement strand
ACAAAAGTTATTAAAGGTGGATACTTTTATCTGAAAAGCACTGTATACCAAATTGGTCACACTTTTGATTTGAATTAAATAAAAAGTTGATAAACAGCTGAATTCAACGTCTCTACTCCAAAAGATCCTGATGTGTAAACTGATTCCACTTTCTTGGCATATCTTTTGACATCAACATCAACGTTAATGTCCGGAAAGAAAATTTTTATTCTATTTTGGATGTTTTAACACTAATAATAGAATTATCATACTTTTATAGAATAACAATAATAAATAGTATAAGTATAAGTGGATATTAAGATCTTTAAAACACGCGCGATTTTTGAAGCACGACGGCGAAGCCGGAGCAAGTCGAGGAGCAAGTGTTTTAGAAACCAGTTATTCACGAATACTATACGCTATTTTTTTTATTGGTGCACTACTACTACAACAACAAGAAATGGAAATAAGAACTAATAATGTAAAATGGTTGAATTCGTCAGTACACCTTGCGTTGTCATGGAAATGGGAAAAACATAAACTAATTTGCATTTTATCTTCAAGATTTATTGTTCTCACCGCAGTGCATAAAAATGAATTCTTACAGCGATTTTCTAAGTAGTAAAGCAGAATCGGGGTTATGATTTAGAGTTAGTTTCTCAAGTTGTTGATGTTGTCATGGTAACTTTAAAAAACGCGCCTTTTTAAAAGTTCGATTTAAAAACGCTGAGGCGTGCTTTAAATAGGTGAAATGGTTCACCAATAAAAATAAATTGTGTAAATAAAAAATTTGAAGTATTCTATTAAAAAAATCAGCATTACATTCAATATTGCTGTATGTTTGGTTGCCTATACTAAAATGGAGTTTATTAATAAATGATAGTGTATATTAATATAGAAATAAACAGTCCAAGTAGATGTACATATTACAGTCTATATACCTAGATTACAGTATTTATTAATTACTGATTTTATTCGACCTTCAGGAAAGTTGTCCGTGAGCGAATTGCGACTGCCTATAAGGAAAAATATAAATGTGTATTTTTTCGTTGAAACATTACCCAAAAACAATAACAATTCTTTTCTTTTTAATATATCAGAGATGTTTAACTAAAAGCGGTATTTCCATATTTCAAACAGCATTGTCATATCTTAAATTATTTTACAATTTAAACAATTTCATGTGTTGTTAAACTCAATTTCAGCAAGGCCAAGGAAGCCTGAACTTATCATTAGAGAAAACCAACCACTCGAATTACCTCCAGACGTAGTTAGAGGTATACAAAATTGTGTGTTGCATTTAACCCTCTAATTATTACACCTATTACCGTTTTTATTTGCTTGAATACGCTAAAACTGTGTTTGCTAAAACTTTTGGATGTATTTCCACTTTGATTACGTTGTCGTTATTTTGTTAAATACTTACTTAAGTTATTCTTGCGGAAAAACGTGTTTGTACGTTGAACTTTTTTATATTGTGCATGATACATACAAAAAATATATTGTAAAAACTAGATAATGATAATCGTTGGAATAGAGTAAACAAAGGATACGAATATGGCAAGAATTTATTTACATAAAAAACTACTAATGCGCCAACAATTCCGTGAGGTGTTAATAAGCGAAGCTATAGGTAGACTTTTGTGACAAAAATCCTTGTAGAAAACCATCTAGTAAAAGACATAGTGTGAAACTGATATATTTTCGACACGCAAATGTTGTTAATAATTTTTTTTTAAACAATTGAAACGAAAGATACGTCATTATTTAGTTTTTGTTATTAAGTTTATTAAGTAATTGTAATGGTGTCACAAGATGGATTGTAGATATAGGCGAGCGGCAACCACCCCTAAAATGACATGGTAGTGACCAGATCACTTCTAATCGCTAAAAATCATGCTACTTAATGTTTTCGAGGGTGCTGAATACGAATATGACGTTTTTTTTCCTCTAAAATTGGGGGAACCTTGTTAAAATCTACAATTACGTCGAAAAATAGAAAAAAAATAGAGAAAAAATTTCGAACTTCAACTCGCTGCCTTTCACGGAATAATCAATATTTTTTCATAAAAATTTAATCACACATTCTTGAACTCATTTGCAAGGCAGTAAATTTCCAAAGCAATTTCCAACCGATCGGGAAATTTCGGAAAATCTTTTACTATTTCTGACTTTGTGCATAAAAGTTGAGTGACAAAGTTTTTAATTTCTACATATGTAGTCTCAAAGTGTATTATATAAAGAAGTTTTTCAGAAAATTTCAAATGTTTATTTGAAAAAAAAATTTTTACGGAAATTCGAAAATCCGCGCGGTTTACGTAGTGCGCGCGCTTCGAGCGCGTCTAGCTCTGTGCAATCCTGAACAGGTATTGCTCGCAGCCAAATCGGTCAGACTTGCACGTTTTGTTTAGCCGTAGAATAAAATACATTTCAAGTCTGTAATTAATTGAAAAAATGTGAATAGGATGTAAGTATCGATTAATCAACGAGTGTTGATCACACATAATTCATTAATTCTTTATAATGCATAGCGCAAACAGTATCTCGAAATGGCGAAACGGCGATCTAATGACTTTGTGAACGATGCAGATAATAAAAGGGTACGTATTTTGCCTTAACTTCATCACTTATAGCTATGCATGCATTAACTGGATGCGATACGACGTCATCGCTGTTTTTTATCGGTAAGAAGACTGCATACGTAGCGTTGAAAAAGATGTCAGATGAAGAATTGAGTGATCTTGCCAATCTATGCAACGTTCCTGTTGGAAAGGCCATCGAGATTGTTAGTAATTTTCTCTCTGTGTTGTACGATTCACGTAACAAGTCTAATGCTATTCGCACAGATATTAACTCATCAAGATATAATTTAGCTTCATTGAAAAATTCATGTATTGATAAGTTACCACCTTCTAAGCCTGCATTAGAAAAACACGTATTGAGATGCATTTGGCAAATCAACAAATGAAATCAGGCGACATTTTCCACGATTTTGACAAAAAACTTGGAATATGGATGGTTGATCGACGAGGGGAATGTGTTACCTGATTTTCACAATGGATTATCAGCAATGGAATATTTACAAAATTTCTTCTGTTCTTGTGCTCAAAAATCTTCTTGCTCTACCGACGTGTAAAATCTAGTTTGGAATGCTGTGATTTATTATGTAGTTGTCGAGATTCATGTACTAATACATGTAAATGTAGTTAATGATGAATGTACAGAGTGAATAAATTTTTATATTTATATATGGTTTTCTACTATTATTTATTGTATCATTATTTATAAAAAAAAATTATTAATAGAAAATTTTAGATTCATTATTCGCTCACTGCATGAAATCCAAGAGAAACGCGCCCAGTGCAAGGCGTCGAGCGACTAGAAGGCTGAGGTTTAGACGCTGTATAATTTTTATTTTTGCAAATAAACATTTGAAATTTTCTGAAAAACTTCCTTGTATATTACACTTGGAGACTACATATGTAGAAATTGAAAAACTTTGTCACTCAACTTTTGCAAAAGTATGCACAAAGTCAGAAAGAGTAGTAAAAAATTTTCCGAAATTTCCCGATCGGTGGGAAATTGCTTTGGAAATTTCGGGTATATTTTACTGCCTTGCAAATGAGTTCAAAAATGTGTGATTAAATTTTTATGAAAAAATGTTGATTATTCCGTGAATGGCAGCGAAATTTTTTTTCCAATTTGTAGATTTTAACAATGTTTCCCAAATTTTAGAAAAAAACAAACGTCATATTCGTATTTAGCACCCTCGAAAACATAAAGTAATAAAAATACAAATACAACGCTTTTTTCAGCGAAGTGAAAAACTGGAAAGTTCATATTTCAAAAAAATTAATATCGTCGTTTTTCAAGTTATAGCGTTGAAACTTCGTAGAAAATAAGTACTTGGAATGCACTTTTGTTTAAGTTGTGCATACATAAAAAAATTAATTTTTCGTTAGTTTAGTTTCATTACCAAGCAGGGTAAGTCATGAGGAACAGTACCTACATACTCCTCGTATGGAAACCTCTATGGAAAATGTCAAATGACCATTAAAAAGTGTCTGCTTCCATATCTCAATAATATACAGGGGGAGTTGTGAATTTTGTCTGATATTTCTATCATTCAATATCACAACATTTTTAAACACTCGAAACGTGATTGAAATAAAAACTAGTAATTACAAAATTATTTTCTTTCATCGGACACTATACAAAAACCTTTGAAAAAGATGTCAGATCAATTTTAAAATTCTGATTCAACACCCTGTATCTCATCTAAACGGCTGATAATAAAACCTCGACAGCGGTAACCTCAATATTTCTCAAATCAAGACTTTTTTTATTTTCGATTTTTGAGTCACTTGATATGGCATGAAATCATATCTTCCACGACCATAATGTTACATCGGTTTATTTTTCGAGTGAATGATGAAGTATTTGGATCAAACGGAGTATAAAATTACGCTTAAAATTTATCTCTGGGCTCTCTTTAAAAAATCTTTTAGAAATAAGGGCATACTGAATCCAAACAAAACATGAGGGTCTATTAAATTTAGAGACATAAGGTGCATTATTTTTGACTGAGGAGTCAGTTGAAGGGTAATGTGCGAATTCTTTTTTATTAACTCACTTCGAAGTGAGACTGGGACACTGCACACTATATGATTCCACTGGTCGCTTTCTACAGTACTATTACTACCATTATTCCAGTCGAAAGCGCTCGAAAGTCTCTCTCTGTATACTGTCGAGAAACTTCGTTTATTCCTGACCTATTAGTTGGAAATATATTGAATATTGAAAAAATCGTCGACACAAGACGTGTGAATAGAGTCCATTGTAGAGTTCTAGAGTCACAGTTTGAGATTTTTCCTCCCCCTTCACCCAGATTTTTTCTATATTCCATTAAATTGTATATTACATTGTAGAGGCTGGTTTTTCTCCTGGAACGCAATGTCTTAAATACTTTCTCCTCTATTGGGCTTAACTCTGCCGAGTTATCTACCCAGTACCATTTATCTCTTCAGTTTAAATAGAAAGAAGTTCATGCATTTGTCTCTGGGACACCACTTCTGCATGTATCTAAAATCAGTTTTTCTACTCCTACGCTATACCTAAGTTGTTAATTAAACGCCAATTTTCAGTTTCATAATGATACTCATTATAACACTGGTTTTCATTATAAAACTGGAAAATTGACCAATAGAAATCTAGATTTTCAAATACCCAAGTAGGCAGACCCAATATTTTCTGTAGAATATTTGACAGTGTTTTGTGACTATTAAATCTTTTGCGTCAGTTTTTAAAAAAAATGTCGATCACCAGACCAAAAATACTTAATGACAGAGACAAATACTTATTTAAACTTATTATTTTTGTTTACGATAATTTATTACTAATATTGTATAACAATAACATACTTATACGCTTTATGCAATAGCTGAACCATGTGGTCCCGTGGCACAGAGGGTACAGGCGACGCATAAGATTTTTTTCGATCTGTACATTCTGGGTTCGAGTGCCGGGTAGTGCATTTTTTTATATATATTTTTTTAAATCAAATTTCTTTGTAGAAAAAATAGTATATGCAACTTCCATGTAATGGTTATTAATACATGATCGTTGCATAATATACTATTATATGACTCTATCACAAAAATTTACACAAAAGCGAAGTACTACAAGCTAAACGTTCTCTAAGCATAAAGCAGTTTCACACTTCATGCAATTCTTATGCATTAGATTAGTAAAAATATTGCAGGTTTAGGAACCCCTAAAGACATATATGTACACTGTGTTATTTATAAGAGGCGACATAGGGATTCCTGTACAAAACTGTCAAACGCTAGCTAACTTTTTTACCAAATAGCATTCATAAAAAATAATAATAGATACGGAAAGGTCGTTGAAAAATAAGTTCAAATGCACTTTTAATTTTCTTAAATTCGCTATGGTTTAATGAAAAAATTGATAGTTATGTTTAAAAAAGTCAAACTCCAAATTCCTACCACTTTCGAATACTTTTAACCGTTTGGGAAATAGCTACAAGGTTAGGTGTACAGAAAATTTAAAAGTTTAACCCGAAGTATGGCGGTTCGATTCTCCGCCGTGGTGAACTTTTTTCTTTTTGTTTTTAGTTCTTCTTCTTCTTCTTCTTCTTCTTCCTCTGATTCTTGGCCTCTTGCTTTGCAGCATCCGGCCAGGTTCTTTCTAAAATGTAATTTCGCGAAGAGTGCACTGTTACGTGCGTCTAGGATTGACCCATGCTCTTGTTTTTAGTTCCTTTTTCCAAATTTTTGCTTTATTTGAAATTAAACGAATAACTGCTTTATTTCAAATTAAATGTTTTTTAAACAAAAATTGTGAAAAAAGAACTAAAAACAAAATGCAAAAATTTCACCACAGCGGCGAACTAAACCGCCATACTTACTTCAGGGCTTTTAAATTTTCTGTGCACGTAACCGCGTAGCTGTTTCCCAGACGGTTAAAAGTGTTGGAAAGTGGTATGAGCATGGAGTCCGACTTTTTTAAACATAACTATCCATTTTTTCATAAAACCAGAGCAGAATTTAAGAATATTATAAGTACATTTGAACTAATTTTATAACGACATTTCCAAATATGTTATTATTTTTATCAACGCAATTTGTTAAAAAAGTTACCTCGCGTTCGACAGTTTTGTACAGGAATTCCTATGTCGCATCTTATGAATAATACAGTGTATATGGGCCAAAGGTACGATCATAGGGAAAAAATTGGTGGTTTTGAGGTTGCTTCCTACCGGTAGAGTTGTTTATTGTTTGTTCGTATCTCCTCGTATAGTTTGAACTATTCAAAATTATATCTTCAATTGTGAAATTAATCTTTTATTTAATTATATTCGAGATTTCAACGCAATCGAGGAACATATGGCAAAGGTGTATATTTATAATTTATACGGAATTTTTTACCGTATCTACACCGCACACCAGAAATATTATAAACCGTTTTTAATAACAAAACATTTTTTAAAACTGGCAGTTGCAACCTAGTTGGACAAGTTTTCTAAAATATTAATGGTACATTAAATTGCAATGAACGATTGTACATATTACGTTTACCAGTTTTCAAAGTCAACTGGTTTTTACTGTGAAAGTTATCAAATAGACATTAAAAGAAAATAGCTTTTAACATAATTGAGGATGTTTTCTTTTCTAAGGAAAAGAAAAAATACAGTGAGATAGTAAAGTCGGTGTCTTCATATTCTTCATAGCAAAACATTTTTGCATGCCAAAAAATGCGAAATTTTTATCTTTTTTTTTTGCTTTATTATTAAATTAAAGATTATTATTACCGCCGCCTATGTCTAGTTGCTAAACAATGTTTTTTTATTTGAAAACAGATTTCAGAAATATAGAATGGAATATTTTGAATCTAATTAAAATAACACATAACATAACAAAACTAATGATGATTTTGGAGAGGGAAACAATTGAAATTTTGAAGATGTTGAGGTATGGGGTGAGCAACCCAATCTATAAATCCTCTTGTTAGGTGTTGTTGAGATCACTCTAATTATGGGAGGGGCCCCCACATAACAATAAAGATTTTAATAATAGGATATAATTAACCCTGGAAAATAGTTTTGTTCCAACAGGCATGTATGAACCATTCTGGAATCGTATCGAGTACTGTATAGTGCGCAAACTTGAATTAGGAATGGTTCATGAACTAACATCAACATTTTCGACGATATGCGCATGTCAGTTCCTCCAATTTTAGAGCCAAGCAAGGAAACGTCTATTTTATCAGCCATTTTGGTGGTTTTGGACCGTCCCAATAACGATACATAATCATAGTTGGAATGCGATAAAAAAAACAGCACTTGGGCGAACGATGCCTAGAACGATTCTATCGCAACTTGGAACAAACTTATGCCCAATTTCACCAACCATTTCCTAAAGTTAGGTAATGCCTAAATCAGATTTTGTAATGACAAAATAGAATTTACGTTTCACCAAGCGCTAAACATGATGGAAAATATCCAATATGGTCACTCTCAAGTAATTCTTAGCGCGAGGTAAAACGAAAATTTCGCTTAGCAATTCCAAAATCTGATTTAGGTATTACCTACCTAACTTTAGGAAATGGTTGGTGAAATTTGACATTAATGTTCCATCGGAACTGTTAGCAATAGATATTTGTGCTCAAGAGGGCCTCAAAAAATGCCAGAATATTTATTGCTTTCATAGGCTCTGAAGGTTAGAATTATTATCGATGATATAAGTGATGCATACATTATTAGCCGAGCTATTAGCTAAATAAACAGTAATACTTGATTTCAATTGATGGTTTTATTTGACGCCATATTGCGGTGGATCGATTGTAGTGCTATCTAGCGGCACGTATTGAAAGTAGGTGCAAGGTAGAAAACTGGAAAATCAGAAACTGTAATTAGTGTACAGTTATCTACTTTTAACTCACTTAGTAATGTCAATGTTGCCATGTTTCAATTATAAACTAACTAGATATTTCAGAGTTCCTGTAAAAAACCAAGTCGCACACCTTAAATATGTTTGTGGTATTATGAATATTATGTTTTCGTGTACATTTAAAAATTATTAAGTTTATACATAATATATACTAGAAAAAAAGATTTCTTACAATTGTGTACTTTATTTGTTTTAAGTTAAAAACATCAATATTTATTATTTGCCACACTTCTATTATGGACAAAGATAAGTAAGTGTCACAATGTTACCAGCGCGTGGCCGTTTTGGAAAACTGAAACTATGGTATTGCTGGTATTGTGATACTCACTTATCTTTCTCCATAATAGAAGTGTGGCGATTGGCGAACAATAAATAGATAATGTTCTCAACTTAAAACTAACAAAATACACAACTTTTCCACTTTTATTAATATCACAAATATATTTAGGGTGTGTCTCGGCTTTCCACAGGAACACTGAAATATCTAGTTTGTATATATTTGAAACATGGCAACATTGACATTTTTAAGTGATTAAAATGTAGATGGTGCCACATTAATTACCCTTAGTAGGTACCTATTTTTCTACCTCAGGCCTACTTTCGATAAGTGCCGCTAGATGGCACTACAATACGATGGTCACGATCCACCACAGTATGGCGTCAGCTGAAACCATCAATTACCTATTTATTTTTCAAAAGATGACATCAGAACCAGTTTTCTTAAGTGGACCATTTTTGTTAATTTGTGGATTTCCCTTTTTGAATTAATTTAAAAAATGCATGATGTATGCTGATTGAAATTGGTACAGGCTGGACATAAACGCGAAATTTATTTGTCATCTATCCACAGTAATAATGAAATTGTGCGTTATTTTATGGACGCATTGTATAACATTTTTATTAAAAAGTCCTGTTAAGGTCACACTTCCACAATAAATAGTTTACCGAGAGTTTCCCTTATATTGTGTCGCTTTTAACAATATTTATTGTCCATTCAACATTTTTTGGGTTTGTAAAACTATTGAAATAGTCCAGTAGTCCAGCTTTCTCTCTTTTTTCTCTCAATAATCAAATCCTATATTATGGTACTAATGTTCGCCGTTAAAATAAGGTTTTAAAAATAAGAGCAAAAATGGATATAGGAAGACATTTTAAGCAAAAAGTTTCCTATGGACATGTTCCGAAAAGTCAATACGTTATGAGTTATTCGCCATTGAGAATGTATATTTTGCGTTAAGGAATCAACTAGAAAAATTTACAGCTTACAAAAAAAGTGAGGAAACAAAATTGAATTTTCAATTTACAATAGGTTTTTTTTCAATTATTTGTGTTTTATCATGTTTCTTACAAATTTCAAAGAAATATGTATATTTTGAAAATATCTCAAAAATATAGAAGATACAAAAAAGTGAAAAGTTCTGTATCTGTATCTGTAGAGTGGGTAGGGTGAGTGTGTAGGCTCACAGCACTTAGGCCACATGTGACCCATTGTACATCCTCCCGAGGAGTTGTCCTCCTAGGTCATTGTCCATCCTGTCCTTCTCAGGAAGGTGGTCAGGTCACTAGGAGACATCTCCTAGTGTGAAAAGTTATAAAGTATTTTTTATTTCTGAAGGATAAAAATCAACAAAGATATCGCTGCTAGTTCCACTGTGAGCGAGTATCATGTTTCCCAAGCTCTTTATAGGGCATGTCCACGACAGTTGACAGTTGTCAATACCTTGGTGGTAAAACAATAGACAATAGACATGATGAAAAATTATCAAACAACAAACAACTATTAACCTATATTATATATTATTAAATATGCAAGCTCAACAATTAAAATAACTTTAAAAGTACACTGAAGCAAAACCAACTAAACTCAAACACGATCTATCATTATAAATCAGCATAACCTCACTATTAAGTACCACTTGTTCTGAACGCTTTGTTTATTGTTTTACCACCAGGCTAGTTTGTGACGTCACGTGGACATGCCCTATACTCATAAATCTCAAAAGCAGCATATTGTGAAATATTCGATGTTACAGGAAATTTTCTGTAAAATGGTTTTTGGATCGATTATATAGCTATGAAGTTACGGAAGTTATTGCTGAATAAATCGCAACCCTTAAAAGTAACACAATATTTATTCTATATATTTACATATGATTTTAGTCCATAAATCATACCTTTTTACAGTTTCCTAACATTTAAATATACGAGGTGGCTTTTTAGGGGTTGAAAGTTATTGCTGAATAAATCGCAACCCTTAACAGTAACACAATATTTATTCTATATATTTACGTATGATTTTAGTCCAAAAATGATCTTTTTACAGTTTCCTAACATTTAAATATACGAGGTGTCTTTTTGGGGGTTGAAAGTGAAATATGATAAACGAAATATAAATCATAGCCCAGACAGTAACATAATATTTATTCTATATATTTACGTATGATTTTACTCCATAAAATATAGATTTTCACAGTTTCGTAAGATTTAAGAAAAAGGTGAGATTTTTTAGGGGTTGAAATGTGACAAAAAATATATAAATCGTAGCTCAGACAGCAACACAATATTTTTTCTATATATTTATGTGTGATTTTGATCCGTAGAAAATTAATTTTGACAGATTTCTCATTTCTAAGTATAAGGGGGGGTTTAACCCACTAAAAATAATTAGCGTATATTAATTACATAGAGGATTTGATTTGGAAGGGAGAAATAAACCTAATTCCAAATTTTCATGTAAATCGGTCGACCCAGCTGTAAATCGTAGGTCATACCCTATTTTAGTCCACGTTTACTGGACTAAAAAGCGATAAATTGAAAAAACGCCCTTAATATGATTTCTGGTAGCATGTATTGTGATTTTGTCATAACAAATTTGTGTTGTTGAATACTTACTTAAATAATAAATAATAACAGTATTTATAATGTTTAAACCCTTTTAACTTATTTCGTTTATTTTACAGCTAGCGATAAACCCGATTTGGGTCTTGAAGAACTTCAAAGTTTGAACGTAAAAGAAAGATTTCAAGTTTTCCAACAACACCAGACAGAAATCGATTCGGATAGAGGTCCCACGCCGGTGAATGTCAAAAAATCAGCTTCTATTTTATCGAAACTTGCCAGGTAAACATAGTCGTCTTCATTTATTTAGTTTATTTCGTTGGAATATAAAGCTGCACAATATTTTACAAATATAAATAAAATGGTTTTGTTCTGTCAAAAAGTTTATACTTGAATGTTCATCAAAAAGCCTTGGTAGATTACTGTATTTATTTATTTTACATCCAAGAAGTTATCTTAACTTTTATGGAGGGTATAATGTTTATTAATTATATATAGTAAAGTAAAATCTCCGAACAAACAAATCCACTAGAAAAGCAAAAATAGAACAGACTTGAAATTAAAATCCATATTCATATAAGTATTTTAGCTAATTTCAAAATATACATACAAAATATTTATTGTACAGGGTAAATCACTACCAACAGGATGGATGTTTATAGCAAACTTATTTTGAAATATGCAGGATGTTCTAGCAATAGTGATGTTAGGTTTTGGGTTCCTGACAGGTACTCGGCACACATATTGTACTACTGCGAAAGTCTGGCTGAGTTTTTCGACGATAGGGAGGGAAAAAACACTACTCTCCCAAAATTTGGGGGACCTGAGCTGCCTAAGCTACCACTACCAATAGGTTGTTATTTAAATTTTCAAACTATTGACATTTCCTCTCCGGTACTGATATACGACTTCAAGAAGCGATTTTTGGGTAACTCCATAAATTGTGGTCTATCAACCATTTTCAAGTAGTTAACTATAAAGCTGGATTAATAGACTCTGTTGTTCCCGCTGTTCGTTGCTCGCTATGTTTTCCAAGTTGCTTGATATCAATGTTTTATTTTCGTGCAGCGGGAATCACGAACAACGAATAACTAACAACATCGTTTATTAATCCAGCATAAAGGTTACGTTTGTATATTTGAAAATAGAACAACTTTTAAAATACAGAGCTCGTAGTTGATATAACAATAAGTAAAAGAAAACATCAAAGGAACCATAAAGAACACTTGCAGAAATTTGATGCTGTTAAAGATGAAAGGAAGTGTATCAGGGGCAAGCAGCAACTTAATTAACAACCTAGCGCAAACTGCACTGGTGCTACTTAAGCATTTAAGTAATTCTTATTTGTTACTGGTATGTCGAAGTGTAGGTTATACTTAAGTCCTACTTACGTGAAAGTGAGGTTATGTCTCGGAACAAATTATCAAAATATAGAGGTCAGTTTATAAAATAAAAGAAAATGGCATAAATAATGAATATATAGCTTTTTGCTGACCTTTATCCAATGGAATTAATTGAATTTAATGTTCCCAGGAAACTAATTCCCAGAAAAGATTTTTACAACAGCCTATCTTATTATAATTTTCTTACAAATAGGTAAAACCTTACAAATTTTATAAATTACTTTCCTGAACTTGAACACATCAAACAGCTTAATACTGAAGGTTGCCTTGTAAGGAACGGTATATTAAGATACCAGTCTTTTTAGGAACGGTCTTTATCAGAAATGGTATAACCCAATGGTTTGATTATCTGTTGGATAGTATATCCAGAACTTGGTCTGGAACTGGAACGGTTTATGCAAGATACTTGTCTTTATCAGGGATTGTAACCAAGGTATTGTGATCCAGGAATTTTAGTAGATTCAGAAGATTCCAAAACAAATATTTTCAAGAAAAATTCATTAAACGATCCTTATTCTGGTGGTGCCGAACTAATATCAGTGAACTGTAGCCATAATCACTTTGCTATCAATCATTTTTAAATAGACTATAATAGGTTTGATTTTGAAAATTGTACCATTTATCACGGGTTTTTATTGAGTACAGCTAACTTAGATAACAGTGTTGATATATTTTATTCTTTTCCACAAACTCACGATTAATATCTTGATTGCTTTATTAGTTTACGTATAAAGATATGACTTTTGAGTAACTCGACAAATAATACTTATTGTTATTAATTGAAAAACCCTGCAATTTAATATGACTAAAAGAGTAACCGCCGTGCAATATGCATAAATGCTTGATAAGATAAATTATAATTTGTCATAAACATCTAATTGTACACATAAAATTCTATATGATCACATTTACAATTGCGTTTTTTTCACTGTTACAGTGTAGTGTGAATTTTTGTTTGAATATCATCCGAAGGTATGAATAAACAAGTTTATTGAACTTTTCGTGCAATAGAACAAAGCTCAAAAGCTCAAGTCATTTAATCCAGCACTATTATTTTATAAAATCCCATGACCTGTAATGAAATATAAGGAACAAACTTTAAAGACCTACAACTCGGAAACGCTCCCAACCTATTTCTCATCCATCTCGATACAACCTGTATACTATTACTATTTTTCATTATATTAAATTTATTTCAGATTTCAAGCTAAAGGTATGGACGTGGGTGTGACGGATGAAGCTTTGAACGGTATCCCGATTGAAGAATCTTCTTCGGAAGAAGAGATAGACGAAGAAGATGTACCCGACGGCGAAGATCCCACTCTGTATAGAGCCAAAAAGGTACAAAGAGAGAAACCTTTCCACTTTACTAATTTAAATGAAGTGAAAAACAAGTGGGAACAAGGCGAACAAACCACGAGAGACGAGAGAAGAGAAGAGAGAAAACAAGAAATTCAGTCCATCAGAAATAAATTATTTTTGGTAAGATCTATCATACTTTATTATCTAATAATTATTTCTTTCATTGTACTTACTCAAGTAAGTTCTTTATTATTTAGTTTTAAAATAAGGCATTTAAAATTGTTGGAAAAAATACACTGCGCAACTTATTTAATGCAGTTTGAACGCATAGGAGTGGACCACCCACGACGCGTCTTGAATTTCTTGCCGTTATAAAACGTTGCCTTACAGCACTTATCCTTTTCCTGTTTGCGCGTACCTTAGAATTGCTTTCGCTATAGTTGTGTGATTCACTCCCAACCTTCCAGCTATGAGGTAACTTTTTAGTTGTGCTTCAAATAAGTTGGATAGTTTATGTAATTAAAACTGCTTTACATATATTATTATAATGAAGAAAATTTTGAAGTCGGCAACATGCTAGCTTAAAGGAAAGAACAACTATAGTGATCCACTTACAGTATTTTTCATTGGCATCAACTAAGTGGGATAGTTAGATATGCGGTCCACTTACGACATTAGTTATTCCCAGAATCACATAAGATCGAGAATTTATAAAAGATATGTGCACGCCATTTGGATGCGTTTGCCATATCAATGTGATTAGAAATCTATCTCTCCAAAATGATTTTAGATAGAGTATATCCTTACTTTTTCTAAATTATTGGCATAGTTCTGACACAGTACAGACCAAAAAATTCTTGCTCCGCGTGAAATTAAAGTAATAAAATGTCAGTCATCGTAAACATCGAATTTTTTAAATATATCATTATTATTTTTATTATTTAAATATTTTAGGGTAAACAAGGCAAGATGAAGGAAGCTTACCAACAAGCAGTTATGCAATCTGAATCGTGCACAAATTTAGCTAAGGCAGAAAAAATAGAATCGTGTGATACCAAGTCTCTTAAAGAGAGATTTGAAAAAGGTGAACTAACAAATGATAAAGAAGATAGAAACGGAGATGCCGATGAAAACGAAGTATTCCAAAGCGGTAAGTATTTTCATATATTTAAATTTATATTATTCACAGAAAATTAGCAATATGAATAATGTGGCATAATATCTATAATGAAACATTGACATCATTCTCCGAAAATTGTATGATTATTTTATAACATATATTGTGTCCCTTTCCTCTAATTAGATCCTGAGGAGAATCTCAGAAACTAGTAGTTCCTTTCCACCTATTTCCCGAAGGAATTTCAGAATATCCGCATGCTTCAGTTTCCCTATGCTATCCAGTGGTCCTATGTTATGCTTTCCGTTTCCACAGAATCTGCATTTTTCTTGCTCCACTAGTTTAAGCTTATTGAGGTGCCCATTCAGATACCTGTCAAAAACTAATGAAGTCTAACTCTGATAAGGTGTGGAGATTAACGATTTATGTTCTCTAATCAATAAATCCTTCGAAAAGGGTCTCTTTACTAACTGTCTAAAAACAGCTATAATTGTTCCCCTGCACAAGGGTGGCGGTAAAAAAAATGATACCAGTAACTATCGTCCTATTGCCTCATCATATTGTCCATAAAATTCTAAAATTGTTCATGACAATAAAGCTTATCTCTCTCTCTCTCTAGGCTGGTGATTTCGGCGTGACCTATTTCTTCCAATACACTTGAGCTGATCCCGAAAAAGGTGTTTCCAGTCCTTCTTTTTTTAGCTAATTCATTTACAGTTTCATTTCCTTTTTTTCCAGTGTTTCCTGACGATGGTATTCTTGCATTCCCACACCATTTTAGAACTGATAATGCAAGAACTCAGTGCTTTAACCGCTGCTTGAATATCCGATAATAATCCTTTGCCTTTTATATTTTGGCGTAGATTTCCGCTTGAAAGATACTTGTTTTTTTCCCAAGCTTTCAGAGTGTTTATTTCCTGTAGTGTACACTCCCATCCAGTCCCTTCTATTGCTTTTGACCTGTCTCCCATCTCCCATTACTTCTTCATACTGAATTCCCTGGTGATGTCTACTCTTACTATCCTTATTAAAAAAAATAATTGATTAAGATTTCGTACCGTTGAAATTGAAAAATAATAAAAGATTGTGATTTAATATCCAAACAAAAAAATAACAAAGAGAATAATGAATATACCACATATGGAATGTTATAACTTCAAATAATTGTAAAATTTAACAATTCTCTTTTTTTAGAAATCAGTAAAAAATCTCGATCCCTTTTCCTCGAATTGGACGCAAATGCTGCCAAACAACCACAAATTGTATCGTCCGTATCTGCACCCAAAGTGGATGTAAAAAAAGCTAGAGAGGTAAGTTGTTGTCAATAAATCCAGCACTTATACACAAGTGAAGTAGATGAAGTTTATTAATTTTGCACGAATTTTTGCTGCAAGAGGTTTATTACGTATGCCCAAAATATTCTGTAAGATTAAATTTATCTAGGCCTATACGAAATCGGTATCCGAAGACGTCGTCCGATCGTCGGAAGTGGAAGAGGTTATCGAAGTTAAAACGGCGGATATTCAGCAACGTTTTAAGTTTTTCGAGACTTACAAAGAACCCGAAAAACAAAAGAAACAATTTCGAATCACTCCTCCTAGAGATGGAACTCAAGTGAAGGTTAATAACAAATATGAGCATGGTTGA
Organism: Galerucella pusilla; assembly: GCA_910591695.1. NCBI lineage: Eukaryota > Metazoa > Arthropoda > Insecta > Coleoptera > Chrysomelidae > Galerucella > Galerucella pusilla. Next base: position 256,716 of record CAJUYI010000011.1, on the reverse strand, counting down.
TGTTATTGCTATGGCGTTTTATTTTTTGCATCGAGGCTCGATAACTTATTTGATAATATTTAAAATTTGATTACAATGATACTGGTTAGGAAGATTTTTCGGCTTGGATGTCCATTAATTCGGTACCTGTTGCATTGTTGCTATAATTTATAAGTGGTTGAATCGAGAACCTTTAGAACTCTATAACAAAAAGGAATTTATTTCAAAAAAGTACGGGGCAGATCGGCTCTAGACTGAATAGCTTTCTTAATTATATTACTTAAATTTTGCAAAATGGATTACTTTCATTGCATTACATCTCAGATTACACCGGTCAAACACGATTTTTGGGTCTGACTGCTACACGTTTAATTTTGGTTTCTCCTACGACAGAAATAAGGAAAAACATTTTTTTTCGACTAAAGTTTGCTTTTGTAGAAACTAGAGTGATTTTTCAATTTTTCGGCAAAAATTACTGATTTTCATATTTTTTCCACACTTCCTCAAATTATAATTAAAAATAGTTATTTGTTTAACTAGGCAGCAAAGTAGTAGATTGACTGCCGAGGCTGAATTCATAGCCGAGCGTAGCGAGGCTAGGAATCCAGCTAATCTACTTTGCTGCCGAGCTGAACATATAATTTTTTCTCCGATTATTCATAATGATATAGGAGGATATTGTATTTGCAAATTATCTGAGGAAAGAAAAGGTGGCCTATTCGTTCAAAATTGTAGTAATTTTACCATCAATGTTAATAACAACAAAACATATGTTTTTAAATTCTTTTTAAAGTGTTATGTAATAATTGCTAATAAATGTTTACGTCAAATGTTTTATTCCAATTGAGTATACTTTGATGCCTATGCAGCCAAGTAACCACTTTGCTGCCTAGGCAGGGAAAGTAATCTTTGCTGATTGATATGTGTCAGCAAAATTGATATTTGCTGCCAATCGGAGAAAAACATTTTTTCGGATACAAGAATCTCATTTATCGAAGATTTGTGATGAACAGATGTAAACTAACAAGAAATTAATGTTTAAAAGTGAATATTCTTCGAATTAAATTGAATTAAGCAAACTTTACGAACTACATATGAATGTTTAAGTGTCTAGAACCAGAATTTCAGCATGAGAACAGAAACCCAAGAAAAATTTTTTTTGTTGACCAGTGTTGTTAATGATGTGTGAAGACATTAATCCGCACAAATTTAATAAAAATTACATTTTAACTTCCTATGACGAGCTTTCAATTCAGGGTTTATGGACCATGTTTCTGCTTCCTTACTGAAAAATTAAATATCATAGATTCTTCTAGCGTCATTAGCCCGCATGTCCAAAAAAGTTTCGCTGAAAAAAATGCGTTCTCAAACTGTGCTCACAAATATGTTCACTTCTTGATAATTTATTTGTATAGTTTGTGTATGTTCTTGAGTTAATTCCTAGCTTGAATTAAATACAAAATTGTTATTGATTACCAAACTTTGCCTTTCTAGGCATGTTGAACGTTCTGCCATCCTATTGTTATTCCATTGACTGTACCAGTACCACTCGTGTTTTAGATAAAGTCGATTCACCGCAGGCCTTGTGTAACATTTTCAGCGTTTCCTTACACAAAATTCCGAATATAAAACAAAAAATAACAAAACATAGTTAAAATTAATTGAAAAAATGGAGCTCTTTAACAAACTAAATTTGAAGTGATGCTTCAGTATAGATATATGGCAGTTGTGCCAACTTATCACAACAAATTGGCAACGAAGCGGGCTTTTCAAGTGATCAATTGCCTATACCTTCCTGACAGAATATATTTTTAAAATGTTATCGAGACCTCTATATCAACTGCGAATAATATGTTATTTTGAAAGTATGTTGAATTAGTTATAAAACTAACCACTCCTAACGCTCTTCATAAACTATTATTTTTATGGTTAATTTTCAGTTGATTTACGATCATATTCTAACGTTTTCAACATGTATTGCCAGCGATAGGCGGTAAAACTTATTTCAACATTCTAATAATGTTACTTTACAAGTTCCAGAGCAATAAATATTAATATGAGAAGGATTATAAAGAATATTGCCACCCACTTGATGAAAATAATGATAATGTTTTCACCAAGTCGTATATGTATTTATAAATTGTGGATAAAATATAATGGTCATAGAGAAATTTATCTTACCAAGATTAAAAACACTTTAAGAAATAAAAAGAAATGTACATAATTGAATTAGTGCAATGTGAAACTAAAAATAGTGAAAAATAAAGTATATAATGAAACAGTTGAAATCAACAATATAAAAGATTATTTCTTCGTGGCTATATTAAAAACATTATTTCAAATATTTCATTATATCATTGTTTCAACCTAAAAAATAACTTGCTAAGTAACTAATTATTATACTATATATTGAAAAAAGATTCATTGTGGTTAATATAAACGTTAAATGGAATCCCGCAGATGGCTGTACTGTTGATTAAAACCAAAAAATCCAAAATGTTAATTATAAACTATTATTTTTCTGTTTTTTGTTTTTGACAATATTTCAGGCATTTGATAAACATTATATTACTAAAGATGATTGAGTTTGTTAAATCTCGTAAGAAAGCTATTGGTTTCTTGAAAATAGATATGGCTTAAAGTAAATATCATTGATGCTCGTAATTATTCTTTTTTTAAACTATTTCGTGAGGGCATTGAAAAATGAAACAAATTTACGGCAATTACTTTATTTCAGTTTCATCACTGTCAACGAGATATTTTTTCGCCTCTCCACTTTATTATAAGACTACGCGATTGCTTGAACGCTAGTATCATACAGCAAATTGTTCCAAAAACGTGGATTAAACCGAAAATTGTGACGGAAAATAGAACATGTTTTATTTCTACACAATTTCTAGTCCGAGCGCATGCGCAATTTTAGGTTATATTTTATTTTTGACATTTCACTAGAATAATGGAAGATTACATTTACTCTTTAACATAGACGAAAACGGTGTACAGCGCAGAATCACGAACTATTTCTTGAACAATATATTGTACAGTATAATACAGGATAAATTTGCAGCCAAACAATTTAACGTTCCAGATCTTGTTCAAGAAATTGAACCAAATCTTGTTCAAGAAATTGCATAGTTTGAAACAGTCTTTAGTGAAAACTCAACAAAATTAAAATGGAAGAAATATCAGTTCTACAGATAACCAGTTTTCTACAGATTTCGACTGCATCAATGGGATAAAAGTTCTGTCAATATTTAAACCTATACATTTTGTGAGAAAATGGTCGTCTATTATTTTCTACCAAAATGAAAAATATATTTAATATGATTAGGTTTTCTTGTTAACGCATTTTTTTGTTATTAAAAGAAAATATGACTTGCAACTACCATTTATATTTTAGATCTCAAAACAAAAGCTTTAGCTCCACCCTTAATAATTTAATTAAATTATTGTCTCGTCACAAATTAAAACCAGAATTTACAAGTACGTCTCCCCGAATATGTCTAATAAGATCGAATTACTAACTACGTTTAATGCGATTTCATTAACATTGCATTTGTCGTTTATTTTTCACATTAACCCGCACATTTACGTATCATCTCTAATAAAACAATATTTATTTTTGTTTAATTTAATTTTTTAGAATGATACTCCCGATAGAGAAATCTATCATGATCCAGAAATCATCAGGTCCGATGAAAACGTAGACGATTCTGAAGTTGCCAAGGCATCACACACCGCATCAAAAATGCTCAGCAAGTTCCGGGAGATGGAGGAGAATCGCTCAAAAGAACCAGAAGCAATAGGTAAAATGTTAGCTAAATAATATAATTACATATTTAAGTTTACAGTTTACACTACCACTACGAGTAGTTCGTTAGTTAAGTATTTCGATTCCAAATTTCTCAAGTTAGCTATTAACTTTTCAGTGCCTTGTTTAGCATGCCTACTACGACTTTAACAGCTATCCTTTCCTTGCTTATTGGGTATACCGTAGACTGTTTGGCGTGTCACCGCCTGGGGAGATTTCGGACCATACTAGAAATGTCTGTCGCCCACTATCTTGTGGTCACAATTAATATCAATTTTGCGATGCCGCTGAAGGGTTCCGGTCCAATAAATACCATTGATGTGCCTTGTCTGCCATTCGCCTTTTATTTGTCATTTTGGCCCCCTTGCCCTGGTATGGCAAGGGGGCGAGTATGTTTAGGACAAGTATGTCTCCCATACTAGCTTTCTCACAAAAACAGCCATAGCCCCAAATTTAATAATTCAACTACAGTGGTTGTGAAGACGATATTCAATTTTAGTGTCGTAATATTATTAGAACTTAGTTTGTAAGATGGTTTTTCTTAGTTTTTAACCTGTTGCTGTTTATTTCCTTGATCAATTTCTGGCAAAAGCTAGGTCCATAATATCAACCCTTTTATTTTTTTGTTTGATAAATATGATAAGGTCGTTATATGTAAAGAAACTGATAAAATATAAACCACTAAGCAACCTATGAAATATTTATGTAAAAAACTTGATACATAAGGTGTATTCTTTTTGACTGAGATCTCAGCTCACTTCAGTTGAAGTGATCTGAGATAAAGTGATGTGAGTAAGCGCCAAAAAGAACTACTCAATTTAAACGCGCGATTTGCCGACGCATGCGTGAATAAGAAACATATAAATTCGAATTAGCATCTAATAATGTTATTGTGACCATAATTATTCCTTTTTTATTTAGTCAATTGATAATTTGTAACAAAAGGAAATTAGGTTATGTGTGTTTATATGTAAACAAAATCAAATATTTCTTCATCTCCTCCACTTTATTTCCGACTCAAGTCCAACTGATACCCCCTCACATCACATTCAGCATCGGTGAAGGGGGAGGAAAAATCTCAGCTCACTTCGAAGTGAGTAAATCAAAAAGAACGCGCACATTACCGATGTGAGCTGAGATTAACTGACATCTCAGTCAAAAAGAACACACCTATAATAATCGCTATTGTTTCACAATTTACAAGTACGTCATCGTGACGAATTTCTGTCACCGGACAACCTTCACACTAAATTCTAATATAACCTCGAACCAAATAGAACAACACAAATTTCGAAAAATAGACAATTTTTAGACCAGTCTAATTAGAATGTTTAAAAGCCAAGAAGAAAAGAAAGCGGGCAGGCTAAGAAGGTGAAGGAAGAAATAAAACAAGAAGTCAGTCAAATGGGAAGAGAGAATGGAAACTAATAAGAATATTTATGAAAATTAGCATCATCGATTATAAATTTACAGCAGGAAAAATGTTGAAATCTCAACGAATCTTCAAATCCAAAATCCTATAAGGCTTATAGATCTACTGAAAAACCAGATAAACCTGCGGGTTTTGGTAAATTCCCTTCTCTTTGACAACTCATCAGTATTTACTCTGGTATTCCTATATTGACATCTGTTAATATGACATTTTGGGCTTTTATTATTAAAACAAACTGTTGAATTTATTGCAGTTTTAAATATATTTCAGGACCTAAACCATTAAAAAGATTTACTCCACCTCCGGAACCGACAAAATCAGAAAGTGGAAGTGAAGATGGGTCCGCATCTGAAGATGAGAACGAAGAAGATGAAGAATTGGACCAAACTGATAACCAAAAGTTACCTGAAGATTTGATTGAAGTGAGATACATTTTATTGGTTAATTATTATTTTTACCAGGGGTCATCAAAGTACTAGTTAAATTCGAGGTCCGCTTTTTTATAGTATATTAAGTATTAAGAACGGTAAGGGTTGTTTACCGGTAGACAGCAATGTTTGAACGCTGAGCGTAGCGAAGCCTCCAATTTTGCTGGAGACCGGTATTACCCTTAACGTTCGAGATGCTTATACCATTTTTTGCGCGATCGTACTGAAATATTCGAATGTCGAATGAAATAATTTAAATTTCTTCGAAATGAACGAAATGTCAAAAGTGACATCTATACTTCTCGATCAGCTTAAAATATAATTAGCATGTTGCTGAAATTGTTTTTATGCTATTTATTACTTTTTATATTGTTCTGTTCGATTCTGTTCATTAGAAAAATATATATCTTCTAATTTTTTTTCTTCCTTTTGTGTAATTAATGAAGTAATATATTATCTAGGATCACTTAAATGTATGTAGGGCTAAGACGTCGGTAAGTAATTTACTCACCGACGTCTGAACGGTAAGTGAATCACTTACCGACGTGTTAGACTTAGGAACCAGTAAACACAACCTACCGTCCTGACAACCGATGCTGTAAATAAACAAAAAAGATCAATCACGCATAAAATAATTTAACTGTCGTGGTGCGTTTCTACTGTTTAACACTAGAGATTATTAAAAATCAAATGTGATGAATAAATGTACCTAGGTTATTTTGAATATTGTGAAGAATTATATTTATTGTCCTATGGTATACTATACATCTGAAGTTTAAAGTGAAATTGGTGCGATCCGCCCTTTGATGACCCCTGATTTACAAAACGTTATTAATTGAATTTTAAATTACATTGTACATTTTGCAGGCTCAAAAAGCAGCCAGGGCGAAACAATTGAGAGCTAAATTCGAGAAATGGGAAGCTCAAGAAATAAAAAAAGAACAGAGTCAAACTATTAATATTATTGAAGAGTATGGAGATGAATCGCAAATTGAATCGACAAAGTCGTAAGTATTATTGCAGTATATATAGCTGAGAGCAAAGAAAATAGACTTAACAGTAAGTCTTTTCATTTTATGTCACAGTTTACAAACCTTTTTTATTTAATGTGTTGTTTTTGTTTTGCCAGTTTAGAGGAAAACCTGGGATTGAGTTCGTGTTTTGTTTAACAATAGTCCGTTTGGTGTGAATTCGGTTTTAGGATCCCATTGTTTTTTCATGTGGGCGTTTAGAAAAAGGTCCAGACCTGTTTTTTTAAACATTTTCTGGATCAAAATATAATGCTCGGTGATATTCACATTATAAGTGTCTTGACATTTATTTGTTTTATTACAGGTTAACAGCCCGTTTTGAATCGATGAGGGAAACAAGCTCAGACAAAACGAGGACACCACGTGTTAAAGTTAATAGATTTGTGGTAAGTGATCGTTTCGGAATATCTACATGAGGGTGGTTTTTCTTTGGATATTGTTCTATTCAAATTTAATAACATTTTTTGTTAAGCTATATGCCTTGCTAAAGAGTAAACTTAGTAAAGTTAGACTGGCAAATATTAGAATAAACATAATATACAGTGTGAAACAGCTTTATGGAATACATAAAACATATTTTATAGTTTAAATTGTCAGATGATTTTGATAGAATAACAATGTATAAAAACAATAAATGACAATGCTATTCAACTCTGCGTACAGATTAGGTTTTGCAATTATTTTCTTAATTAGAGTTTCTTGTAAAAAATTGCCATTGTAGTGAAGCGTGTTATCAATAGATGTCAAAGATAATAGTAAAATACTATTAAAATACGAAGAACAACAACAACAAGCAACAACTACTTCTCAGACGGCAGACTTGAATTTTACAGTTCTAAGTTGAACGGGGTTGTGATATCTGCACGATATAACCAACTACACAGGATTGTAATTATAAGGTACAATATTACTTGTAGACCGGTTTCGACGTATCTTTGACATCTGTACGTGTTTTATGATGAGTGCTGAATATCATCAGAAACCACAGGCAATACCATGAAAAAATTGTACTTATCATTATTTTCTGTTTTGATACCATCTTTTAATGAGATACAGCAAAGTTTTGTGTCCCATCCAAACTAAGTTGCTTGTCTTTGTTGGTACAGATGGTTATTTACAGCTGTTAATTCACAAGATCTAACGAAAAACCATACTCATTATTATTTTTCAATCTCAAAGCACAATTTTGATGGTGATATTCTTTTGTAATGAACATAAGTTAATTTGAAAGTAGATCGGCCAAAAAACATTTTACGATAATGAATATTTCTCGTTATTCTACTGTCAGTGTAATGAAAATAAAATAGATTTTCTAAAATTGTTTGGCTCACTATACAAATGTTCTCCTTATTTCAGTAAACTGTTAGTTCGTGATGTTCTTAGTTTGGAAATATTTTTAAAAGGTTTATAATATGAATTCATTAGTAAGGGTTAAAAGAAGTCGGTTGAAATTGATGAAAAAAGAAAAAATAATTGAAACCTCCTTAGGTATGCTACTATATTTAAAGAAAATTTTGAATAGTTGGCAACGTAGCATTAGGAGTCCAATACACACAATACAATCGAATAATCCCAACTTCAGTATTTGGCATATTTGGTTAGTTATTAACGCGGTCCACTGTGTCTTATAAAAATGTTATGGTCAAGAGGGAGATCGTTTAATTTACATTATTTTCATGTAGGGGCGTGTGTGAATTGTAGTTAATTAGAATGGCATTTTGGACACCATTTCAAACAACAGTTCAAGATGATGCACGGAAATCTAATAATTTGGCGCCACATAAAAATGACAGCAATAAATGGTGTGTTGTTTTAAACATGTACGCGTGTTCAAAAAAAATTCTGATAATGTGATTGTAGCGAGAATTCACGAATTAAGGCGGAATTATTAACTTTACGTTCGCGTTCAGTTCGCAGTTGGCGTCTTTCGCGTCGTTTCCATTCTGCAGTTCAGTTCAGTTGGTAAATTTTTGCGTTTATAAACCTCACAACTTTCAGCTGGCTGCTAGGGATTTGATTGGTTGAAAATTATTTTGACAATTTTGATAGATCTCAGCTGATTTTATTTATATTTTGTTTTGTGAAAAATAAAGATGGATTAAAATATTTATTTGATTTCAAGTGTATTTGGGCTGCAACATATTCATTATATGCTGCTTTTAAGAAAAAAAACAGAAAAAGATGAGTACATTAAACAGCTGACAACTGACGTTTCACATGTGGTGCAAAACTTTCGTTTTGATTGGTTTATACCTGAACTGCGAACTGAACGCGGACTGACTTTATAAACGTAATTGTGTGATCCCTTTAGTTTAACTTCAACTGAACTGAACTGCTAACTGCCAACGACAAACTGAACGCGAACGTAAAGTTTATAATTTCTACTTTAACGAAAATCGGGTTCACAACGATTTATGAAGTTATTAATCTAGGCACTGCTACGGATCAAATTTTATGAGTTTTGCCATCAATGGCCATTATCGAAATGTTTCAGTCATTTGCGTAGTAACTACGAAATTTTTGTCGACGCAATCGCTCCAAAACAGTATAATGGCACTTTTTTTCCTTTTACCATTTTCGTTAAAATTCACGCGATTGCCTAGTTTCAATCGATGTGAAACACTGAATGACTGTGATTGCTAAAAATTTGGCAGTATTCTATAAATAGATATCAGTTTTAACGGGATACATGCTGCACTAAAAAATTCCGCGTAGGAAATTTAAAAATTCAAACAATAAAGTAATTCTGTCCATCTCAAATGCATGATCGCAAAAAGATGTGGTTATTTGAAATAATGGCCTAGTTCAGTACAAAAGAATATCGAAATCCGTTATTCAATCACCGTTAATTTTGCTTTTTTCACTAAAATTCATCAACATTACAATATACAATATTTCAGTATATCATCGAAATTAATACTTTTTAACCCTTTTTTTGTTGGTGTTTGCATTTTGTTGATTATGTGCACTAATAGTTAACAGTTTGTATTGTTTTTTTTTGTTGTTGTGCATGATGATGTTTAGAAATATAGTTGTGGCGTTCTTTTCTATATTATTATTAAGTGATTCGTATTCGTTATCTTGGTGAATTCGCTACCTATTCTATTCTGTTGTTTATTATTAAAACATATAATATACAACTACGTATACCTACCAAGAAATTATATCACTATAATTAATAAATTAAGTTATCTCCTAGCAACGCGCCATTTCACCATGCATCAATACATTCGTCTAAAAACTTTATCACTTACGAACTGCTTTTATACTCTGTGATGTGCTCGAAACTACATGGTGTATTACAAATATAATCAGGGCTATTCACTAAGCAAAGTTGTTATGGATAGCAACTGTAAATCGTCGTTATGTTCAAGGTCAGTTGCTAAACGCGAAATTGGTATTCACTATTGAAGTGAAGTCGCTATAAGAGTTGCTATGCATAATGACAAGTTGCTATGAGAAGTGGTTCACTGGCAACTGCTCCAGAGGAGTTGTTAACGAAAACTACTTGCGTCAGACACTTATTGGAATGTTTTTATTTATTTATTCTATATGCATGTGCTGCTTTGCACAATATATGTATCAAAGCTAATACACATGGATGATTTAGGGCCACTGGCCTGGATGATGAAGAGAATATAAACATTCCAGACCCAATTCAGAGACAAGAAAATGTGAACATTTTAGCTTTAGGTAGTAGAACAAGAAGAACTTGAGTTGACCATTTCAGGTAATTTTCTCTGTTATAGAGAATTATAATTTCTGGTCATTCTTTATAAATCCTACTGTACGTGTCTTAATAAGAATCCATCATACCTTTTCAATACAGCTACAAATTTCATTTATTTTGTCTTTAAATTATTTTAATTCGTTTTTCAAAAGGATTTTGATCGTAAACTACATATTTCAATTTAGCTTAACCGAAAAAATAAACAATCACAAAGATATTTGAAGTTTATAATTATTTACTCTGTCAAAGCAAAGAAACGACTAGACCTATTTTGCGCACATTAGAACTATTTTGCGGCGTTGTCACGTCCATTTTCACGTTTGGGTCTTGAAGGTTGTTATCATAACAACAGTTGCCAACCGTGTATTAGAGAATACCAAAATTTCGCAAGTGGTTACTAAAGTCATTATCGAAAGTTGTTAGCAGAGTTGCTATGGTTAACAGCTGCGATAACCACTTTACTTACAGAATAGCCCTGAATATGTACAACATCACCCAAGTAATTCTAAGTCGTAAGACGCAGGTGATATGACATGCAATCGCGTGCTGCTAGTGGACTTCGGTCTTAATACTTTCACAAGTCTGTTACCATCTCATTCATTTAACATTAAAGGTATAAACTAAGATTTATGTGAATATGATAAAGGACGCTAATCTAGTCACGCCCCTTCAATAAACAAAGTAATCATTGTATGTGTATTTAAAAAAAGAGTACAATTAGAAAGAGACTTTAATGTCATTCTATTTGCGTGAAACCGGCTGAAATTATTGTAGTTGAGCGTTATGAAATGTCATACGTCTTTTTCTAATACTTGTACCCTTATACACTTTTTTTTTGCTGGACCCATCGCCAGCTACGCCTCAGTGGGCTTCGTGTCTTCTGGGTTCAGTTTCAAAGTACCCACTACGTACTCCAGTCCTATGTACCAGTTTATACAGATACAGTTGTATTGAGTTGTATGTTTGGCCGTGTATGTTCATTTATCATACTGTCAGCAGGAAAAGACCACGTTGTACAGCCCCATTGTGATTGTGCAGGTCTCTCCTAATTGAATTGTAACCAGTGGAAGTAATGATCTGATTATTCATCTTGAAGAGTTCTTCAGTTCTGTCTACGATACTTCTATAATTAATAGTCCAGTAACTGAAGGGGCAAACCTATCAATATATTTGTCCAATAATTTTTTTTGGTTGATTTGTAGGTCTTGACAGGTACTTCAAAGGGAGAAAAAGTTCTCCAAGATTGCGCCTTGGCTAAGGGTCCAAAGTGGCCCCTAAGCCCACCCAAAAACGGTCTCCCGCCATTATCCCCCGAAATGCAATTTGGAAAATTTTTGTTCATGTAGAAAGTGAAGGTCGTTAAATTATCTACAAAAATGGTCCCTATCATTTTTTTCCAAAATGCAATAGTTTTCGAGATAATCGCATCCAAACGTCCCCTCGCTTACGCAGCTGCACTAC
>CAJUYI010000011.1:220791-239844 GCA_910591695.1 Galerucella pusilla | reverse complement strand
ATATCAAGGGTAATTTAACAAGACCTTTATATTAAATTAAATAGTCGACTATTTTGTTGCATCTAAATTTCGTTTTTTATAATAATGTCGAGTCAAATTAATCAATACAAGATAAATTTAGCAGCACTAAAAGTAGTTGACAATTTATCAAGGTCGTGTTATATTTATGAAAATTTTTTCTTGAATCCAATCCTTTATATCAGTCAAATTCACAAACTGAAACAATTTGGAATCATTCATTCAAAAACCAACAACAACCAACAAAACCCAGCTTTTGAAGAACTTTCAGTATTAACCGTAGAAGGTCCACATTCATTCTGATTTCTTAAACCGTTCAAAATACCCTGGTGATGTTGTTCATCCAGCTGCAAGTAAGTATGAATTGAGGAAGTCCCAGTGTGGCCAGTAATTTTGAATGAGTTGCTGCTCTGGTACTCTTACCCACCGTTTACCCATGGGTTTACCGTTGAACACTTTATTCAACATTACTCCTATAAATACAAGTCAATTATTTCTACCTTCTAAACGCATTATGCTATAAATACAAGCTTCTTCACTATTACACGAAGCATCTACAACTGTTGGACATTGTTATAGCAGAACGACTCTAATGGCTCAGGGAAATTTTTTTTTTAATTTGAACGAAAAGTGTGTTGTATTTCTAATTTTTTTCAACATGATTTCTATTTGCAGAATGGATTCATATTCTTATAACAAAGGTTTGCTGTACTGCACTCCCCACTTCAAGAGATTGTTTATCTCTAAGGGAAATTACGACACAGGCTTTGGCTTTGATCAACACAAAGAAAAATGGAACAACGTAAATGCCACAATGGCATAACGTATCTTGTGATAATTTATGGACCAATTTTTTGCCAAGGACAAGATGTTTTATTTCACAAATCTTTTAATAATCGAAATAAATGTATTTTTATCCTACGTACTTAAAAGTACACATCTGTATTATTAAGAATAAATAAAATATTGCTTCTAATCTATATTGTCGTACTTATATATAGTTTTACTAATATTTTTAGACATATAATATTCATATTTTGAAAACTTTTATAAAAAGTTATTTTTATATTTACCATTATGTGATTATTTACAATAAATTGTATACTTTATAAATTAAGTTTTAATGTTGTTATTACCTCCCACATTGATGACAATATCGTCACCTATCACACGTTCTACTAGAGCTAAAATTTTAGTTGAAGCTCCTGACTAAATGTACCGACTCCTTTGGAGTCTATTTTGACCCATTTTCAACGAGCAGATTTCATTCAAACTTTGTACACTTGTCGAGGACCGATGACAATACAATATATAAGTTAAATATAGGGTGTTTCATTTATAAATCACAGTTAAAAAATACGCTTTATAGGCAATTGAACTGAAATGTAAGACTTAATACTCAATTCAAGAATAAAATGATCAACGATTTATTTCATTGTGGTAATAGCGTGGGGTTAGTGTATAAATGTAGTCATATAAATAATAATAATATAGAAATCTTTGTTTGTTTTCTAAATCGATGTTCGAACCTGTTCACAAAGCGGTAATTATGATGACTTGGAAGGTTACTGCAGTTAAAGATAGCAAACATGGAAAAATTGAGTATGATAAAGCAGCTGTTGAAGAAGGACAAAGTCTATATGGTAAAAAAATAGATCCACTGCTTTAAATATATAGTAAGTACTTTCTAGTAGGTAAGTAGTTGGTTTGATATGAAAATATGGTAATTGATGCTCGACTCTCATTTCAAGTTATAGCCTTAAATAGGGTAATAATTTTTTGTAATATTATTTATAATTATAGCTTTGTATGCCTAACGCTAGAGGTCGCTAATGAGTTTTAAAAATCCAAATTTCACAAAATTAAGTTTATTAGGAGCATAACAAAAACAATAATCGCATTCTTCAGAAATTTTGCTTATGTTATATATTACAAATTTCAGTCTCTCCACTCAAATATAGGGTGCATGGAAAAGAGTGTGAAACTTCAACGCCCATAACTCTGGTTCTACTTAGTCTTCTTGCCAATAGCTCTTTTCCACCAACATAATAACTTCGTCATAACCCAATGAGTAACATGCACGCTAGAGAGCGGTATTTAATTTGTGTTTAATCTAATCTAATTATTTTTGGAAAATATTGAATTGGAGTACTTATGTCAGTTTTGATAGGGGATTATAAAAGTATACCTAATTAGCAGCATAATAGCGACATCTTTTTCCTCTCTCGAGTATTATATTATATATGCTCCCTTTATTTTATTTACATAATATGTAAATCTCGCGACAAGGTTTTATATTATTTTATAATTTTATATAGGTATCTTGATGATTGTGAATATGAAAAAAAATTTCCGACATCTTATGGCGCCCATCATATTGACTTTAGTCAATTTTTGCGAATTATTCTCAGGAAACCCGTTTATTTCATATATCCCATATCATGAGGATGCATAAAAAAGATCTAGTCCGCCATATTAGATTTAGCTAACCATTGTCATTCAAAATAAATATTTGGGTATGCAAAATTTCAGCTTATTCCAAAACCGGAAAGGGTTTAAATTTAACTTTGATCACAGAATCACTAAAACTAAATAAAAAAGCTTTTCTAAATATCACTTTAAATTGATCCTATACTATTTGAAAAATAATTATACAGTGCTATTCAAAAGTCCTTTACCCCCCTCGTATCTTTTGAATGGCTACACTTACATTAATAAAATTTGGAGGGTGAAATTAAAGTGTTGTAAACTTATCTACGAATGGTAACAGGTGACGTTATAGTAATAGATGACGTCACAGTGCCACTCTGGTCAATAATTTATGGCAAGTGATATCTCGTTTGAAAGGCATTGACATTGGAAACATAGCCATATTAATTTTGTTTGGGTTTAAACTAATTTTGACGGATAAATTAAATAAATACCAAAATTATTATTTCACATTTAAATATTGAAGATTTTTCAGTCCGCCTCTGGTTAGTTGTAGCAACTATCTTAATAATTGGTGAATCTAGAAAGAATCTCCATGAAGCGGAACGTTTATTTTATGAGAGATACCCAGACCACCCTATCTCGAGAACTTATTTGAGGGAGCTTCTTCACAAGTTTGAAGCAACAGGTAGTGTTCAAGATGCCAAACTGGTCTGGTCGACCAACATTTAGTGATGATAAAAAAATTGATATAGTTGCTGAAATGGTAGTAAACCCTACTACCTCTTTAACTAAAGTTGCGTCTATCTGTGAAGTAAGTAAAAGTACAGTACAGAGTGTTGGCTTAAAATAAATTTCATTCATACAATTTAAAAATGGTGCACCACCTTTCGGATGACGACCCCGACAGAATACTCGAATTCTGTGAATGTATGACAAATAAAATTAGTGAAAACCCACATTACACAAAAACAATTTGTTTTAGTGACGAAAGTACTTTTTGCCTCAATGGAAATGTGAATACACAGTAACACAAATCCTCACAGCTTTCGTGAACAAAATACTCAATTTCCAGAAAAAGTCAATGTTTGGGCAGGTATTTTGGGAAACCACATAGTTGGTCCTGTATTCCTAAATTCAAATTTAAGCGCTGAATTGTATCTGGAGATGTTACAAAATGCAATTGAGCCGTTGATTCTTGAAATAATATAGATAATATAGATAGATAATCCAGATGAGTTCGGCCACCTGGAAATAACATTTCAACAAGATGGTGCTCCTGCACATTATTATGGTGCAGTAAGACGTTACCTGGATGAAGAATATCGAGGTAGATGGATTGGCCGGCGAGGTTCTATAGAATGGCTACCTCGGTCACCAGATCTGACACCATTAGAGTTTTTTCTATGGGGGTACTTGAAATCCAAGGATTATACTACGGCACCAGATAGCATTGGCGTTTTGAAAGAAATAATTATTGAAGAATGCAATGCAATTTCAGCTGACACATTCGAACGACTACGACAAGAGTTTACTAATAGGATGTATTACTGTCAGGAAGTAGACGGAGCACATTTCGAACACATGCTATAACTATCTATTGTTTATATTTAATTAATTAAAAAAAATAATTTCAATAATTTTGGTATATTTATTTAATTTATCCGTCAAAATTAGTTTAAACCCAAACAAAATTAGTATGGCTATGTAGCCAATCTCAATGCCTTTCAAACGAGATATCACTTGCCATAAGGTCCTATTTAAAATTATTGACCAGAGTGGCACTGTGACGTCATCTATTACTATTACGTCACCTGTTACCATTCGTAGAGAAGTTTACAACACTTTATTTTCACCCTCCAAATTTTATTAATGTAAGTGTAGCTGTTCAAAAGATACAAGGGGGGAAGGGACTTTTGAATAGTACTGTATATTGTTATTTTTTGAATTACAATTATCTCAAGTCCCAGAAAAAGCCGCACCCTGTACATCCTCCTACAATATCTAGGAACCCACCTTTCTTAATGTACCGAAAATCGCTTTGCGTTTGCTCCCTAAATATTGATCCGTAAAAAACAGCTGAGATAGTCAGTATCATTCCAGCTCTTCCCTAAAAGTGACAAACTTATTTTCTACTAAATATTTTAACTTTTTTGGCATGGTTTAGACTGAAATTTATCCACAACTTTTTCTAAAGCACTTTCTTCCTATTTACACTTCTAAGGTAAGAGTTTTTTTCCACTTAATAAAATATTTTCAACCATTTTTAAAACGGTTATAAACAAGGTGTTTCTATTTTCAATGAATAGTGTTTATTTGGAAACTTCACGCCTAAAAGTAGACATTATTTATAACTCCGATAATACAATTATTTTGCGCAAGAAATGCAATTCATAGAAATTTCCATAACAATATAACATTTGAAGGAAATCAGTTTAAATGTTAGGAATAATTAAAACTTGCGGGTTATACAATTTATGCAGATTATAAAGTGCACAAAGCGGTACAATTAATTCAATTTAAATGGAAAACGTTCGGATAGATCGAATTTCTAACCTGTACATACAATGCGGTCCATTGGGCAAAATGGAAAATTATTTTTGATAAAAAAAATTAAAATCACACTAAATACCATGTACGTACAGACTAGAATAGAGTACGAGATTATTTATTATGGATAGACCCCTCCTTTATTTCGGTAGATACTTGATACGAAAAACAATAATTTGAAGCGGTCAAGTGTAGAGATTTCTAAATATAATTCAACAGCATGTAACAAATCAATCACCTTATTTTTTAAATTTCCTCTCCATTATTATTTTTTCAAAAATATAAAGTAACTTTTTAGCCTATAATATCACAGTATATAATATAGAGAAATCAATCTTACTGATTATCAAGGGCGTAGCCAGGATTTATAACAGGGGAGGGCAACCCATGGTCCATTGTCGTCCAAAATAATGAAATTTTAGGATAAAAAGAAAAGGCAATGAAAACGAAACTTTGAGATTTTAATTATACTTAAATTAAACTAATAACATTTTTCTTGGGTTTAAACTAAATTTATCCAAAACTTTCTTCACTATGCAGTCTTGATTTTCCTTCAAAAATTTTCGATGCACACTTATCAAACACAACCCACTGAGTCGGTCATCACTCATTTTACACCTGAGCCAGGATTTTACCCTTCTTATGGTACTGAACGATCTTTCCACGGTAGCAGTGGATGGGAAAGCACTTAATATTAGCAGTGCGTGCCTTGTTGCGGGGGAAAAAACAATAACTTCCTCCAAAAGTGCAGCCACTTCAATGTCCTTCAATTTGCCATCTGCTAAATTGTTTTTCTTCCTCATATTGTACGACAAATCTAATTCTGCAGAGACATCACCCAACTTATAAAATTCCATGGAAGATTCTGCATTATTTTTGGAATTGTGGAGTCATTTGGAGCATGCTTGAAGGATGAAGATGAGTTAAAACAAAAGCAGGTGTATTTTCGTTGGAGAATCAAACATCCAAAGACGAAGTTTAAGAATCAAGATTAGGGATGATTATTGAGCGCTTCCAGTATCCAACTGCAGACTCAGGTGGTGGATTACTTCTGTGAACTTGCTTTTGAGTTACTCGTGGTAATGACAGCTCATTCCCTACTTTCTCTGCGATATCAAGTGATTTTTAAATAAATCATAAGAAATATTTCCGACATCTTGTCGATCTTCTTTGATTACATCTAGAATATCATCAATATATTTCTCCACCATAACCAAATCCATTCTTTTACAACGGGTTCCAAAATTGCAGAGTATCCTGCAATTATGTTTAAGCCTAAGATTGGTTTAGTAACTGCACAGTGCAATTGGTACTGCAGATTTTCTGGTTGCATAGTTTCCTTCGACATATGGATGATCAAGTGCTTTAGCAATGTCAATGAAGCTTTTTGAAAATTTTTGTATGCTCCTATATTTTTCCTACCATCTGGTCTCGCAGAACCTTTAAAGATTTGGAACCGATTTCCTACGGGCTGGCTATTCACGAAAGAAGGTTATTGTGTCATTGTGTCTTTAACCGTTGCAATTGTGTTTCTTATTTCTGGTAGCTTGCTAGTATCATAGACAAGATTTAGTCTGTGGCTGGAGCAATGGAATTTTTTGTTTATCAAAATTAGAAAATTATTTAATTTATTCTTGCTTCCAGTTGCCCCTTGCCCTTCGCTGGCTACGTCCATGCTGATTATCTTTTGTATAATTCTTCAAACGTGTTTATGTAAAGCAGCTCCTCCCAAACGGATGGTATAATTTTTGTCTGTGCTTGGGTGAGTCCTGCGTGGGTTAATATTCACAATTGGTCCGATAGGTGGCGCTTGGCGCTGCTATGGTGGAAATTTCATGTGCTTGTTTAAGTAAATACATGGACAGTTTAAATTCAAAATTGGTCCCGGCAGGTGGCGCAGCAATCGGGTTCACACTTCCTAAGCTATTAAAGATATTCTTTTACCGTTATTGCGGAAACATTACACTCATTGGCAATTCTTTTTGCTGTAAACTGTGGATTATCGACTACGGAAGAAACTACGTCAATTTGTGTGTCTTCATATAGGTATATTTCTTTCGTCTTTCGGCCGGCATCTTTTGCTTGCAGTACACTGCCAGTGGTAAGGAATTCCTTCATGTTCTCTTTCGACAAATTGGAAGCTCCGAAAATCTCTTATAAGTTCTTTCGGCTTTATTACAATTTTCACCAGCCCTATACTAATTAAATGACGAAAGCGTATATTTTGTCTCAAAGTATATCGTCTTACGTTTGCCCGCAATCATAAAATTAATGGACCAATTGCAATAAATCATATGGCCAATATCTTTTTGTATTTTTATCATACATTATTTGTTTTCATTTAATATGTGCAAACCATTTCTTTAAACTTGTTTTCTTTTTCCTCCTAAATGAGAGATTATTAAATATTATTGAGTTGAATAAACTATAACCAGGTAAAAAAACCATATCCAACTTTTTATTGGTATGATTTAATATTATCCTTAATCTAATTCTGTTTCACTGTCAGACTTATCATTAAGATTAATTACAATAGGATCTCAATATGAATGTATGAATCTTTAATTTTTATAACGTGGGGTACAGAATTTTTCCAGCTTTGAATGGAATGAGATTGAAAATCACTACGTTTTTTTCTTCCACTTAATTTTCCACTGTTAATGATATCCTTTATAGAGAATACTTTTAAATACTTTTAAAGCTTCTTGTTTAATGAATGCTCTATTCACAATACAATCATACAAATTTTTCACAATTTGCTTTGCACCTAATGTTTTCGACGCAACATTGCGGAAAAAATTAATGATAACTTCTAATTCTCCTTTCGCCCGCCCTTGCCTTGTCACTCGACTGTTGGTGGGTTTCATTTCAGGTAAAATTCTTTCCAGAAGGTCGTAGATAGTCGTATTTAGATGATTGTCGGCAAATAAAGCTGAGACGATATACTTTGAGACAAACTATACAATTGTTGTGATGCACCGGACAATGCAACAGCTTTAAATGTAACAATTGTTGACAAGCGTTGCGAAGTAACAAGATATATTATTTATTTTATCTGATGGCATGTCATAATGACAACGTTATGTCACTCAATTTTGATGACATAAGGAAGCTCATTATGGGACTAAGTGAATTCATTATGGGACTAAGTACCATAATTCTATAAGGAAAACATGTAATGGTTTGATCAAAAAAGTTTATTCAAAATGCATAACTATGTACAAAACTATTTATTATAAATGGTAAAAGAACAATTACTACAATTTGTGATATTAATTCCAATGGATTCTACAGTTTTTAAATCAGTAGTTGATGATTGTTGGCAAACTTGTAATCCTGTTTGGTTGTTGGCACCAAAAATTGCCATCAGATAAAATTTTGTATGTAATACGAATCATAAACAATCATTATGGCACACGCCGTGTTATAACATTCACGACTTGTACCATAATGATCGTCTTTATGATCCTTATTACATAAATAACTATTTATGTACTTTTTCTTTTTAAAATACCTACGTCCCATAAATCAACAAAATAAATACGGGGGATATTTATTTTGTAGTTTGTTATTCCATTTCCTTCACGATAGACCACTAAAAGCATTTGAGAAATCCTTAATTGTTATTATTGACATAAAGACAATTAAAGTATTTAGCTTAGTTTCCATTACAAATTTTAAAGATGTAACGCCCTCTATAACACTATTGAAGCCAGGTGCATGTCACTATTAGTAGCGATAGAATAATTTCCTCTAGTTTTATTTCATTTTTATATCTCATAAATTCCAGAAGTTATGAGAAGGATGCACTTTTTACGACAGCACTGTATTACACTTGGTGTTACATACATATATTTGGATATAGCTATTAACGTTACAAGGCCGATATACAGATCGCGAAAAAGCTTATCGAACCGTCCTGATTACACAAGTACGACAAGGAAAATGTGAGAAAAACAGCTTGAAAGAGAGAGAAAGAATAATTATTCGCGCTCATCGAGGCGTGTACTTAGTTCCAGAGGCTGGCCGAATGTTGATTGTCCTCTACAGAGAGAATTCACTATTTGGTGGTATTCAGTATATTCCCAACATGGAAGGAGTGAGGGTATTGAAGAAATATAAAAATACAATCGTTATTACGTAATCTGTACAATCTCATATCTCTAAGATTATTTGGCGTAATGCTGGCACAAACGTGCTGTATTTTCACCCTCAATTCATTTAAATTATTAGCTCTTCCAAATGCATGTTGGTAAATGCTACTTTACATGTTGACCTCTTCGGCAATTTGTATTGAAGAAGATGGTTGTCCTATTACAATTGCTAAACAAGCATTTAATTCTCCAGTTTGTCTTTCATCGTTTATTGGACGTTCGATTGGATCTTCCGAAGCGGCATTTTCTACAGTATGAAACACATCAATTTTTCTCGAAATTACTAATTATTTTCACATGACTTTAAAGGGATTGGGCGATTTTCAAATGCCACAATAAACAAATTAACGATTGCATCAGCCGAATGTCGTCCAAAATACCATCTTACAATTTGCACTTTTTCGCAGGTTAAGTAGGTATGTTAATGAAGGCATGTTTTATTTTCAAATACAATGGCATGCGCTTCCAACGTGAACGTTTGTAGCGAAAAGACCGTAGTATAGCAGTTTAAATGTGAATTCACTTGTAAAGAACAATGTTGTTGGATGAAATTGTTTAGTTTTACCTATTGTGCATGACTTCGAAAAAAAATCAACGACAACGAGACAAAAATATCATCTGTACAAATTAATCTGCGCTTCTGGCAACAGCGGTTAAAATAGTGGAACAATCCACATTCGGCCAGCCTCTGGAACTAAGTACACGCCTTGATGCGCGCGCATAATTATTCTTTCTCTCTATTTCAAGCTGTTTCTCATATTTTCCTTGTCCTACTTGTGTAATCAGGACGGTTCGATAAGCTTTTTCGCGATCTGTATATCAATATAATATTTTTTTAATAACTTGTTAATAAACTTATCAAATTGCTCTATTCCTGTTAATTGTATTATTAGTTTTATCCATTTGATTTAAATTTAGAATTATTCAAGTTTGTACAACTCTTATGAATACAAACAACGGATTATTTCAAGCCATTTGGATCACAATTGCGGAACCGAAATTTAATAATCAATTACAATAATAATATAATGGTAGAATTTGTTATTTCTTTCAAGAACTAGTTCCACTATCTGCATGTTAATAACCATTTTCCGGATACAACTCGACCCTAATAAAAATTTACATCTACAATCCAAATCTACAATCTTCAAAAACAACACAACTACTTTTGATTTTTTCTTAGATCGTTTCTTAGCTTTATTGCTTTGTTAGCATCGATTAAATTTTTTTTTAGATACTCCGTTTACAACATAAGAATGGATTATATAAGAGAATTCGACATACAATTAGAACGAGAATATTATTATGCCGGAGAAACAATCAAAGGCCACTTAATATTGGATACAGTAGAAAATTTCAAGTTGCGAAGTAGGTGAATTTAAATATTCTACTATAATATATGTTACTAGTATTGTCCTTTTTAAGGTATACGAGTTATTTTGAGAGGAAAAGCACACGCAGAATGGAAAGTTTTATTGTCAGGTGACAGAAGAACGGTAAGTAATTTTGATGATTATTAATTTTTTTATGAAAAATAGAGCTATATGTAATAAGTGTCGTTCCCTGGGACGGTAAAAATGACGTTTTAAAAGATAGACCTGCATCATTTATATTTTGGTTGTCCTCAACATATACAGTGGGTCCATATAATAACGCATAAATTCATTATTGGCTAAAGAATATTTATTTCAACAAGTGTATTGATGAGGGCTATTAAGAACCGAGATAATTTAACTTTAATGTTAGAGATTGTTAATTGCCCTTTTAATACTCGTGTTAGTTACAAAGCTTTTCAGTCGACTGTATAAGTTCTATTCGCTTTTCTCAATATTTAAAAAATAAATGAATATTATTTGTTTCATAGAAGTACTGTCAAAAATAAATAATGACATTGAAATGTATGTTTGGTTGCCTACACCACAGGTAACTGTCAATATTAACCCGAACTACAGATGTGACGTCTCTGAGACGTACTCTTCGGTCATATTTCGTAGATTTTTGGCACTAGGCGCATATAAACGGCTGAAATGCTAAATACCTTCGCCAAAATCAGTAATAAGGCTACAGTGTTAGAGGCAAGTTGATTTGTTTATGCAATTGTCACGTACGGTGTTTTGATTGTTGGGAAGTGTCTGTGTGACGTCAGGTCTGTGTAAGTGTTAGTATTTGTAGTTATTGGAATTTTACAAATGCATATATATTATATCAATATTTCCGTGATAATCCAGCAATTTCAAGGTATACATTCGTAAAACAGCTGGCAATGCAATTGGTTACTCCTGAACTAAGAAGGCGATTTGAAAACCAT
The DNA here is from genome assembly GCA_910591695.1 of Galerucella pusilla. NCBI lineage: Eukaryota > Metazoa > Arthropoda > Insecta > Coleoptera > Chrysomelidae > Galerucella > Galerucella pusilla. Next base: position 228,384 of record CAJUYI010000011.1, on the reverse strand, counting down.
CGTATAAGTCGAGAAATAAGAATGCGTATAGGGGGGATCCTAGGTTTAAAAGAACAAGCACATGTTGGTGAAGAAGAAAAATTTGCAACAAGAAAAACTTGCAAATTTTGTCCTGCGAAAAAGAAAAGACGAACCTCTTACTTTTGTATATAATGTGTAAGCGTGCAGTTTGTTTAGAATGTACTAGAAAGATATGCAGAGATTGTTCTGTTCGAGAAATAAGGTACAAAAATAATCTTTGCAGAATTTTTCATTTTTCGGTTTTTTCTCTAGCTATTATTTTCTTTAGTCACCTAATGTAATGTTTTTCTTAACTATAGAGTAAAATTACGTTCAGTTGTTTACCTTTTTTGTTATTTGTAGAATTCAAGAAGCTAGTAAAAATTCATACATTTCATTATGTGTTTAATACAAAATCTTTTTTTTTATGTTTTAGTAAAATATTTTTAAAAACTATGTTCCTTTATTCCACCGAAGACCTTTTTAAACCATCCAAAATAAAAATTGCCTATAAAAATTTTTTTTTCTATTTTTTTCTGGATTTTGAAAAAGTACGTCTTAGAGACGTCACGTCTGTTACAATGCTACGCATATGGCACGTCTGTAGTTACGGGTTAATATAATCGGCCCTATTCCGTATCACGTAATGTTATTTGACGACCATCGTTAAGTGTATTTTCTGTAATATAACGATATGTCTAAAAATACCGATTCTGTATCATCATTCTCATAGTTATGTCAACGAGAATCGTTATTTTATCATCGTTAAAATAACTGGACCAGTTTGACAGCTTGTTATGACTTAACGATATCGTTAAGTGGAACAAATGTCAAAAATCTAATCAGTTTTTGCTATATATTCGTGGTGATTTGTAATTTTTTGCAACCAAACATAAATAATAGGCTGCTTTTGGATGGTCCTGTTTTTTTTATATTAACTTTATTAGCAAATTGTTCCCACAAATTGTTAATTATTTTAATCTCGCATGGTTTGCTCTTCCCCCTTATTACAATATGACGATTTTCTAAAAATTCCAACAGCATGTCATACTGTGGCCTTGTTGTTTTTGGAAGGCGTACTTGTTCTACCATTTATAATTATATTAAGTACACTTAAATGTAAACTTTCCTCGCGTTATATTGTATAAATTGCACTTCTGTCAGATGACCCTTGTCCCTGCTTCTGTCATATGTTTTGATGGTATGTTATATAAAGGTTATACTTTTACGGATCCAACGGGACCGAATCCATCTCTTTTTACATTCACTGAAGGTGTATCGTTCCATCTCGCTTCGTGAGAATCAAAACTTACTTCTTTTTTAACATATAATTTTAACAATATCGTTAATGAAGCTTGATAGATAATCACAGAACAGTTAACAAAATAGTTAAATACGATCGTTATTTTAACATAACGGACCATCGTTAAAAATAACATACATGATACGGAATACGGCTGAATGTATAAGGTGTGCGTTGGGTTGCCTATAGAAAAATCGTTGATTAATGTAAATCATGCATTAATATGATTTTGTCCAATTTTGAGAACGTTAATAACATGTTAATACACGGGCAACGGAAATAGTATATTATACACCAAGCAACTTAAGTGACCCATTTAATCCCACTTTAGTCTCGGAATTGCAAAAGCAATAAAATCAGAAATTCTCAGGTCAATTTTTAATTTTAATTTACTATTTTTTCAAATTATAATCTAATAATATATAAGTTGAGCGACCATCGTGTGATGACGTCACCACTATTTTTTTCCAATTTCCGGATTTCCCTTTCTGAGCTGATTCCAACACTGTATATACCTAACACGTTGCTTCAAATTGGTATATTAGAAAATAATAATTAAAGAATCAACATAATAAGCGTATTGTTATACAATTATTTTAATAAAATATTGAAAACTCCCTGCATTATTTTTAACAAGCCCTGACGATGCCCTTGTTAGTATACAGAGACGTCCGTCTCTTTGTGTCGACGTTATATCATGATTGCGCGTCAACAGTTTCCAATAGTCTTTATGTTTGCTTCCTCGAACTTACACAAGTGTAACTAGAAACGTCTTTGTTCGGTAACATGTAACATACTCAAGTTTGTTGAGAAGAGGATAAGGATTGTGACCTATAAATTTAAATTAAACACTGAACAATATCGATTATCTATAGATATCTTTTTTGTAGTACAAGAAAGGGTTTGTTAGAGCATGTTGAATGTTAAGAGATAATAAGTGGAAGTCATCAATTTTTTTAAGTATTAAAAGATTAATCGCAAATTTAGAGAAATGATTGTAATTTGGATTATTTGTTTCTAATGGGATTGTAAGATTTCAGATATACCTACTTATTGATTAATTTAATCATTAACAAAGGTTTAAATTTTTTAAAGTAGTATTTAAAATAATCCAATTCAGTTAAATTAGTTATAAAAAATTAAATTTATTTTGTAAAACAAATTAAAAACAAATTTAACTTTTATTTATTAATTGGAATTGAACAAATCGAACTGTTGAAACTTACAGGGTGTCCCACCGTATACCCTTCGATTTATTGCATCCAATTGGCAGATGTTATCAAAAAATGTTTCAAATAAAAAATATTATGCAGTTTAATAATAGCTACATTTTGACAATATTTTGCTCTACAAAGTGCATTGGAAATAAAGTAGGTACTGCACCTAAATCAGGAAAAGGAAAACGTACTTTTTATATTTACAGAATCAGAGATGGTCAACCACTTATGGTGAAAATAAAAATTTGGAAATGTATGTTACGAACAAATAAATAATAGAATAAATGAATAAATTGAAAAGTTATTCTTAAATTTTGTTTTACCAGCCAAACATTTTCGTTGTAAAATAATCATACTATTAGGCACTATCTTTTCGATTTTATAAGTAACAAGAACGATGCTGTGCTATTGTTATTAGATTAACGACTCCCTGTTGCTTCGAACATTGACAAATTTGTCAACCTTGTTGCTTTAGAGCGAGCTTTTGATTGTCATAAAATTTTCTCGCTTATTATCAATGTCATAGGGATATTACTAAGTACTGAAAATGTGTGTAGGTACACAAGTTCATGATGATCGGTAGAGTAGTCAAGACGTGAACTAATTCGCATTTATAATATTAGTCAGGATATTGATATTGAAAGAAATCAAAAATTCGTTCATATTTTTTTTATTTTAGGTAAAAGACGATCAGATTTTTGTCGACGAACGGCAAATAATTTGGGGTGAAAATAATCTAGAATCAACGATACCAATTCTTCCTAGAGGGGTTCACAAATTTCCTTTCAAGTAAGTAACAATTCTTTAAGTAACAATTCTTTCATAAATAATATATTTTCAAATTTCTTGTGGTTTTACATTAAACACATTAAAAATGTGGAAGAAAATCAACAGCATTAACCAACTGTATGGAGACCTAAGCAAAAGTAATTCTCCAGACATCATTAACTGCATTATATTTAGCAATAATACTGACAATATTATTGTATATATCAACATTTTATCATATACAGGGTGTTCATTTCAGGACTTCCCACCCTAATTTTCTGGAAATGTGTGTATTATAAAGAAAATCCTGGGACACGTCAACAAATATATCGAAGGGAACAACTTTTTATCATAAAGGCAACGCGCCCCCTTTCACCCACCGCCAGGGGGAGTTGCCAACTTCAAAATCTTAAAGGGAAAGAGATATTGAGTTATACCTCATTTTAAAGGTCTTTTTAACCTCTACACTTCTTTTTTTGTTTTTTTTTTAATTGATCGATTCATTGTCGAGATATTTAGGAAAATCTATTTGCTGCTTTGTACCATTAAAATAAAAACTGCAACTGTTTATTCTAATTCCTTTTACTTCAAAACTAAATTACAATATTGTACACAGATTTTCAATTTAATAATTGCTCAAAATGTTGCCCATTGTTGGCCAAGCAATGGTATAACCGCTGTTCAAATTCGTGACGCACATTTTCAAACACTTCTGTTCGAATTGCTCCTATCACTTCAATTTGAGTGGCTTCATTCAAAACTCCTGTTTGAGTAAATTTGGCGATTAGATTTAGGACATACCCATGAGAGGTGTTCTTATCTGGATGCCTTTCCTTAAATATTGCAGCAGTTCGTCGAGCACATTGGTTTTCGGCGCCGTAAATTAACACTATTTCAACTTTTTCAGCTGAAGTGTGAACAATTTTTAATAAATTGCTTTTTCACACAACTGGTAAGTATGGTAAACAATTCAATAGGTATCATGTCTTTTATTTTCTCTATCAAAAACATTTTTTTGCATTTTTTATAAAAAAAAAGTTGAAAGGAATAACAAAACAAACAATTGCAGTTTTTATTTTAATGGTACGAAGCAGCAAACAGATTTTCCTAAATATTTCGACAACGAATCGATCAATTGAAAAAAAAACAAAAGCCGACGTGTAAAGATTAAAAAGAGCTTTAAAATGAGGTATAACTCGATACCCCTTCCCTTTTAAGATTTTGAAGTTGGCAACTCCCCCTGGCGGGGGGTGAAAGGGGGCGCGTTGCCTTTATGATAAAAAGTTGTCCCCTTCGATATATTTGTTGACGTGTCCCAGGATTTTTTGTATAATACACACATTTCGAGAAAATTAGGGTGGGAAGTCCTGAAATGAACACCCTGTATAATATCACGAGTGAAAATTTTGTCGGCAAAATTTTTCGATTGTCATGAAAGTTTGTTGCTTGGCAATTTCGTGAATGACATTTAACGGCTCGTGGTTTTGGATTAAATGTCATGAGCAAAATTACCTAAAAGCAACAAACTTGAATACAAGAGAAAAATTTTACCTTACAAAAGTTTTAATTGAGTGGTATTAGACATGACTATTTCACGAGAGAAAAACTAAAAAATCATATGTTGAAACGTTTTATTTATTGCAAACTTCGCCAAAAAAATAATAACATTATGAAACAAAAATTACTTATTTATGTAAAAAGTACAATTATTATAATTGTACGTTGTATCATTATTTTGAGGATCGTTTTGCATCATAACCTGTGATGAATTTAAGTTAGAAACTGAGGATTCCTTTTCTTTATTTTTATTTTCTCGAAGGTTCTCTATAAGTTGGAAATGGTGTTCTTCATTTAATTGTAAATATGGTTTCAAAGAATGGGCAGAAGAATGTCCTGTAAGCTTAATTACTTCTTGTTCACCAACTCCTTCTTTTGCTAATGCAGATATTGCAGAAGCTCTATGTGAATGATTGGTTATTTTTATTTTTTTTGTGTCTATACCAATTGATTCTGCCGATATTTTCGTCCACTTTGAAATTGTATTAATTCCCAATGGTGAATTTTTCTACCATATTCCTTTCCCCCAATTTGGATGTACTGTTAAAAAGAATCTTGTTGTTGTTAGATAAGGATTGGATTCTCTTTTTTCAATAATTTTTGAAAATAAACGAACGGGACACAAATTGTTGTTAGCATTATTTCTTACCAGCCACTTACTGCCAGATAAAGCTTTTGATCCTCCTTGTGTAGTTTTGGAAAAGATTGGATTATATTCTATCCTGCCAGTAAAATTACCTTTATTATCATATTCTTTTTTAAAGTAATTAATATCACAATTAGCAGCTTCATTTCCACGCCATGCTAATTCGAACGAACATAAATGAAAAAACTTTTTTTGTAACCAATCAGGATTATCTTCAGAATAGCTTTCTACCATTTCCATTAATTCTTCTTTGATAAACGCGTTAGAACTTCTTTTTCTGGTTTCAGGTTCAGCCTGAAGCTTTTTACGTTTTGTATCCCTGGCCAATCTAGCAAATTTGTTTGATGTTAAATTCTAGAAAATATTTTTCCTGAACCATTTAAGCAGTCGTATTCCAAGGTGTTTTCACACTAGCTTCAGTATAATCAGTTCCATCAATTTTTTTCATGTTAAAACCATGATCTTCAAGAATTTTTGCTATAACTTGTTCAGAAGTATCCTTTTCTAACGTATAATTACGTGCGTCCAGAAACATTCTAAACTGTTCCCACGCAGACGTTTTTGTCTTCATTGTATTTCGCGGTATACTTAGCTTAATTGTACTCTCTATTTCATTTGTTGAATTATTTCCAAATCTTGTATTATTCATGTTAATAATACTTATTTAAATTTTTGAAACAGTTTTAATAATTTTAGACAGTTTAATAAATAAATAAACAACTTAGTTTCCTTAGAAACCACCAACAAAGATTTTATATTGAATTTTATCACAGAGTGATAGAATTTTATACACATAGATTTGATATATTAAACGCCAAAAAATTGCCACGACAAGACAAAAAATTGCCAGTTCAAAACCTTCAAATTTTGTCAGTTATCAATTTACACTAGTGAAATAGTCAGGTGCAAAATAAAATTGTAAAGTCTAATATAAAACGTAAGCAGTATTGCGACAAAACAAATTGTAAGTGTGTCAACAAAACGAAAAATAAAAAATGAATAAATAAATAAAATAAAAAAATAATAATAAAATAATATTGAATTGCAAAAAAAACAGAAAACACGCACAAATATAGGTGTAGCTGTAAAAACTGTGTAACAATAAATTTCAAGATATAAATACCTGAAAAAAGTTGATCTGGATAATTGATTATGCTACAGCAGCAGGAAAAACAAATTGAACACTTAAGAGCTCCTTTAACAAACATTTACACTAAATACATATAAAATAGTTATTTATGTAACTAGTGTGTAAAGTAGCCTTTTTTTGACGAATGTGAATATTGCGAATATTGCGACAATCACATGAGTCGAAAAAAAGGTCTTTACACACGAATTGCATACAATATTTTTTCTACTAGCGAATATTTAATTAAAATACAAAAGTTTAATAGTAATTTTCTTTACGCACTAGTGCGTAAAGTGAGTTAAATTTTTATTCAGAAAAATCTTTAACGCTGTTATTAATTTCTAAATAGATATATTTTTTTCGTAAATACTCATGGTTTTTTGGGGCAGTATTCTGTGCCACATCTAATATATTTGGTGGTGTATTTGTCAAGTAATCTGATCGTCAGAGGAATCCATCTTTATTTTTATAATAATCTAAAATAACATCATAGTTTTCTAAAAATATTCAATTCTTAAATATAAAATACAATTGCTTACCCTAGGTATAGTCGGAAGATCTCAATTTAAATTTTAAATGTCAGATTCAATTCACAAAGAAATGTCAGTCACTCACCGCCAACTTATGCCTATTTACCGTATTATTTCCAGTACATACTCAATAATTATTTTTTCTACTAACGTGCGGAAAGTGAATGTTTTCCGCACTAAAAAGCGTGCGGAAAGAGTCACTTTTCCGCACTAGTGCGGAAAGTAAATTTATTGACATTTGAGGAATATACTGACATTTGAATATTTAATAGTAGTTTACCTAACAAGTGCGGAAAGTGATACTTGAAACTGCCAGCGCAAGCCACAGCTTAAATAAGAAACCAAATGCGGGCTTTTTTGTAAACCTGCCGATTCTCCTAAATTCCAAATATATCGAGAACCACAATTATGTATTAGGAATGTTTATTTTTTAATATAATTTT
>CAJUYI010000011.1:185631-220391 GCA_910591695.1 Galerucella pusilla | reverse complement strand
AAAATTATATTAAAAAATAAACATTCCTAATACATAATTGTGGTTCTTGATATATTTGGAATTTAGGAGAATCGACAGGTTTACAAAAAAGCCCGCATTTGGTTTCTTATTTAAGCTGTGGCTTGCGCTGGTAGTTTTTTTTATCATTATGACAATGCGAATGCCTTACAAAAGTATATTATACACCAAGGTGGTGAAGACTATTATTGACTGAGCTATTTCGCGAGAGGCTTCGCCTCGAGCGGAATAAGGTGCGAGGTTTATTAATGTCTTCAACACCATGGTGTATATACAACTTTTTCCACTACCAGCCAAATTTAGGAAAAAAATAAAAATAATTTACAAACGCACCACGAGAAGCGCTTACCCCGTCGTCTGACTGAAAAGTACACTGTCAGTTTTCAATATATTATGAACGTACTCGTTATGTCATCAGTCATTTTTGGTTGAGCGCGAATTTTAAACTAATGGGATTTTTATTCAAATAATTTTATCTTGATAGGTAATTTCAAGCAGCAGATAATATGTTAAAGACAATCACCTGGGTATACAAAATCATGTTGCACAAGTTTTTGTTGAGCTACTATCCATGAATTCTCAAAATATTTAAATTTGTTCATTATTAACCTAGGTAGAATAATAGAAAATTATTAACCACTAATAGAGAAATTCAACTTCTAAGTTGGCTAGAAGAAGCAATAATTGTCAACTTCACAGCTAGAGCTAGTAGTGGAAAAAACATATTATAAATGTTATATTTGATAAAAGGAAATATTTTAGTCACCTAATTCCAGCCCACTCTGGTTTTGAAGGCAACGAGATGTCCTAGACAATCCAAACTTCTACTGAAGGGATGGACTGATGGACACGCCAGGGCAGCCACTGAACTACCAAGGAGTAGGCTAAGGAAGATAGCAGGACTCCTAACAGGGCACTGCTGTATGAGGAAGCACCTCCACAACTTAGGAGTAGAGGAAAGTTCTGACGAAACGTCAGTCCATGTTCTCTTAGAGTGTCCACACTGGGCTGTACTACGCAGGCGAATCTTCGGAGTCCCTGTTATGGCCCCTGGAGAAACAAGCAGACATCCATTGAAAAAGGTTGTGGCCTTTATTGAAGGGCTCGGTTTCATGGATGTCTAGGTAGCAGGAATGGCACAATGGGCCCGCCAGTGGCCTCAGTGTCGGAACCTTGGCTTGAGTTGTCCAGGACAAGGCTCGCCTGCACATTTAGTAGTAGTAGTAGTACCTAATTAGAGCATTTTTTGTGTTCTCTGCAGCTCTTATGTACTAGCCGCTACTAAGTTTGATAATTAATATATTTAATTAAAATGTAATATCCACTCCGTACCTAAGGAGTTTGATTAGGAGAAAATCTAAAAAATAGATTTTTTGAATGTTATGGTTAATTTGATGTATTTTATTTCAGGTTTTCTTTGCCAGAATCAAATTTACCGTGTTCATTTGAAAGTAAATCGTGTTATATTAGATATTTTTTTAAAGTAACAGTCGACATTCCATATGCAAGTCCACCACAAGGCATTAAATATTTTACAGTCATTGGACCACACATAGATTGCATGGAAGAACAATATTTGGTGAGTAAAAATTAAATTTCTCTATATAAAGATAGATGTACACCTGAAAAGTTTATTTCTTACAAAGCGGCAGTGGCGGAATTACACCTCTGTGCCCGGGAGCGGAGCTACAAATACGAACAAAAATGCATAAAACAATATTCTCATAGAAAAAAATTGCAACACTCCAGGCCCACAAAATAAATATTAATTGTTTTCATTTATGTGATGATGTGCATGTTTGTTGTATAGCCCGATCGGTTTAGAATTTAACCCAGCAAAAATTTTAAGTAGCAATTTTCCTTCGGAATTTGTCGAGGGGGTCAATTTTACATGATCAATTGTTATAAACAAGGTTGTTTAAAATTAAATTGTCCATTATTTTAGTTTCCATTAATTTATTCGTTTATACTTTTCGATTTTATACCCTAGAAGAAGTGGGGACGTAATGCATGTTTCGCCAAAATGTTTCGCCACTGATGAACAGCAAATGTTCACAATTTACTCTGATTACATTTACCAGAGAGAATTTCAGTAGGTAATCATATAAATAGTTTTTTCTACACCCACATGTATATTATCCATTTCCTGCACAGTTTAGAGAATGGAAATGTAGGCCATATCGGTTAACTGAACGTATATGATTTCATATACATCCTAGAACGTATATGAAAACCACCAATCAGCATTCGCGTTTAGTACTCGTCATTCATCTTTTTTTCAATTTAAAAAAACGTCAAAATAACTTGTCAAAAAAAGTCTCTCCCAGAAGCATATTATTATTATTTATTTATAAAAATAAACTGGAATAAAATAAACCTTATAAATTAATAACAAATACTAAAAACAGAATAAAATGGGTATTTAAGGGACTACCGATGAAGGTCAGTTTTTATGAAGGCATGTAATACTTCTGAGATGTACTTTTAATAAATCTAGGTAGCCGAGTGGTTAACATACCGGACTTTCATGAAGGTAGACCCGAGTTCGATTCCGGGTGAAGAAATTTTTTTTCAATTGTTAATTTTATTTTTAAATAATTATTCTGCTCAATATTGATAACTACAACAGGCAGACGCTTGAAATATTTAGCAGATTATTCATTATTATAAAGAAAGGTACGGTACCCTTTTTGCGGGAGTCCGACTGGCCACATCTATTTATAACAGCATCGCATATTTAAAAAAAGAAACCGTAACATTATACAAATTGTACATTTAAAAACTGTACGTTTATCACAAAAAATTAGTGAAGACATAAAATTGAAATGGTACGATTATGAATAAAATTGTTGAAATTTTTTAATTTCAAGTTATATTTATTTTACAGTTTATTCAAATGTTTATTTTCTAGATTTTTTCTTGAATGAGTCGTAGAAAAAATATACTGTTCGACTCGTGTGGATTGTCCATATCGCACTCGAACGATTGAGCACTCCACCTACGGCGTCGTGCTCAAACTTCGTCCTCGTGCGATATGGCCATCATATCCACACTAGTTGCACAAACTACTATTATCTACAACTGTCATATAACGGGTACGATTTGACACTATTTTCAATGTCATAATGACGTATATTACCGCACTAGTGCGATAATAAGAATCTAGAAAAATATTAATACCAGAATTGAATATTTAAAATAACACTGGAAGTTGCATTTTCAATTTCCGAAAGGAGATTGTCTTCGCTTGAACTCATTTTTATAAATTTTTGTTCATTCAACTTTAACAATTTGATGACATAACTAATTTATTTTATTTCCACAGCTTTGTTTGTCTTTGTTGCTATGGTCACAGAATATGATACACACTACCTTATGTTTGCAGTCGATATTATTAAAAATATGTAGAATTGAATTTTTTTTAAATTTTTTGATATAGGTACTGTTAATAATACTAATAAACAGTTGTAGATAAAATTTTGTACGTGACACGTGTGATAGGAATTATTAACGCACTTATGTGATAAGACGACTCGGTCTACGGCCTCGTCGTGCAAACTTCACATGCGTGCGTTAATAATGTCCATATCCCACTAATTACGTAAATAACTATTTTCCAATTATAAATAGGGTATTAAATAACTATCAACATTTGAAAAAACCGTTTTATTTCAGAAACCCATAGTGATGGAAAACCGTAAATCTATGTGTTGTTGGTGTTGTAAAAAGGGTACTATCAGTTTGAGATGTGTTCTAGCACGATCCGCCTACGTTTGCAAAGAAAGTATAAAGCTCAAAGTGACAATTGACAATCAAGGAGATGAAGAAGTAAAACTTAGAGTGAAATTGGAACAAGTCTGTGAATTTTTTATAGATAGAGGAGTATTGGGTGTTAGCAAAGATATTAAACACCTGATTTTCGAATATGGGTAGGTAAAGTTACCTTTCTTGTTTTGCCTTTCCTCCTACGCACTATTTTGAGTTTTTTTAGCTGCCCATCCAGGCAACAATGTCCCGTTGGGATTCCTGTCAAAACTCTTAGCACACTTTTACTTTGATTTATGCATTCTTTTGATCTCAACAGATTGTAGTCACCCAGAAGAATCTTTGATTTTCTAAGCCCTACTATCTCTTTCCAATTGTCAGATCTTCCTTTTTTTCGGTTTTATCTATTTCTTCTAATACTACATTGGAGCTGATACCTCAAAAGGGTTCCGGCCCACAAAAATGTGTTTCATTCCACCTACTTTCTAGTTCATCTGCTATTTCATTTCCTTCGATTCCAGTGAGTTATTATAGAAAATGTCAAAAGTTCCAGCTTTCCAATGTCAAATTGTTGGTTGATTGGAACTACCAGCGAGATATTCTTGGAATACATGTACTTGTCATAGATATGCTTTATAGAACTGACAACCAGTAATTGTAGGTATAAATCTGAATATCGAAGGAATAACTACTTTTATACTGGTATTGTACAATCGGAACTTAGTAAAATGTTCTTTTATTTTTAGCGGTTGCCACGTAAAACCACATACTCGAAATAAGTGGGATAGCTCAAACTGTTTAGTGATACCACCGTTGCCTACTACTCTAGTACACATTTGTAGACTAGTTCAAATTTACTACTTGTTAACGGTAAGAATTTTTAAATACAATTTCCAAAATTTAATATGGTTGAGGCGTTACAGCCTCAACCAAAAGTAAATAGAAACTTTTCCATAATACTTGAGTAAATCATTTTTATCATTAATTAATTATTGGATTAATTTATTGCAATAAGTGGCAACGTTGCGTTGGTACAAATTGAAGAGTTAGATTTTTGACTGATAAACACAATGATTCATTCATAACTTCACATGCCTTATGTACAATTTGTCAAATTTTCAGCTACATATAAGGTTTGTGATTGCTTTTCGGTTTTTACAAAAAAAAAATAAAACAATCTATTGAGAAATATATTTCAAATTTCATGAAACCTTCCCTAAAACTTCATCTATGGTTAAAAATTGTTGTTTTTGTTTTATTGTTTATTCAGAGTCTGTTTTTCAAAATTCTACCCCTGGCGGTTTTGAAACCAGCCAGACGAGAACATTAATCATTATACTTTCGAGAAATGTATTTTGGCATTCATTTTTCAAATGATTTTCAGGTGTACTTAGATACAGACAAAGAATTTGACATTCTACAAGTCAGTTGTCCAATTACGATAGGAACAGTACCATTCAGGATTCCCAATACAAATAAAATGCAGGTTATCAAATATGGTGAGTAGAATTTTCAAAAATTAACATATTTTACAAATATTTCATCTAAGTATGTTGGGTTAAATCTTTAAAATATGGTTTTCCAATTAGTATATGGACTTATCTACTTTATTCTGCAAATAAAATGTCATTTCAGTAAAGCGTGTTATAATAAATGTCCAATGTAATAGTTTAATACTATTAGAACGCCTCAGAGTCTTTGAAAATCAAAGAACAAAGACCTTTTACTAAGAAGCAGCAACTACTTCTCTGGCTATATGCCATGAAGGACATTGAATTACACTTCAAATGTAAACGGGGTAAAAAGTGTCTGCTCCTATATTTTAATAATATACAGGGGGAGTTGTGAATTGTGTTGTTGTGTGCTACTTAATAGCATCTTTGTCCACCACACCACAGACTCATAGGTTATCATTTGAAGTTAAGCCATCAGTTCTTAGAATTAAGAATGGGAAAACGAGTTTTTCTTGTTGCCAGAAAACTGCATAACCAAATAATATTTTACAGGTCAATTTTTGAATGAAAATTATATTTCGAATCATGTGTTGGTAAATACATTTTTTTTTCAGAACATGCCTGTCCAGTGGTGGAGGGAGGAATGTATTTAGCACCAGAATTTCTTTTGGGACAAGTATACGATGGAAATGAACATCATTTGAAGTGAGTGTTTGTTTTGTATTTAATTAAAAAATCCTAACATAATATAAACGTGAATAATTATCAACAAATCTACCATAAACTATTTCAATTTATTTTTGCAGGGACCCGTTAATTCTATATAAACCCTTGTACGTTACAGTCGACAAGACCGACAACAATTAAGTACTTCAGATAACATAGATATGGCAATAAATACGGTGTATTTAAAACGAAAAAGTACCTTTACAGGGTATAACCTCAATTTATTTTTATCACCATTTAAGACTGAAACAACAACAAATTTGTAGTCAATTTTTTCAAATTTTCCCTCTAATTCTTGTAGTGTGTTACAATAAAAAAGGAACTGGTTATTTTGTTTTCAACTAAGTATAACAGAATGGGCTAGTTTTATATTTTCTTAAGAACAAAAGGACTGGTAATTTAAATTAAAGTGCTATCTCAGAATGACGTCATGATAGCTCGGCTGTTTTTGCTGTGCTACAAACACAGCATGGGGTTCACACTATGCATGTGTAATGTATGGCAACAGCGCGTTGTTTTGAGATGATAAATTTTGTTAAGAGACTGATTAAACTAAAATTTTTCACTCACTCCCTCTTTCTTTACATTTCTTCCTGTTTATTTCTAATTAATTCTTAAACATTTACAATTTATTCAATAAAAGGGAATTTAATTCTGATAATACTAATTGTAAGGGAGAAGCGATATACAATGACAGTCTTTTAACCATTTGTCATCTCAAACAACGAGCTGTTGCCATAATATCTTTTACTGTAGCTGTAGTGGCTTCACTTCTTGTTGTTATGTGTTTTCTTTGGTATAGACGACATCTCTCGAGTGATAGTGAATAGAAACTCAGGAGAATGTACAATGTTGCTGTGGGGACGCGAACTTTTTACCTAAACAACAATCATTGCTGGCTACTCCAAAATCACTAACTTTTTGTTGATGTTGGCAGAATCACAGAACAATACGATTTGACGTAAAACTGACATTTGAAACTTAAAGTTGGGCAATGCCGAATTACCAATACATTTTGAAGGTAAAATAACTTTAGATCATTCGCTAGAAGCCATATTGAACGAATACTAATCAAGCAAAAAAACTGGTTCCATATTTTTGCTATAATAATTATCTGATAATGGATTTGTAATTTTTAACAGTGTATAAAATACGAGGAGGTAAGTACTTTTGGTCCAATACAAGCAGTATGATATATTAAGAATACATTAGTGCATCGTTTGGTGTAACAAAAAACTAATTCAAAAAGAAAATAGTACGTCCCTGTCAAAAAATTGTTAGGTGCACTACTGTAATTTTGAATATTTTTGACACATTGGTGATTATAGTTACTGCCTCGTATTATATTATATATTCTTTAGATTATACATCATGTATATCTATTTATGTCTTCTAATCGTCTATTAGCTTTATAAACTAGTCCTCGTAACTACACCTCTTATTTTTCAAATTTTACCGAATGCCAGAAAAATTTGGATTTACGTGTTATTTTTTCAAACGTTCACTGATGGCCAAACTCAAAATAGGTAGGTACATTAATTTAAAAAAGTTCCACAAAAACGTTACTTTTAGTTTTAAATAATAAAAGTTAAGACCGTATTTACCTGGATGCTCCTTTCAGTGCCGTCATTACAGCATTCTGTTGCGTTTCAGTTGACTTGGAAATTATACTGGAAGATGATTATTTATTATTGTGTTTACTTTGACTCTATTTATATTTTCCGCCATGTATTTTATGTCACACCCACCTGTCAATTTCCAATAATCTTGCTTTATTTTTCTCGGTCCTAAATAATTGAAAATATTAATAATTTTGAATGCCAGAATATATCACCAACGTCCGTTTATGAATACAACAATATATTCGATAAGAATATTGTTAACTCTAATTCAAGCATTGAACTAAATTTAATGTTGTGAAAACATGATAGCTTTTTAAACGTAATACCAAATTTGTTCACCAATATTTTGCAAGCCTCAATATTATAAATTATTTATAAATATTCGGGGACTAGTTTATAACGAGACTGTAACCTAGTGCCAAAGCAAAATGGTTATAATCGATGCACATTCAACAATTCCTCCAATTATTAAGGTTATTCCTAAAGTAATATTACACATTTGTATCATAAGTTTTTGATCTTACAAGGATATTTTATACCAAACATCGCACAAAAGGTACAACAATACTCCAATCAGTTAGAATTAATTGTAGTATATCTCTATCTACACATAGACGAAAAAATTGTAACATCAGAAATTTTATGATCGAAAATGATATCGATTCTATCAGATAGAAGGTTTTCTGACGCTAGATTGGATTAGATTTTATGAGATAGCTAGTTTAGTCCAGACGTTATACACCAAAAATCGCCTTTTTGCGATAATCGCTGGTATCAGCTTGAAACTTTGTATAAAGGTTGCAAAAAATACGTGCAATAAAATAGTACTAACCCGCAAATGCAAAACCTTGCGCGACATTGTTTAAATGACAATATTGTGCTATTTTCTAGTAGAATTACTCGTTCATTCGTGAATATCTTTTTTGCCCTTGATTATAAAGGAAAAATGTAAAATAATTTTTTTTGTCTTCTAAAAACGAACAATATAAAATCAACCGCGTCGAAAAATATTGATTAGATCAAAAGTTATTGATGATTAAGTTTAAATAAATCGAGCGACGTCGTTCAAAAATTGCATTTGCACGTCCAAGATAATTATTTAATTATACGCCCTTACTTGTAAAATGCAATATATTGTTAATGAGACCTGATTTTATAACTTTTGACAACGCACATCGATAGGAAATTGAATGAGCTTTCAATAACACTAAACAAAATCAACTTTCGTTAATAAACAACCGAGATATAAGCCGGCAAAGTTGACAGTCAATTGTTCAACAATTTGGGCGAGTAGAGGTGAAAAAAAAAATACGAGCACGACCGGGAGACGGAGTGCTTTCATCACTCGAAAGATCATCCGATTAAATAGACAATATCTGGGCGTATAATTAAATAATTACCTTGGCCGTGCAAATGCAATTTTTGAAAAAATAACGACGCCGCTCGATTACACCGTACGTAATCTACTTTAGAAAAAATCAGCGTCATGCAGGGGAAGTGACAAAGTGGTACAGGTTTATTGCAAAAAAATGCTACGTCAATTCGTTTATAACGCTATAACTCATTAACTATTCAACTTACCGATTGCGGGTTTGGCACACGTGATCTGTTGACGGAGTACAGTAATTAAGCACAATTACAGGATATTGTCATTGTTAACAAAATAATCTAATATTGTTTAATCTGACTAATGTTTATTTAAACTTAATCATCAATAACTTTTGATCTAATTAATATTTTTCGACGCGGTTGGTTTCATATTGTTCGTTTTTAGAAGACAAAAAAAAAGTGTTTTACATTTTTCCTTCATAATCAAGAGCAAAAAAGATATTCACGAATGAACGAGTAATTCTACTAGAAAATAGCACAATATTGTCATTTAAACAATGTCGTGCAAGGTTTTGCATTTGCGGGTTAGTACTATTTTATTGCACGTATTTTTTGCAACCTATATACAAAGTTTCAAGCTGATACCAGCGATTATCGCGCTAAACTCTAAATCACCTGGACTAAGTTAGGCCAATTCAACTATGACCTTTCCAGATTTATTTTAGTCCTCTGAATCTAGATATCTCTTTTTATATAACCAATCAGCCTTGAGATTGAACCTTTCATGTAGTTTCTTGCCTGCTGCTTCTTATCGCCTATAGTACAAGAAATCGCACTGACATAGGGTGTGCCCTGTAGTTTCGTCCTCTAAGTGTTTTTATCGCTTCATTGTGTGCTTATTACGCTTACAGTACCCTATTTACGTGACTAGAATGGCTTTGATAGTTTTCCTATGGACTGTTTCGCCTGTCTATGTCCTGATGAGTTTACCCATCATTCTAGAGATGTATGTGCAGCTTGGCTGTCTGTGGCAGGGCAAATGAACGATATTGTCTCTCCTGCCTTTTAATTTTTTACACGCAGTGTTCAATCGCAGTCATTTCCGTTTGGAAAGTTAATAGATAGGCTTATCCCTTGTTTTAGCCCTACAGTTCCGGCATTGTAAGTCAGATTTCCTCAGACTGGATGGGTACCCCTCTCTTCCAGTCTTCCCTACCTAGTCTCGCTATTTAGAACTTATTAAAGCTAACCTTTTGGCCGTTGCGTCAATGAGTTGCCTCGTTACGTCATTCGTGTTTAGCTCCTCGATAAGCTTTGGATAGTCAGCACTGTGCGTTTAGCTTATGTGTTGTCGACTTTGCATTAATGCAAATTGAACCTTATATAAATTTTGCAAGCTCCTTTCCTATATTTCTTAGCATGCAGGATACACTCCTCAAATGTGTAAATTCTCCCGATCAAACATTTTTTCATGTTTGTTAAAGTCGTATACTAGAGTTTGCACTGCTTTTTTCAATCCTTCCATTTTGTAATGATACGAACACTTTTTAACGTTCAGAATCATATTTCCTTGAAATTTACACAGCTTTTTCCACTTACATTTCAGCTTTCCCCCACAATTTCTCCAGAATGTTAAGAAAATGTGAGATATCAAGTGTCACCTTAAAAGGGTCACCGATTCTACAAAAAAATCAAGAGTACCTGTTTCTCACTCGGTTTAAAAATATTCAAGGCAAACATAGCCAAACTGGTTCTACAAACAGGTTCAAATTACGTCCTCGGTATGTCTACAATTAAACTAGAGGTTCCTGAAACGATGTAGGTACTCTACTTGTGTGCATTACAGAACTGACTTAGCTAGTCTTTGTGTGCTACTCAACAGTTTTGCAGCTTCCAATTGTAGTGTCTTTGTCCTCCACGATACCGATCCATGTGCTATCCTTGGTCTTACAACCATTTTGTTATTTTTGGGTCGAGACCCGAGTTTTTACCAGATTCTTCTGTATTAACTAAGGGTAAATGTTGTTTCCTTTGTGGAATTCTGAAAGTGAGTGTTCCATGAAAGAAATGCAGGAAACGAAGCATTTTGGCTCGCAATTTTTTCGTCCAATATGGATTTACACAGGTAGGGAATAACCCAAGGATTATTTTCTATATCATGCCACTGTACGTTAAAACCTTGGGGGAGGTTGCCACCCCATCTCGGGGGTGGACATATTTTTATTACATATTCTAACTACAGGAATCAATGGAAAAAGTAATTCTAAGAAAAAAGTGTGATATAATGGTTATTCGCGGTTGATATTAACATTTGACAGTAACTTTCAAGGAAAGCTTGTAGAATCTTTATAGGGTTTCGTATTCCATAAGATTCCGCTGTCCGTCCGTCTAACAGTTACACTGTTGAAATTTTCAAAAATAATGTATTTTTGTTGCAGCAATAACTACTATACCAACAACAGAAAAAAATGAATATTAAAAAATCCATTTTAATGATTAAATAATTTTTTTACATTAAGCTCCAACAAGGGTTGAATCATTGTCAAATTGTATCCTAAAGCATAAAACAATCCTTATTTAACTAATACAAACCAAATTTCATCTCTATCAAGGTTTAATTTTTTTAAATTAGGGGTTGTAGCCTTACTTTTTCCACTGGAGACAGATGCACGGCAAGAGACTTTCAAGGGTGGTTCATCTCCATTTCAATGCTACACTGGGTATTCCAGATGGTTGACAGAATATAGAAGTTTTAGAGCGTCACTACCTTCTTAGACGTCGACGGAAGATTAGGAATTTAAAATTAATCTAGATAAGAAAAGAATTAAAAGTTAAAAACTTATGTAAACCAGGACACGATCCCCCCAAAGCTCTTACAGCCGGGTGAATAAGAAATTAAAAAAAGGAAATCTAAAATATCACCTTTATTATACCTTTAGAAGGAATAAGGCAAAAAATGAGTCCTGCCCTTTTTATGGTAGGTACCTTGGTAGATGAAGGTAGAGATGACTTGAGCAGGTTCGGTAAGTGAAGATAGAGATGTCTTATTTTAGCGAGTAGACGAAGCTGGTGAAGTTGTATCCTAGCAGTATTCTAGCAGCTGTGCTCACATGGAAGTTCAGGTGGATTAGGGATATGTAGGAACTTGAATAAAATGTAATTATGTTGGTTCAGCCTCTCAGGTTAAAAAGGCAGTTGTTTGGGATTAAAAAAGATATATTTACTGAAAGCTTTCCAACATATAATATGTCCCATACTAAGACAATAAACAAATAATTATTACAGGTTATCTAACGGGTCATACCCCGGTAAAAGATCACCTGCATAAAATAGGGTTATATTGTCATGTGTCACAAATGTGTCACCTGAAGTATATGGCACACATCCAATGGACCTATATCGTCTACTCGAAGGTACGGGGATAACTGGATGGGTGGACTAAATGTGGGAGTAGAGTACAATAAGCCAATAGGCTGCAGTGCTCCCTGCATCAGAACGGCTTCCAAAACACACACACACAAAAATTATATTGATTCAGCTTCTCAGGTTAAAAAGGCAGTTGTTTGAGATTAAAAAGCTGAAAAGCTGAAAGCTTTCCAACATATATATGAAAACAATAAACAAATAATGAATGCAATTAACAGATTAAAGAATAAATGAATAAAATTAACAATTAGAAGAGAATGTGATAATAATTGAAAAACTAAATTATAGCAAAACTTTATGTTATTATATTAAAAAATAAATAATTCCTAGAAGATTAAAATGCTTAATGATATGTAAAGCCGGCACTGGCAAGATTTTATCCGAAGGGAATATCTTATAAAATAAATTCATTTTGTAATGATAGGATGATGATAGGTAGGTATCTTTTATCAAAAAGAGTTATTCTGCAATACAAAAAGCTTGCAAATGTTTGCATAAAAATTTCACAGTGACTTATAATAAATATAATGTATATGATACAAATTGTCTCCACGATTACTTTAAATGAAGCTTAATAATTATAAGATATAATTATGGACTTACCACAGCAATTCAAGGTAAAAGCGATACAAAAAGGTACGCCTTACTTTTAAGACGGTCGGTAGCAAAAAGGACGAGGCGCGGCCGCGCGAGGTTAGGTTGGTTAGGTTAGCGGTTAGCGTTGCAAGTAGAGGCACAGAGTACACCATCTTGGTGTACTCTGTGGTAGAGGCGGCCGTTAGCAGATGTCAATTGTCTAAGCTAAGCGGACTGGAGAATTGGAAGTGTCTAATGTGACGACGATCGGAAATTAAAAAGTATTTAATATGTAAATTTGAAAATCGAAAAAGGTCGATAGACATGTTATAGAGTAGTTTTCACTCTCAAAAAACAGAAAGCGTACAACGGCACGATATAGAAAATGAACTAGAGGGTAAAATGAGCAAATCGAGGCTGGACATCATTTCCTAATTGGTTTCAGGCATTGTAGTGCCGTTTAGTAGAAGTTTGTGTTTATGAGGAAGCAACGAATTGGACTACCTAAACAATTTTATTGCAAAATAGAAAATAGCACATTTTTAGTTGAAAACCGCCTCTTGAAAATTTCATAATTTTAGTTTTATTTATATTTAACGATAAGCAATTACTATGGCATGGCGATACTGATTTAATTTTTTAAGTTTTTTAGAGACTTCTATTTCTGACTCGCACAAGATCACTAAGTCATTTGCATACCCCTCTAACACGATTTAATTAATCTCAATCTTAAGATATGATAAAAGCAATGAGAAAAGAAGTCCTATTCTCCTTAAAGTACGCGTTAAGTGACCGGATATTCTTTTTAATTCTAAAGTTTGAGGCATTATACGTCATATTTCCTAATATTCTTATACACTTTAAACTTAAGCAAAGACTGTACAGCTTTCACCATTACAAATTTAGATTGATACAATCGAACGCATACATACTTCTACCACAGTATAAGAACGAACCAGTAGTATAACTCTTATAAATTTCATTCATAAATTGCCAGAGCTTTTGATGACCTTGAACGGATCGCTTTACGATTCATTTTACCATAGGCGTAGGTGGCAAGTTTTAAAATGATTTGAACGTGTTAAATGTTTTTTCTCAAATATTGTAAATATTTTATTGGAAAATCAACACAAGGATGTACAAACTCTGTTATTTAAATAATATTTATGAGTGATTCAACAATATTATCTTCCGTAGCAACTTTCTCAAAAGTCATTTGGAATAATGTTTCTAATAATGAGGTAACAGTATAAAGACGAATTGTCTAAATTCTGATACGCTTGTAAATACGTCTCACATACACTGCATGTATGAAGTTTCTCACCTTTCTGAATACTTTGGAAAAAGGTATAATTTTCCATCACAATTATAATATTTTTATTGTTACATCCACGAACTACACACACAATACCCGTTTTCTTCTTTTTAATGGTATCTATTGCAAAAAAATGCTTTTAAACTATAAAAATAATACCAAAACCCCGTAAAAATATAAGCTGTAATAAATAATTCGATTCGCAAATTCACTTTAGTTGGATCGCAGCACAGCACTGGCCGCCGGATGAGATACTCATCCGAACGACGTTGTAGGTCACAGAGAGCTCGGCAGTGTAACGTCACGAGATAACATACTGGTTCGTTCCTATACTGTGCTTCTACCACTTAACCATAAATTAATTTGAATAGCTGCATTCAAACATAAAATATATTGTCAATGCAGCCCCTAAATTTAAATCGTTGATCAGCTAATTTCATATAGTATCCATAAACAATGAAATGATAGTATCAGCAACTAATATTGGAGGATGTTTAATAAGCGCAAGGGTACCGCTTTGTGAGTGGGTTATTTTGTGCCCAAACCCAAACCGTTATGCGGTTATTTTATCATTATAAATAATTAAACAAATGATATATTTATATAATAAATTGTGAATTTATATATTGTCAATTGTTAAGTTAGGGAGGGTAAGCTCAATATAAAATCACATACCTACGGTATAGTTCTTTTCAATATTTAAGAAACTGTCCAGACTTGAGATGGTAATAAAGCCATAAAAGTATTAGCCGTGACAGGGTCGTATTTACTTTGCTGGCTGAAAACTCTATAAATCTTTTGGGTCATTCTTATTATAAATACTTTATTTTCATCATATATATGCCGGCTCTGCATGATAAATCCGAAAAGTTTTATGGTTTTATTGCATCTCAAGCCTAAGTCAAGTCAAGTCAGTTTCTTAGATATTGAAAAGACTATACACAAAATAGCCAAAACCATTGCCACATGAATTTTATGCAGAGTCTAGAATAGTTGCAATATTTTTTATAAAGTAAATTAGATTTTGTTTATTCTGTTATTTAACGTCGGTCTATTTCTGTCACTGATGCTAATCACCGACGCCGGATGTACTCTACCCATAACTGGAAATTTTGGCGAACCCACTAGTGTTCCAACTAGAGGTAGCGTTATTTAAAGAGCCCAACATCCATGGACTCGGGACCTCGGTTTTACGTCTCCTGCGAAAGACGGCATATCTACATTACACCTCGTGCTCATTGGTATAATGCCTGCGAGCTGTGATATGCTAGTCCGCTGCAGGCTGTACGGGCCCTATACGATGGTGTTCCCTGGCATGGTCACCCATCCAAGTACTAACCATGTTCGACACTGCTTGACTGTAATTATCGCATCAAACGCGTTCCACTACAGTGCTAGGTCGTCGCCCGTAAATTAGATTATCTAAAGTTTTTGTTTTTGACCAAATTTTGTACCGGGTGGAGAAATAAGAAAGATCGTCGACTATTACTTAGGATCGGATTGTAGATTGCAACGATCCAGGTGATATTTAAATTAACTGTGAAGCTTTTTCAACCCCACTTATAATAATAATAATAATAATAATTGATTTCACTTTTAATGGAAAAATCGTAATAATTATTTCGATATTGACATATCATCGTCAGAATGACAGAAGTTTCATATTATGTGAAGCCTACCTGACGATTAATATTTTGGCTAGACCCACCTCCTATTGATATCAAAGATACGCAGAATTTTTCGAAGAATACGATGATGCTCTTCAGTTGGGCAAAGGACTATGCTTCCAGCTTATGGAAAATAAAAGACCACTCAAATGCGGATATTTTGATACCAACTCATTCGTCTTGAAAAATAGATCATTTGATAACATTGCGCCAATGTTGTAATTTAATTAATAAACCCACAAAATCAGTTTATTTGTCAGAAATTTTCGATTCGATTACATAATCTAACCATTCAATAGGACACCACCTGCTGCGGTGAAACAGAGTCGGACTTGTGAATATAGTTGTACATACGATGAATACTCGTTTCGTCGAAACAAAATAATAGGATTATATTTTTCAGTTGTATAAAGATATGATAGATTATTGATTGCAAATATTTATACCTGACAGATCCTCCTCGACAGGTAATAGGAGTATGAAAGAAAAGGGCGTATCCATCTAATTGTAGACTAACAAGTTTTAACTGCAAATAACCAGTTTTAAGAAATCGAACCTAACGAAAAGATTCGACATATTGATGGCTATTACTGTACTTGCAAAACTGGAGCTCGAACACTTGGATGTTGTGCACATGTAGCTAGCGTGATTTGGTATTTAGGATATGCTAGACACCAACCTAATATTAGATATCCATCAACCAGATTACTAAATACTGTACTTGACGCTGCTGATCGAACTATACCTAATCATGAAGAAATATAATGATGCGAATTATATTCAGTTAACTGATAATACAACACAAATTCCTGGGAATGATTACTGTTAGGTGCGCACGGATCTATTATGGATCATAAATCTTCGATAATAAACGGATAATGCTGTTAAGGCAAGGAGCCGTAATGTAGGGATGCACACAAATACCGCTACAATCAATGGAGCCAGAACATCGGCATCAGCGATACCAATTAGCATATTTATATTTTATAAATATCAAATCATTGATTGTAAAGAGTATATTTTGATATTTTGTAATTTAAGACAATAAAATTATTATAAAAAAAATTATTATAACTGTACTTTTTATGTCACGCAGGGGAAAACACTCATCGCCATCAAAATATATATATAACACAAAAACCGGCTTCGGCTATCAAAAAAATATAAAAATTAAACAAAACCCGGCTTCGGCCATCCAAAAAAATTTAATGAAACAAAAAGGCGACTTTAGCTACCAAAAAAATATAAAAACCAAAAACCGACTTAGGCCAATAGACATTTTTTTTCAGCTACATTTTGTATTAACACTTAATAGACATTTAACATCTTGCAAATAAAAAAATCTTTTCCGCATCCCTATCCTATTTTTTACCTATGCCAACAACTACATGAAAACAAATTGTTGTTGATTGACGTTGAGCGCCAATGAAACACTAAAAAGTCCCATGACGTTAAAAAAATGATGTTGATGCAGGTTCTTGCCTAACTAACCAATAGATTTGGAGGTAAACTAAGCCAGTTCACAGGGCTTTGTTACCTTATTGATGTAAAGAAAAAAGTTAATTTTTTTAGCAAAACTAGAAAAAAAAAGAGAAAGCAATTTTAGGGCGCCACTAATTTTCTTTCCTAAAAGAAAATTAGAAAGAAAATCAAATCTAAAGGTCAGCTAACTTTTAATCTGTTTAAAAAAAAAGAAAGAACCTAGTTTCTGTATAATAAATAAAACCACTACGTAAAAAAATGTATATAATTACGATTTTGAAATTACAAAAAAAATGGGTTAGTAAACAATAAGGATATATAAAAAAATACTTAGCACAAAAAAACATATGAGGATGAAGATGAAGTTGAACTGGAACTGTTGATGTGCTTCTATGGACTGTATACAGGAAACGGTATTTGGGAAACTGTATCCAGGTTACTTTATGTTTCAAAAAAAAACTTTTATCCGGTAAACTATATCCAGGAAACTATAGCTTCGGGATATTGTTATGCCAGAACTTTATGTCTCCAAAAAAAATTTGTATCCGGTAAACTACTACTCCATGAACTGTTTGTCAGGAACTTAATATAGGTACTCCACTACTGTGTTCCAGGAAACTGTGTCCAAAGAACTGTGCTACAATAATTATTTCGGTATAAGTATAAAAAAATAACAAAAAAAAATTTTTGCATGAGGATATCTGTCCAGTTCAATTGTTACAATTTAAAAATTGAACCTAAGGATTCATCCTGGACCAATATAAGATTTGAATTGAAAAAAAAATAAGGAACAATAATATTAAACTAAAAATATCTATTATAAAACTTAGCTAGATAGGAGAGGAAAGGTATAACCATGTGGCTTCCAAAATGGGTATCCATTTAGTACAAAAAAAAATTACTCATTGAATATTAATTTTGAATTTTAAAATTTTTAAAATATGAATGTAACAAGAGAAATAACATACCAGTAATCCAGATGGGAACTTAAAAAGTTACGGCAGCCTATTAGATTTTGTGTAAATTTGTTAAAATTATTACTTGGACTACGCACAGTTCCAACTTGCTATGTCAACAGACGATGAGAGGAGACCTGTCGGTACCTTTCTCATCCGTATTTAAAGACCATTCGAAATTTTAAATTTCGCGGTAAAATACCTCTTGAATATTGATTTTTGGTCTACTAGTTTATTTCACCACAAATCATAAAAGAGAAATAATTTATTAAATATTTGAATGAAATATTTTTAGGTAATATATATAGACTATTCCACCAAAAATCAAAATTCTGAAGCGATAATTGCACATTTTTAATATCTGAAATGTTAACTAACAAAGTTAACGTTTCATACACTACAAAATGCTACAAAGAAAAAACAACATATAATAATTAACTCACAAAATTAGGTCGGTTCAACCCTGTCTGGGTGAATCAGGTGGAATCTGTAATACAGGTTTGTTTACGTATTTTCTCTTTGTCTTACTCATACAATCTCTGTGAGCGATTTTAAAAATAATATCATTAATTGTGAGAAATATTATCAAATGTTCTATTTTTCAAGACGAATAAGTTGGTATCAAAATATCCGCATTTGAGTGGTCTTTTATTTTCCATATGGAAGCATAGTCCTTTAGTAAATTTAGCCTTTTTATATTTTCTTATTCAATCAGAACACCATTTAACGGTGGGCCTATAAAGTAAAGCCTATAAAGATATATGGTCAACTGCCGCTCTTATTTGCCAGCCCGGTACAGTTAGGCAACAAAAACACCATTTTCTGCCAGTGTTCCATACGAAGCAACTGTTCCTGCCTCTTCCCCAACATTTATATTGAGATAACTCCTGTTATTGATATTAATGAGAATAATATAGAGAAATAATTTAAAATGTACAAACTCTTAAATGTGACTATAGTTTAAAAACACTCTGTATTTTACATACACATACACATTATATTTGTATACAGCTGTTAAATTTCAAAATGAGTATATATAAATATGAGGTGTAGGTACTTAATAAGTTAAAAATTGTATTGAGCACGACTAATGAGAGTAATAATTTAATTTTTTCAACGGCACTAAACTTTTACTTATTGTCTTCACAGCTTTAATAAATTCACCAGCTTCCAATTTTTATGTATGAAAACTTTAAAACAATGTTTTGTTCAAGTAGGTACCTAACCTCAAATAATTAACCACGCTTGTATAGAGTCGACTGACTATTTTATCTCCATAAGTACCTCATAAATTCGATATTTCAAGGCCAAGTTCAAATTTGATTGGTTGAAATCTCTTAAAAGCAATAACAGCTCAACAGAAAAGGTACCCAGGATTTTCATGACGGTGAAATGTACAGAACCCCGAGCTAGTGACTGGTTAAAAAAAAAATCGATAGTACTCACCTAATTTCCAGGTTATCTGACGAAAAATTTGCAGAAAATTTAGAATTTCCATAGAAAAATCCAACAAAAGGTTTTATTACCATTTCAATGCCTGGTATTGCGTCCGATATTTTAAATAAAACACTGAACAGGAAACTATTCAAAATTATTCTTTCAAGAACAAATTCCTAGAGTTAGTCGGGATGAAATGAACATATTTCTTCGTGATGCCCCAGATGAAACTTATATTTTGCAGGTCTGCGTACGAAAAATATACTTGCCTTCAAAAATAGTCGACTTTCGTTCGAAAATTAGTAATTTTTTGTAGAGGTCGACGACAGAATGTAATATGCACTTCGGCGAAAAATTGTCTAGTGCCTTTTGCCTACTTGCTGGCATCGGTTATAAATTTGCAGGCTCGACTTTAATAGACAATTTTTCGTCCTTGCTATTTTTCAGATTTTTCTCTGGAAATTCTGAATTAACAGCAAATTTTTCGACGGATAATCTTCAAAATAGGATTTTTTCAAAATCATTATAAAACACTTGATTCCGGGTAATTCATGGACCCGGAGTTTTTTATTAATAAATATAATAATAATTGTTATAAATGTTACAAGAACAAATAGATTTCAATACTTTATAGTTATTTAGTTCAATGTTCAACTGTAAAGAAACTTTAAAAAGTATAATATAGTACCTAGAGAGTGTAAATTTTTTATGAAAGGGTTATATCCCTATTACTGCATTTGTAAAACTCACTAAAATCTTTTAAATAGCATGCAAATAACATGAACCTATTAAGCACTAACCAAGTAACACTAAACTTTTCTGAATCTTGAGCATGAACCATAGAGGTAGTAGAGATATGGCGATTTTTTCTTGCATGTAGACTACGTTTCACGTAAGAAGAAGCCACGTAAAGCTGTCTTGCGCAGAAATCAAAATCGGTCTTGCTCATCTATGTCGCATTTTCATGCCATTGACGTTACAAACGGACATCGCCAATCATTAATTGAAAGTACAAACATTTTAATTATACCAAGTATTGAATGTGAAACTATCTCGAAAAGTTTCGAATAATTTTCAAAATATGTTTTATTCAAACTATACATATGATTCATTCTTTTTTTAATTTCTTGGGAAATTAAACCACAATATTTTTAAATTCTTTATTTCAACGTTTCGGTAGCGTTCCGAATGAATAATATACCACAAGGAACATACAGAAGATATAGTTAAAATAATACCCTTCTTGGTGTGCGTCATCGATTGTGACGTATATCCGGGTTTTCGGTATGTCGTTTATTTTATTTGCTATTTTGACATATAGCTAACCTTTAATTTGATAAATAAAATCATCAGGATTGTATTTAGCCAAATTCGAAAAGGCTATGCAATTAATAATTACCAGTTTCTTTTTCTAACTGATTATTTTTTTCACTTGTCAAAATCTGACATTTTGGTGGTTTTA
The DNA here is from genome assembly GCA_910591695.1 of Galerucella pusilla. Taxonomy (NCBI): domain Eukaryota; kingdom Metazoa; phylum Arthropoda; class Insecta; order Coleoptera; family Chrysomelidae; genus Galerucella; species Galerucella pusilla. The sequence goes on along the minus strand of CAJUYI010000011.1, from coordinate 199,156 downwards.
ACCAATAGCAATACATTATTCTAGCCAATCATTCGGTATTATACTGATAATTCTGCTTCCTCATCGATAAAACCTTGTTTACATCAAAACGTCAAAATTTTACTTTGAATTTGTCATTATTGACAACTAAAAGTGCTTCGAAGTTTATTGAAAAATGAACACAAACCGATTGAGTGAGTGCCATCACCCAAGAGAATATTAAACATTCAGGTAATACAAAATTTTAAATTTATGAAAAAAATAATCTTCCCAAATACAACTCGCTCTTCAAATATTATCACATAATTTTTTATTTTCATCACTCAAACTTGTTTATTTGAGGCAAAAACATTCAAACAAACCGAATTTAGATAAAATCCCTCGTCCTAACGGACTCGTGATTTTATCAATCGGTTTGTTTTCATATTCTTGCCAAATAAACAAGTTTTCGTGAAAAGAAAAAATTATCGATAAAATTTGAAGCACTCGTGGTATTACCTTTGAAAATATTTGAGAACTTTCAAAATACTGATGTTTTTCCGGGTATTGATGCATATTTTTGTATTATTCATATAAATAAAACAATAAGATTAATATTCACTTTTCATAAATAATAATTGACCGTAAACAATAAAGTACTGGAGCGCTATTCTGTAACTCATTTCGTAGAGAAATCGGTATCGGTAAGACTCAGTTATCGACAGCCGTCGGTAAGTCGCATGTGCGGCATTCTGTATACCTTTTCACCTACCGATATCGCGAATTCGAGTCGATGAGAATCGGTATGTCTACCGTGATCTAATGAGCCCCACGGTAACCTTTATCGATTTCCGTTGAAAGGAAATTTTCATTATTTGTTGATGTTTGGCTGGAATTGCGGATTATTTAAGTGACTTTTTAATATTTGAAGAGTAACTATATTGTGTATAGTGTCTAATCTAGTGTTTTATAAGTTCTTCCCATCTTTTACACAAAATTTCCCTTCAGTAAAATTTGAATGTACTGAATCAAATGATCCCTCTGAGCGGTATTATAACGCTTAGTTTTGATAGAACAAGAAACTGTTGTGTATTTGGGGACTATTAAAATACTTTATTGCGTATTGATGTACTTTATTAATAATGACACTGAAACTTACATTCTCGAATGATCGTCAATAACCCTTGACAACTAACTAAAAAACAAAATGACTTATGCTAAAATAGGAACTGTGGTAACCCATAGAAAACGTATAACTTACTCTATGGTTGCAAATATAACATCTCCTTTCTCTCTCGTGAAATTCACCTTGTATAATACAAAATGACCTTATTCATTTAAGTGAAACAAAAAAAATACATATTATATAAATAAGAAATAAATATAAGAATTATTTATAAATCCAAACGGTTTGGAGCTTTTCTAATTCTCTGAGAACGTCTTAAATATATTTCATCGGGAACACTTTCAGAAGTTGTACTTGGCGTAAGTTCTGGAATAGAATTTTGATTCTTTTGTAAATTACGAGAGTTTGTTTCGGAAATTGTAGGTAAGTCCAAATCGGGTGAATCAACTTGTTCAGGTAACTTATCTCTTACTAAATCAACAGGTGTGTCGTTTTTGGGTAAATTAATAGATATGTCGTTTTTAGGTGAATTGTCCAGTAAGTATCGATCTTTGGGTGTATTTTGCCCTATTTCGCGAATTTGATCGATGTGCCTACGCCACACCCTTCCATCATCGAGTTTTATTTCGTAATGTAATTTACCTATTCTATTTTTGATTCTACCGAATTTCCATTTATCTTGAAAATAGTCGCGAACCGATACTCTACAGTTTATTGAAAACGAACGGTACTTTTTTCCTATATTTACTATATTTTTTTTGCGTCCGGCATAATACAATCCAGTCTAGAACGGATTTGTCTACCAAACATCAATTCTGAGGGGCTTTGGTTTGTAGCTATATGTGGCATTTTACGATATTGCATAAGTAGCTTGCATAAATTTAAATTTTTATTATTGCTTTCGGTAGTCATTGTCCTAATACTTTTCTTTAAAGTTTGTACAAACCTTTCAGCTTGTCCGTTAGTCGCGGGATGATATGGAGCTGTTAATTTGTGGAAAATGCCATTTTCCTGTAAAAATTGTTTGAATTTGAAAGAAGTGAAATTTGACCCGTTGTCACTTACGAGAATTTTTGGCAATCCAAAAGTAGCGAAAATATTTCGACAAAGTTCAATGGTTGTGTCTGTGGTTGTATTCTTAACAAAATGAATTTCTGGCCACTTTGAAAAAGAATCAACAAGAATAAAATAATATCCGCCATTAAAAGGACCTGCGTAATCAACGTGAACACGTTCAAAAGGATAATCTGCTTTTTCCCAAATATGTGTTTCTGTCTTTTCCACGTTATTTTTAAGCTTATTACACTCGTAACAATCTTTGACAATATTTTCAATACTCTGATCTATACCGGGCCACCAGCAGTAGCTGCGAGCTAATCCTTTCATTTTAACGATGCCAAAGTGGGCGGAATGACGTTCGGCTAGTATTTTGCCTCGTAAGGAAACAGGAATTAGAACTCTTTGCCCTCTCATGATACAACCTGATTGTAAAGTGAATTCAGTTTGATCAACGTTAAAACGTTCGCTGCTAGGAATTATTTTACCAGTGCGTAACCCTTTTAACAACTTATTTAGCGTTACGTCTTGAGCCGTAGCACTCGCTAACATGTCAACGGTAACTGGTAAAGTCTCGATTTGACTAATCTCAAAAACATCAGGTTCATCAAAGATCGCTAAGTCTTCGGAAGTTGAAGGTAAACGTGATAATGCGTCCGCATTCCCGTGCGTTCCTGTACTTTTGTACTTTATATCGTATTGGAAAGCTTGCAAAAATATCGCGTAATGCTGCATTCTGGTGGCACTTAATAAAGGTAAACTTTTTGATGGGGAAAATATATGTATTAACGGTTTATGGTCGGTGAATAATGTAAATTTATTACCGCAAAGGTATTGGTAAAACTTTTTAACGCCGAATATTAAACTGTAAGCCTCTTTATCAATTTGAGAGTACTTTTGCTGAGTCTTTGTTAATGTTTGACTGGCAAATTGAATTGGTCTCTCCGAACCATCTGGGAAAACGTGACTTAATACTGCTCCCACTGCCAGTGGTGACGCGTCTGTAGCTAAAATAAGAGGTAAGTTTGGATCGTAATGACATAAAATTTGATCCGAATGTATTTGTGCTTTCGCTGCATCAAAAGCATTTTGACATTCCCTGGTCCATTTAAACGGCACGTCGTCTTTTAAAAGGTTGTTTAACGGATATAAAATCGTACTAGCATTCTTAAAAAATCTTCGATAGTAGTTAATGAGGCCGATAAACGCGCGGACTTGCGTTTTATTTTCCGGAATCGGAATTTCACTAATTGCGTCAATTTTACTTGCAACTTTTAAAATTCCATTTTTATTTATTTTGTACCCACAGTATTCAATTTCGTCGGATAAAAATACACTTTTATCTATATTCACTTTTAAATCATGCTCGCTCAATTTTTTGAATACTAAATCGAGCCTTTCTAAATGCGTTTGTAAATCGGGACCTGTAACTTTAATATCATCCAAAAATACAGAGCAGCCTGGAATATCCTGTAAGATTTGTTCCATTTGTCTTTGCCAGATTGCGGGTGCACTCGCGATGCCAAACATCAATCTGGTTGGACGATACAAACCTTTATGAGTGTTTAACGTTAATAAATGCCTCATTTCTGGCTTAACTTCAAGGTGTAAATAAGCTTTACTCAAATCGATTTTTGTAAATTTTGTTCCGCCAGCCATCTTGGAAAATAACTCATCTATGGTCGGTAATGGATGGTCATCAATCAAAATATTTGGATTAAGAGTGACTTTGTAGTCACCACACAAACGTATTTGATTGTTTTGCTTAATTACGGGTACCACTGGTGTAGCCCAATCAGAAGAATTTACTTTTTCCAAAATGCCTTGTTGCACCAAAGAGTCAATTTCTTTTTCAACCGCGGGCTGTAAAGCGAAAGGTACTGTACGAGCTTTTATGAATATAGGTTTGACATTATCTTTTAAATAAATTGAAGCTTGAACACCCTTTATAGTACCAACTCCGGGTTCAAAAATAGGCTTGTATTTTGAAATTAATTCAGTAACGTCAGCGCTATTTTCATAAATATTTTCGTTTCTCTTCAATAAGTGTATATTGTCAATGTCTTGTAAGTTTATTTTCAAAATTCGTATCCATTCTCTACCCAAAAGTGCATTACGATCACCCTGTACTACATATAAATTTGCTGCATGATCTACCCCTTGGTAATTTATTGTAACTCTTACAAAACCTAAAACTTCTAATTGAGTTTTACAGTAAGAAACTAACTTCAATTTTGTATTTTGCAATTTATTATTAATAAACAAGTTTTTGTATTGTGCAAAATTAATTAAACTAACAGCAGCACCGCTGTCAACTTCCATAACAATAGGTTTTTGATCAATTTGTAATTTTAAAATATATTTGTCCCTATTAGTTAAATTTTCTCCTTCTAACTCTATGTCAAGAATTTCTTGTATGTCGTAAGCATTTTGTAATTCCTCAACTTCTTTTGTGTTCAAAGCTCTACTCGCTTTAGTACAGACTTTCTGTAAGTGTCCCCTAGTTTTACAAAATTTACAGTAAAGGTTAGGTTTATTACAAGTATTTGCTAAGTGATCAGGACTACCGCAACGAAAACATTTTTGTCCTCTACCAGTATTGTATTTTGTATTTTTATTTTGAATATTATTATTATTAGGATTTCCATTGTAATTATCATTAACATTATTTCTAAATTTATTTTTAGGAGTAACGAGATTAACTGCGCAATTATTATTTTTATGTAGCTCATTAGCATCCCTCTCGGACACTTCCATACTTACAGCTATGTCTACTGCTTTTTCTAAAGTTAAATCGCGAGTTTCTAACAATCTACTTTGAATTCTTCTAGCATGTAAACCGTAGACAAACTGATTTCGTAAAGCTGTCTTTAAAAAATTACCAAACTTACAGTTTATGGCCAATTTTTGTAGACCATGTAGAAATTCACTCACTGCCTCTCCTTCTTGTTGTCTTCTGGATTGAAATCTGAATGTTTCTGCGATTTCCAAAGGAACAGGATCAAAAAATTCATCCATTGTTATCACTAGAAAGTTGTAATCTTTGTCTTCCGGAACTTCAGGTGCCAATTTATCACATAGTGTGTTGTATGTATCGGAGCCCATGTAGTGTAGTAAATAGTGTAGCTTGAGTCTTTCAAGGACTTCGAAAACTGTAAAAGCTACTTCCAGTCTCTTAACCCATCTGGCCCATTTGTTCTGCTTTGGGTCAAATGTTTCTATAGTAAATGTAGATGTAGTATATGTAGCAGCTCTTTCGCCTTGATTTGCCATTGTGCTTGTTGAAGCGATATTGCAGGTTCGATTATTTATTGATTTGCCTACCTCGTCGCCAATTCTTTGTTGTGTATTTGGGGACTATTAAAATACTTTTTCTACTCTCACACTAGTAAATTCCATATTACCTACTATTTGGTTACTAAGTAAATGGATCATTACGGATACTGATACGTAATGACTAGCACGTAATAAAAAAAATTACGCTTCAGTTCTAGAAAAATAACAATTTATCACCAAAGCCTTGTCAGTCAATGGTTTCGAGTAACCATGGAAACGAGTTAGTAGAGGTTGTTTTGACGTTTAATAATTAATAAAACTCGCTGTCACTAGCTGTTAGTGTCAATGTACATGTTATTCATGCGTTTTATTTTTATTAATGGAGTTGTTCGTAGAAAAAGTATAGTACACAAGTAGAGTTATAAGCTTATTACATGCTTATAGAATTACAACACTCGCCGCTACGCGGCTCGTGCGCAACTTTTCTATTCGCATGTAATAAGTAACTTACTACTCTTGTTATGTAATATACTATTATTGCGTATTGATGTACTTTATTAATAATGACACTGAAACTTACATTCTCGAATGATCGTCAATAACCCTTGACAACTAACTAAAAAACAAAATGACTTATGCTAAAATAGGAACTGTGGTAACCATAGAAAACGTATAACTTACTCTATGGTTGCAAATATAACATATCTGTTCTTATCCTATCTTTGAAACTTGAAAAAAAGAGATATATGTTAACGCCAGATCAATTCTTCAATGCTAGTTGACTCTTAATTTCGAGTTTTTGAAGTTGTTAATGTTAATATAAACATGAATTGTATCATTTATGCTAACAGATAAAAAATATGTCACTGTCACTATCTATTATCTAATTATATAACCCTACTTTCCACCGAAACCAAAATATAACCTTTAATATTCTTCTTCATTTTTTGGGCTATATCCTGAGGAATAATTTACCCAGTTAACCTCTAATCTTCAACGTGAACTTTTGTTTGTTTACAAATTTGACAGTTTCCCTCATCGCTCATTGGCCACATGTACCGAATCGAGTGACGTCACTTCTATGCCGATAGTTTTTGGTTGCAATTCCGAGCGTCGAAAGCAGTGGCATACAGAATAGCGTTATATTAGCCCCGTCGGCAGCGCAACCGATGGCTGTTGTTAGAATACCGATACCGACGACTGTCAATGCCGCGTACAGAATAGCGCTCCAGACCTGTCGAGAACTGTCAGTGTGACAGTAGAAAAAGACGTAAGACTTATTGCCGCTACGAAAGTAACGCCTTTATAGTATTTCAAACTCTCGATTGATAGGTTGAGCTTGAGCGTAATCTAAACATCAACCAATCAAATTTTTGTAAGTCAAAGATTAGGGTTAACGTTTGTAATACATTTAAACGGTTCATTATTGTGATATTTTGATTAGGATTATTCACAGACCTGCCTTTTTTTCTATTTCTTCCTATGTAATGTGTTAGAAAGACATTAACAAACGATTAGGCACACCAAGAAGGGTATTATTTCAACCATAATACTTTTTTCATGTTCTAATTTTGTGTTAACCAACAAAATGTGAATACGTTACGCTACTGATTTGAAGTTGAATGTCAATTTTACAGTATGGCGCTGGTTTTGACAACAAGTTCGCGCACACCACTGCAACTTCAACTGGCTTCATTTTACATGAAAAGGGTGTACCGGGCATACTTTTGTTGCTTTCGTTTATTTGGACAGCACTTGTGCGTGACGCCTCAGTCGTCACGACCTTTAAGCAAAACGAACACGATTTTTTAGGATCCTCAAAACCACTTGTCATGTGCCAATGCCAATGAATTTTCTGTGTTGTTAGAAGAACAGTTTTCAATTATAATGTTTTTGATAATATAATTTTGCATATTTAGATATTTTTAGTAAGGTTTAAATCGCAATCGGCACAATCTTAACCTTTAAATAAACGTCAAACCGGTCAAACGTCAAATATTTAATGTCCGTGGCTTGAAGCATGCTGGAAGCTCATACTTTTCGGTATGTGCTCAAGGGGCAAGGGGAAGATAAGACGCCCGGTAATAAACGATCAAAATTCAGTCACTAGGGGGCGTCCATTAATTACGTGAGGCGTTTTTGAGAATTTTTCGACCCCCTCTCCCTCCCTGGTGAGATATCGTGAGATTTTCCTCAACTCCCCCCCTCCCCTAATCTCACGCGAGGACTGTAAACGTGTTGGATTATTGAGAGAAAAAAAGCTTGTTCTATTACCTACTTTTCTTGAAGACTAGCAAAGACTAGTATTTGTGAATATAAACGTAATTTTTTTTAAAACACAACTTCACACCGTTTTCTGCGAGAAAAATAATTACGTGATATTTGCCAAGACCACCCCTCCTCCTTAAGTGAGATTTGGAAAGATTTAGCTTGACCCCCTCCCCCCCTAGAACACCTCACGTAATTAATGGACGCCCCCCTACGAGCTGCTACCAGCAGCCAAAAGTAAATAATCGAAAACACCTTTTGGTGTCGTTATAGGGTAGCTCCTCTGTACTACGCGTATGACATATAATCTGTCATTCCACAGCAAAGTGAAATCTCTCGTCCATTCAAAGAAGATATAGATCCATTTTTCAAATTATTCTTCACTTTCAGCATAAACAATAAGCGAATAAACCGTAGACTACTGAAATAAACACAAGATCCAAATCTTTTTGTGGTTATGTACAGTTTAAAACCACAGAAATACATCCCATACTTATGGTACGGTTTCGCAAGTTGAAAACCACAAGCACCCATACTAATAGATATACCAAGAAAAAATCGCTTATAGAGTAGGTATGCCAAAGGTGTGTACGTAAAAACTATGGATACGTACGGAATTCAAGTTGGCTCATTGGAGCACATGTTGGAAGTGTAAATGCAGATTCCTACCTGACTCCGTCAGGTAATCGATGAGTTAAAAGTGTTTAGAGCATGGACACTGGATATGTTTCCATGATATCTATCTTTTAGCTGTCAAATTCTGGGAGCATCGTTACTCTGGCCGTCCTTTTTAAATTGAAGTTAGTTTAGTTTAAATTTTGTTCCTAGTGAAATAGAAAAGTAGTAAAACGAATTTCAAAGGCAAGGGTTTAAATGAATTATTCCATTCCAAGGTAGGTGTCGCACCCTTTACTCGTTCTCGCGAATATGGAACTCGATTGCCTGCGGAATGAGGTAGAAATATGCATTTATCCCGCACGCGTGCACATGTTGGAAGTGGCCGTGTGCAGTACCACCAAAAAATACACCAGTTTAACAAAACAAGACGCGAGGCTTCCGATCCTTTTTTTGCATGTGCATGTCTGAAGGGAGCCATTTTTATAATATGATACTTGTCATACTTAACTTTGTCGACCAATGGACGAGTTCTATACAAGGGAATTGCTGCCAACATAACGAGCAGAAGAATACTGAAAAGGTTAGTCGCATAAGGAAGTGGTTTTTCTGATCAATTTTTGGTTTTTCTTATATGTTTTGAGTCCCTTTACCACCCATGTTGTACCCGAATAGTTTGGAGGTCTTTTTAATTTGGGGTATTTTGCATCTTACAGTTGAGTAGTTGACGAAAAACTAATGTCAGCTGTCAACACATATTTGTTTTTGCTTTGCTTTTGGCTTTATTTGTGTTGCTGGTATATTGGATACTAATTTTTATTCTACCTTTGTTTTTGCTTTGTGAGACTCTGATCTGCTTTTATTATTGCAAATATCCTCGAGAAGAGTTATTAGACATTCTACAGCCTATCTTTAGTCTAGTATTAGTTTACAATTAGACATGGATTCTGCAGTGCTTTTACCGACAGATGTTCCTGGAGCAATGTTACAAGAAAATGTACGTTTAGAGGACCATTCTGTCAAGGAATTGAAAAGGTGGTTGGAGTGCAGGTCCCTTAAACAAACTGGGTCTAAGGATGAACTGATTAAGAGGTGTGTTGAATTGCTGAAACTACTTCATTGTTCTTATATTTGAATTTTTCAGAATTAACGACTGCATTGATAATGGAGGAACAAACAAGATGTTTTTAGGCATAGACCAAGGAAAATGGTATGATATGAAGAGAAATATTCTTCAAAATCCAACTTCACACAAGGATACATTTGATGTGTTTCAAGAAAATTTAATGTGGTCAAGATTTCCATCACGCCCCTTGCCTCAGTATTTCAATAAAGGCCATATATTTACTTATATAGTGAATGAAAATATTGAAAGCGAAAATCCAGAAGTTGTTGAAAGGGATAACGATTCAATAGTAACAGTAAAGCCATTTAGAAGAGGGTCACAATATGTCGACAGTGACCACTTAAGCCAAATTTATGATTCCCTTATTAAATGTTACTATTATTGTAAGTGTAAATGTCAAGCATCATTTGACAAAAAAATTAAACATGATGTCATAATATGCTTAAATAACATATCTGGAGCTGTTGTTCGAGGTAAATGTGATTGCAAACAGTCTGCAATGGGCAAGTGCAGCCATATTACTGCATTATTACTTTTTTTGTCAAAATACATAGAAGAACATGGTCATGTTCCTGTAGCTTCTACAAGTCAGCCATGTGAATGGGGACAAGGCTCCAATAAAAGGGATCCAGGACCTGTGTCTACTCATATTTATCCCATAAAGCGGTATAAACCTGCAGAAAGATCTGTATATAATCCACTCCCAACAAACTATTGTAGAAACATTGACATGAATGCTTTTTTAGTAAACATTCAAAATGGGAGTCAAGAAACCATGTTTGAAACATTATTTTCCATTCAATATAAAGATTTCAAATTTAGTAGTGATGAACTTGAGGTAATAGATAGACAGACCAAAATATTTATTAATAATATGAACATTTTTTTAAATGGTTATACCAATCAATTGGTTCAATTACCTGACTCTTTCCCTCAAGGTAGTCATAAATGGATATACTGGAGAACTTATTTCATAACATCATCCAATGTCCATATTGTTTGTGGTTTAAAAAGTGACCAGGCAAAAAAAAACTTCTTGCTTAGAAATTTATGGCTTCAAACAAAACCAATTTCTACTTCTGCGATGCAATATGGAAAAAAAAATGAATCCATTGCAAGAACGAAATATAATTCTTTTATTAAGGCAAGCCAAAAAATAGAAGAATGTGGACTTGTTGTTAATAAACTTTTTCCTTTCTTAGCAACAAGTATAGATGGGTTAGTAAGAAATAGTGATGGTTCAATTGACCACATTTTTGAAATTAAATGTCCAAAAGTCTTGGAAAAATGCAAAAATATTTTAAACTTTGACACATTCCTTACAAAAAGTCAATTGAATAACTTCTGCCTGTCCAAAACAAATAATAAAATTTTTTTAAAACCAAATCATCCATATCTGTATCAAATATTAGTGTCATTAATAGTATTTGATATTGATCATTGTAATTTAATAATTTGGAATCCAAGTGGGATACTCATAGTTCCTGTAAATCGTAAAAATTATTCTGATAAAATGAAGCAAATAATTGACAAAACTAAAAATTTTTATGAAAATGTATTTGTGCCAGAAATGTTTGCCATGAAAGTTGTTCGGGGGCTAAGTCCTATCTGTTTGGCTTAAAACTCTAATTTTCTTAGGGCATTTAATATAGCTTTATTACTTTTGGCAAAGACTGTAGAAATAGTCTAGATATTATTGTACTAGTACAATATGTGATTCATTAATTTGTGCAATTGGAACATTTTTCAGTGCAGTGTAGCAGTCTATCATTAATGATTTATTAATTTTCAAATTATAAACTCGTAATTGTGACGACATATGTAATAAATCCTGTTTCTGGTTAAATTTGTGTATTTTTGTGGTTAAATTTCTTAAAACAATAAATAAAAGCTAACATGTATTTATAGAGTGAGGTTTTTATCTTTTCTATTTATGATTTAACTAGGTAAATAAAATAAAGTGTTAACAGAAGCAATATGTTTAATTACACCTTCAATTATTGGTTTGGTACATAGACTTATATTGTATAAAATTCTTCAGCAATTTGGTATGGTAATAATCCCAAAAATTACATAAACTACAAAATATGGTGTCAAACAATTTTTCAAATACAGAATTCTATTTAACCAAAGGTTTTTCAAAATTTACAAGAAAGCACACAATACTGAAAATATTTGATATTATTGGTATAACATGGTAATAGGACAACGGTTACTTAATATTCTGTATAATTTAATCCTTCTAATGGCACGTTCAACATGAACTCTGGATTTGGCAATTTTTTTTGTCAGACGTTCTTCCTCTGCTGTCAGTTTATCCCTTTTCAAAAGAAATGGTGGAGTGATCACTTTAATTTTAAGTTCATTTGCAATATCTTGAAGTAGGAAGCCCCTATCTGCTAATAAACAGTCATTTTCTTGCAGAAAGTTTTTTATATCGCACTGTGCAAACAATTCACTGTCAGATATGGAGCCTTCAAATCCTTCACTAAAGAATATTATGGCACCACTAACTGCAATTACAACTAGAAATTTAATTGTGTTAGTGTGCTTGTAACTGGAGTAAGTATTTCCTTGCTGCCTGAAGTTTCTTGCCATTTGTAATGTTATCTCGGTGGCATCCATAACCCCAAGAATTTTATCCTCAAAATTTTTGAAGCAATAAGGAATGTCCTTTATATTTCTAGCTGCCAAAAATAAATCACCTCTTAGTCCAATGATTTGGTGGTAGATAAATTGAACCCAGGTAAAAAAGATCACTGATATGTATGATTTATTTGTATTACAAAAAAATGTCAATTCTTGTAAAGTGTATCCTCGTCTCAATCTAACTAGCACCAAACATAACTTGTCTCTATTAGAAAATTTTGAATAGAAATTCTTCCTAACTCTAAGCTGGTTTTTATATTTAAATTGGTATTTTAAGTCAATCATAATATTTTCATCTAAGAATGAATAGAGTGCTTCAAAATGTGAAGGGTTAAGTCCAGTAAAGTATTTAAACATGGTAGTATTTCTTTTTAGGTTTTTATATGAAAAATAGTTTTCCCGATATGAGTATTTCTGTCCACAGTGAAGTTTTGAATATACTTGTACTATCTTTTGTTTATTTTTTGGTAATCTTTTTTTTGGTTCAGTTTGTGGTTGTGGTTGCATTACAATATTGGTAGTGCTATAATTGTGTTCCAAAATATTTGTAATGGTTGTAGTTGGAGATGGAAAACTCTCAGATAATTGATCATCAACAACTATTGGATTATCTGAGACAGTAGCAAGTTCTTGTACATTTGATTGAGTCAATTCTGTATTTACTTCAGCTTCAGTAGACTCATCATTACAATAGGGTTTTGGATCTACACAATTCTTATCAAAATGTTCACTACAAATATAAGTGGTTTTGTTGATTGTGGCGATATTCAGATTTTGGTTGCCACATAACTCAATCCATTTGAGGCATCTGCTGGGACATCTCGTGGGTTTGGGAAACGGAATAAACTTAATGGCATTCCGTCTTCGTCCTCTAACTAAAGCCCTTGTATTATTTTTACAACTTTGATAAGCACAACACTTCATCGCAATTTGTATAGTATAATCACAACGAAGATACAAATGACGGTAGACTATAACTCTTCTCGAGGATATTTGCAATAATAAAAGCAGATCAGAGTCTCACAGAGCACAAACAAAGGTAGAATTGGGCGGAGTAGAATTCGATGAGACCTCTGGCGGAGAAAATTGTAACTAACGACAACGAGTAAAATAATTCGTTTTGCATTGTTTTTGTATTATATTCATGTCAACGTAATTACCGTGAATTCGTACTTTATTTGTTTAATTTTGTGTCAGTGACAAGTTTGAAACTGTGTTTTTCTATTTAACTCAACTCTCATCATTTCTGAGGTAATATTCTTATATAATCAGAGATATTATGGAAGAGGTTATGTTATTCTATTTTTTGTTTTCATTGCAGATCAAAGAGAAAATAAGTCGGTATTAAAGATTAAAAATATTACTCAATAGAAACCTACCTTCCCTGCAACTTTTGTAGATATAATTGTATCAAAAATAAAATAAAAACACGAAATCAGACCTAAAACTAA